>JAVYIG010001162.1:0-376041 GCA_035222895.1 Strongylocentrotus droebachiensis | reverse complement strand
CTCCTTTGGGTTCTCCCAATTTCAAGCATCAAAGCTTGCAGCTAAAATCCTTTTCTGCAGCATTCATCTACTTTCTCTTCAATCTACTTGATTTCTTTTTTCATTTCCTTTGTTGTCAGGAGTAGGATTTGCATCTTTGGAATTTTTTTAAAACTTAGGTCTGCATGAATAATTGATGCTGCTGATGCATCAAACATTCAGAAAAACAATGAGAAAAAGAAACATTTAAAAAATGGAATGGAATCCTGGATTAAAGAGCACCATCTATCTCTGCCCAGAGAGGCTGACAGGAACCTCCCTGGGGCATCAAGACCGGTTTCCATCTTAAACATCAAACTGGCATATATAGATATATAGATATATAAATATGTATGCAAGCATAGGTAGATGTTTGCAGAATGCCCGAGTTGGTATATCTACCAGGTCTATAAACTGTTTGCTTTGTTTTTTACTCTTTGGGAGGTTTCAATTTGTCCGTAGTCAACAAAGAATTTGAATAAAGGATATTCAATCCTGCCAGTTTATTTCTAAATGTATTATTCATAAGTTTGAAGTACTTAGAACCCATGGCATGTACAGTACATTGAACAACTAGCATTTCATGACAGAGAGCTTGAAATTGGACTTTGATCATCCACCAACCGGTAGATGAAATTTTCAAGCTATACTGTATGATATCCATTAGTTTGCTCATAAAAAATGTATGCATGATGTCTTAAGTGCTTACTGGCTCCACTCTCCCTTGTTTTCGTCATTTTGTATGCTGTCAGAAGAATATTGCTCGATTCAAGTTCATTACATTACAAGCTAAAGATAGAGAGAAATGAAGAAAGTACTAAATAAGGCTCTGGTAAGTTTGGCAGAACATCTGAGAAAAAGAGAGAGAGAGAGAAAGTCGTACTGCTAGACAAGAACAGAACAAATAAAACAAAAACAAAAAAAATTGTTCGAAAATACCCAGAGCTAAACTCATCAACCATTCTCCCTACCAAAAACTATCCACCTTTTAAACTTTTTGATTCATTTACAATTTAGCAATATAAGTTATCTGGAAATAAAGACAAATGAAAATTCAAATTTCTGGGGGGGGGGATATAATTGATATACTGTAAAAAAATTGGTATTAATTACACAGATATGGTTTTGACCCCCACCCCCCCCCCCCCCCCAATAAATAAAAGCATCCTTCAGAATCAGCACAAAAATAAATAAATACATGGGAGTATTGAGCATTTTAGCTCTCAAAATCTCCAAAAGAGCTCTGGTTAATTAAAAACAAGCTCTGGTTATTAAAAAACAATAAAATACTTAAATATCACTTTGAGAAAATCACACTTTTTACAACACCAAATCATAAAACAGCTCCCGGAACAGAAAAGTATAGAGATAAGAGCAGAAGCTCCCTTATGGTTCTGGGAGTGCAATTCTGGAAGCAATGCGAAGATAAAGATCAATGAATGAATACAATTCTCTAACTACAATGCTTTCCTTCTCAAATCTCTTTCAATGATAAATAAAATTTACCCTGTGGCAAGTATTCAAATTTTTTGCTAGGCAAATTCACACCGAACATATCATGAAAACAGATCATTAGTATTGAATATTTGACATATTTCCTGTACACCATGTTCTTTTCAACTCTGAAATTGCATAATATATACTTATTGTTTGCATAAATAAAATATCTCTTCATTACTGTTTTAGAATTTTTGAAATAAAATTTTCAGGTACTAAATTTCCATTGTCCTGAGATAGCGATGAAAAAACTAAGATGCTTTGGTAATGAGATATAAATCAATTTATGATTTTCCTGGCAATCAGACAATAATTTTTTAAAATTATTTTCTTCAAGCATGGACTTTTTTGATTAGCACAAACAAAAAGAAGTAATATAAACACCCTGGGTTTTTACATGCTACATTGCATTCAGGACATTTACACACACTACACCTGGGTCAAGAGAGGCCATACTAAATGAAATACTTTGTGCAAGGGCACAGGTATATGTAAAAGGCTTTGACTGGAAACAACCTTTACACTATCAATAGTCAAGAGGTTTGAACCACTTTTCCCATGCGGCTCCTGATGACTGTTATGATCTATGGTAGATGTGGAGTCCTTCTAATGCATCACTTCATCAGGAACACAAGACAGATTGAGCCAAGCGGTTCCAGCCCTCCTTCAGAAAATCCCTCCAACATGATCCTCAGCGGGTACTTGAGGTATGAATTTAGATATGCTGTCATGAGAGGGGATTAAGACACCGTCTGAGGAGGAGCCGGTACAAGCGAGAATGAACTTCTAGGGTCACTCGTCTTGTTTTCAGCATGATTTACAGTCTTTGGAGGGGCTCTCTCTCTCCTGGGAAAGCCTTACAGGGAGAGAGAGTGTAGTCGAGGATAATGTGGGGATAGTCTGGGGATAATCTAGGGATTATCTGGGGACAGTCTGGGGCTAATCTGGTGGTAGTCTAATGTATTTGTTAACTTTCTTTGTCTAAAAGAGCTACCAGCACTGGATGGTAATAGTAATGTCTTGCACTTGTTTCCTACAAGATACCTCAATTCCAAGAGTAGAAAATGAAGATTCAATGCAACATCATTTGCCACACAAACTAGTCATTCAATATACATTCATAGGTTAAGCTAGTATAACTGGAGAATCCTGAAAATATGCTAAATTAATTTCGAAAAATATATCCACACACAAAAATTAAGTCTTCATCGATTGAGTTCATGTCATGTGGTTCATAATCTAAAGTTGTTGTTTTTTTCCTTCAGAAAGATAACTCTAAACAGAGTCCAGTCAGCAATTTGAGTTTGAACAGGGCAAGTTTAAACAAATGTCTCAATTCATATATAACCAATGGAGCAAAAACTATTATAACAGGGTAATAACACTGACAAGCCCATGCCTGTGCATGCCTCTGGGCACAACAGACTTGTACAACACGCTCTCCACAATCATTATGAGAATGACCTTGGTAGACACTGGACCAATGATTGAGACATCGCTCTTCAGTCTCTTAATTAAGCGTGAGTCCTAAAACACTGTATCTAGCGTCAGGGTTACTAATCATCCATCAAAAATTAAAGAAACCACTCCCTTTTAATTAAAGTTGGGCCTTAAAACACTGTATCTAGTTGTCCATTCATCAACACTGTATCTAGCGTCAGGGTTACTAATCATCCATCAAAAATTAAAGAAACCACTCCCTTTTAATTAAAGTTGGGCCTTAAAACACTGTATCTAGTTGTCCATTCTTCAACACTGTATCTAGCGTCCGGGTTACTAGTCATTCATCAAAAATTAAAGAAACCACTCCCTTTTAATTAAAGTTGTGCCTAAAACACTGTATCTAGTTTTCAATTCATCAAAGATTAAAGATACATGTACTACTCCTAATCAGAAAATGCATGCATGCAGAGAGGGCTATATATATGTAAGTACCGTTACTCGCATATTATAATTTATTATCATGTAATGGGGTGACACTGTACAAGGGCACAGGACTGGTAGGTAGGGAGGGATGGAGAGCCTTGTTAGGAGATTAAGCGGTAAACTGCATTTTAAATGGGATACTGCGGCAAAAGAAAAAAACATCTCCTGCGTATTGAATGATTAGCAAGTGGGGATGGAAAAAAAAAGTATTTGTGCACAACAAAGGCCTCTACAAGCCACTCACTTACATGTATGTATGTGTTATAAATAGGAATGTGATGTGCACCATACTTAATATTATATTTTGCTACTACAGCATTTTTTTAAGGCAATCAAATTTGATCAAGTGTGAATGAGTCTAATTTTGGTATGTCATCACTAGTGCAGATTTTTAATATATATTCAATTATGGAACTATTTCATCAAAGGTAATGTGCTACAGGCAAATTGGAAAAATGGGCATAATTAGGTGAATAATGTCATTAGTTCAGAAAAATATCTCTATTCATGAGGCATGTATTTATTCCTTTAAGTATATGGTATATCAGGGTTTGCCTTTCAGAAGGTTGTGAATGGATGCATGGAGAATTAATTGTCTGTTTGGAGTCAGAAGGTGTGGCTTGCTCGTTCATTTGATAGAAATAGATAGAATGGACTTTATTGAATTGGACAGCACTTTATCATAAAATAATTATTTAAACAAAATCAAAATAATGTTGTCTAGTTTTTTAAAATACACATGCACTTAAAGGTAGGCGTTACTACTGCAGCTAGAAAGGATTAGACCACACAGCGAGCCAGCGAGGTCACTGTAACAGGTGGCTATCTCATTAACTCAGCTCTCATTTAACATAAGAAAAAGAGGATCATGGGGGACCAACAGGCACCAATTTGGGAAGTTTTCTATATAGAGGGAGCTACAAGTAGGACAGTGTGCCTTTAATGTGTATATTGACAACTTAAATAAATGATGCATTTATTCTTCAAATATAATGTATATGGTAAATGTTATAGAAGCAAAACGAATTTTGCAGAAATTATCATATAATCACGCATGCAGAACTGGAATAATTTGTGATTGCTGTTTGACTGCTTTATAGCTAGCTCTGTCTAGCAAGGATTGTAAATTTTGAAGACTGAAATCATTTAAAGAAATTTATAGCTAGCTCTGTCTAGCAAGGATTGTAAATTTTGAAGACTGAAATCATTTAAAGAAAAACGTTGTTATTGCTGTCTTCGTTCTTGTTTTTGCTGTTGCTTTTGCTGAGAATGTTGTTCTTCTTGACCCTGATTATAAAATTCACAAGGACCGAAAAATAATTCCGACAGCAATATCTGTGTCGGTCTAATTACGTCTACCTGTCTAAGCCTTGCTCTAAAATTCAAGACTGAGAAAAAGTTCAGACTGCTATGTTATTGGTGTTGTTGAACTGCTTCAACCCTAGATGTGTCTAGCCTTGATTATAAATTTCATGAGGACTAGAATTATGCAAGAAGCCATCTCTCCCGGTAAAATGTCACCGGTGCGCCAGACAGCGAGGTTCAGGTGGCCAGCACCCCCTACCTCATCACTTTGGTTCTCAAGAGAAGCTGATCTTGCAAACAGCATGATTTCATGCGGCTACATTCCGTCCGATTACTCAGCCTCACATCGCGGTAATGGGCTTTAGCCCCGAACACACATTTACCGCGATCGGATAATCTCCCAAACGACCCCGTTTGCCTCCACGGATGAATGTAAATGACGGCGCTATCCATCAGTGGAGGACCTAAATGTCTTGGCATATACTTCAAGACACTCTCTCGGGGGTGGGGGGGGGGGGGGGGGAGGATGCCTTAAGCACAGGTCGTACGCACAGGCAGGTGCATATTTATAGGACCCACTTTAAAGGTGCTAGATTGCAAACACCACTACTTTACAGATCAAACTTCAGGTGCATCGAGGCTCCAACGATGGAATCCATGCGGAGTTAAATAATTGGCTGATAGGCATCCTGATTCTCTTCTTTAATAGAAACCCAACTTGACCAGAAAAACAGACAATTTGTTGAGTATAAACAAAAATCTTCCTTTTGTTTATAATTTTTTTAGGAGGAGCATATATGAGGAAGTAAAAGTCAGTCTTGTTTAGATATTATGATGATACATTGTATCCATACGAGGTACATCAATGTCATTGCTATTTTAATTTGTCTTTGAATTATGTGCTCTATATCTCTCACAGCAAAGAGACGATAGCATTAATGTTTAAATTAATTAGAAGGTGGAATATAGCAATCAACAAAATTATCTACCGGTACTTCTATTAAATTTGGTACAGTATGAATCTGAATCCCCCATCCCCCCCCCCCCCCCCTCCCCCAAAAAAGCCATATTTTATCACTAGAGCTCCCCTGGTGTATCTCATGAATCTGATTACATTTGGATCATTTTCTTTCTTTTTTTGGTTAGTTTTTGTGAAGGCGATTAACACAGCACGTAATGACAAATCAAGTGGACTTTTTGTTATGAGGTTATGGGTTTCAAAACACAGCCTACTTCTCATTTCAGCTGCAGTTGTCTTTCTCGACCCAGGTGTAGTAGATGGGCTAGAATGCTCAAAGCACTACATGGCAGCTCTGTTCAAGCCCATATAGTAACCGTTGCATGTTTTTCATCAACTCGGAATAAAGGCAGCACAACAACACTATTGATTATATTACTTGTATGGATCAGATCGTCTGAAAAAACAATTTAAAGTGTGTCCGTTTAAAGTGTGACCGGGAAGATGAGACTTTGTTTTTTCCCCCAGAACTAAATGCACTTGAAGAAAGTGCTCCTTAAATCCCATGCATTATACAATTGAAAATTCATGAAATGCTCTCCGTCCCTGGTCTGTAGAGTGCTTGTACCTTGAGCCGCCAAGGCTCTTTCACACAGGACATTTAAAACCACCTTTAAAGAAAAAAGCTGCATCAAAACTTCATGTAAAATGGAATCCTGGGTCTATATTTGGGGGTAAAAATATATCTGTGAACCATAAAAATAGCCAGTATGCATACCCACTGACACCGAAGTCATATGGTGCTGAAATACAATGCACAACACCGTGCTCATCTTATTTGATTTCGCTTGGCTAGTTGTTCAAAGTGTTTTATAATGTAATGTCTGAACTGGGCTTTACAGGAGGAGCAGTGGGATGCATGGCAGGTGCGTACCCTCCTCATTGCAAGGCACTGGGTAAGGTGTTAAGTAGGCATTAAACACCACCATCGAGATGGAGTCTGGATGCATGCAGGCTCCACTCATCATCCTGGCCGTATCATGGAAACCATGTTCTGGTCAGCTGGATCGTGCTTGATCATTAAACGTTAATGTTGTCGTGCCTAGAGCTCATATTGGCAGGATGTACATTGTAGATACATGTACAAGGGTGATGTTTGGACATGGAATGGAGAAGAAAAGAAGAGATAGAGGAAGAGAGAGAGAGAGAGAGAGGGAAAGGGTAAAAGGGAGAGAAAGAAAGGATGGAAGGGAGAGAGAGAGAGAGGAAAGAAAAGGGGAGAAAGAGAGAAAGAGAGAAAGAGAGAAAGAGAGAAAGAGAGAAAGAGGAAAGAAGGGGAGAGAAAGAGGAAATAAGGGGAGAGAAAGAGGAAAGAAGGGGAGAGAAAGAGAGGATAGAAGGGAGAGAGAGTGAGGGGGAGGAGAAAATAAACAGACAAGTTGGAGAAGCGAATTGAAATAACTCAAGAGAGAGGTAGAAAAAGAGAAAAAAAAGTAGATGAAAGCAAATACACTATAATAATGACAAGACAAATGTCAGGAAAAATACTGAAGAATACCAAATTTGTGCCCTTCATTTTCGATAGACACACATGTTAATACTATGGATGTGGTCTTTCACTCTTTATTGGACGAAAACATACATACAAAATAAAAATGTAGGAAAAATTACAATTATCTTTACCCGTTGCAATACTGAACAAAAGTGCACCACTTGGCTTGCAACACATGTCTGTGTACTTCACAAATTTCACATTTTGATGACTCTCATGAATGCCGTGCATCAAGGGATAGCTGACACATGCGTATCATGCAGCATCGGAGCATGAACATGAATTTCAATTGGACATGCATGTACGTCATGAACAGTGTCTGAGAAGGTAAGTGACCCTCTGAAACTAAGTCAGAATGTCCTACCGCTGTGGACCTTGTAGCAGATTGGCCTTGAATTAAACAAGTTATCCAATAAAGTCTACTACTAACTAACAAATGTCTCTTTCACTACATCTATTGAGAAAAGGGATGCTTTGAGTAATTTGGGTAGAAAACAAATGGCAACTCTCTAAACAACATACACTGTAAGATCAAGGAGTTAGTGCCCCATCGCCAATGAGAACTTCCCATGTCAATAGTGCTCTAAACTTTCTACAATCCCTTAAACTGTCTTGTTCTTTGTCCGTTTTTTGCTTCTGCATTTTCACTAATACAGTTTACTATTTTACTTTAGATGTTTTCCAGCAAACTTTCTATAAAGGACTGATTATGCTTCAACAACCGCTCCATCAAGAGGTACATATTTAGAAGAAACTGTCCTAGATTTCATAGCCTTTCATTTACAGCCCTGCGGGGTTCATTTTCTAGTCTCCAGCATCGGTCTCCCATCTAAATCTTCCACGAACATGACAAGACACATCAATTTCCCCCTCTCCTTCCTCTTCACACGTCCCATGCAGCATGTTCATAAATCATACACGGAATCTTGCCATTGGCAAGATCAAGATCGCTCTTCCCCCGAACAACCTATTTATTAATATTGAACCACGAGGTGAGCTTGTTTGCACGACAAAGGACAAGCACCTCGCCGAAGCACACAAAACAGGTAATATCTTCATGCGGTAGACCGTCAATCAGAAGAGCCGATAGATGTTTGGACGTTTGGACCGGAGGCAACTCCAGAATATTGCAAAGGTGAGGGTCCCATTCCCAAAAAGAAAAGTTAAAGTAAAATGATATAGAGCAGAAAGAAGGATGTGCAATTAATAAAAAGAGGTTTCTGAAAAGCAAAACAAAAAATGAGGGGGGGGGGGGGTGGGGTTCCAGATCCCTATGACCCCCACCCCCACTGCATCTACCCTCATGGACAAACATTATTCCCAGGTATTGGAGGCAATTGTGGAGAATATTCTGTCCACCAAGACGAGGAATGTAAATAACTGGACAAGTTGAAGAGGACAGGTGATATTTCAGGCCCCCCCCCCCCCCCAACAAAAATTATTGGTCAAATTCATCTCGTTGGTTGGCTGTAGTAATGTACATTTAAATTCTGTGCCAGAAGCGATATTTGAATACTGTTTCTTGTTCTTTCATATTCTTTTGTTGCCTAAATTTATTATCATTATTAACACTACATATTTCAACATTCTTGTGTATTAATCATTTTATAACCTTTTAATTTGACCTTCCCCTACAGTATTGCAAGATACACGATCATGATGGAGCTTTCTGTATTTTACTAGAGGCAGAACCATTGTGCTTTTTATTTTATTTCTTTTCAAAAAACATACAGGCATACCGAAGACTACAAAGTTTTGTTGAAATTACATGTTCACAAATTAGTGGTATAAGTCGGCTTGTGTGTAGATATAAAGGTCAATTATCCTTTCAAATTTTAATAGTTGTTGGGAAAAGTGCAATTGACTACATTCTGTACACACTTTAAAGACCATGAATCCCTTTCACTTGCGCTCTCTCAAATGATTCCTGGGCCGGTATTCAATTCAATACCTATGTCAAAAACATGGGTAACATTTTAATGAGTTTTTTGGCTTAAATAAATTACCAAGCTAACTTTGATATTGAGTTACAGTTTTTGCCTGATTTATTTAACCTAGATTTAGGACAGCTCCCTTGCAGACTTCAGCCAATTATTTGACGGCCTTGATTAGCATGCAATTGATTTTCATACGCAGTAATCATTAGCTGCGCATAATTATTATATTAGCGCACATTTTAAACAATGCGATGCTTTGATTGCGCATTATTTTGGATTGACAATACAAAGTCACAAACGATAATCGGTAGGTATTTTACTTCAAAGTCAGCTTACCGGTACTAAAGTAAAATGCTCAGATATGGTCTGAACACGATTTAAGGCATACTACTTGGCCAAGTAGTAAAATACTTACTTACAACCCTGTACATGTAATCCACATAATGAACTAAATACGGCCCCAGGTGTATAGCTTTCATTTTGTCCATTACATTCAAAGTACATTGTTCCTGATCTGGCATAAATTACTGCATAGTGTGTACAATGTAGGTACAGCAGTTAACAATGTACTCACTTACTTGACCAAAACTCGTTAGCTACAAAAATTAATTAGAAGACGAAAAGTCCCCAATGTATAATCAAATATTTATCTCTGAAATTGCTGGATGGATGAAAATGTTTGCTCAGCTAATGCACATGTACATGGTATGTAAAGGCTAGGTGGAAATTACCTGGTTAAATATTATATCAGTTTTCACACAAAATTTAAAAATTAAAAATCAAATGTTACTATCAATTGAGAAAAATAAACTGTACACAATGCTATTTACCTCCATAAAATGTATTAAAATGAAGAAGAAAAAAAAATCAGTTTTATTTTTAAAAAGACAATTGTAGGAAGGAGGATGACGCAATGTTGCTCATTAGTTTGGGCATGGCCCTAGGGTTTCGATTCATGAGTGTCAAAGTGACATAGAAAGAGGTCTGTATGACGGTGATGAGCATCGCATGACGGGGTAATATCTATTTTCTATCATATTTTTAAAGTTATCTTGTTTCTATATTTTTTATAGAAAAGTATATTTCTAAATTTAGTAAAGTTAAAACTTGTGGTCCATCTCCTTGAATATTACATTACAGAAAATACTGACAAACAGGCAATTGATAAAAACACGGGATCCAAAGCCTAGAAATTGTTAATCTCCCTTAGTACTGTACCAAATAATATAATTTTGCTCAATAAAAGATCAATAAAAGATCAATACTAGAAAAAAAAATCAATTTCAAGGTTCCTGCATCACCCAGATCCCTATGTTTGATCAAAATAGATATTATTGCCAAAGCAAACAATATTATTTTTGTAATCCAGGAATATAATAACAAATATGACAATAATAATGATGTACGGTAAAACCTTGATATCAAATCATTAATTCTTTTATCACAGCAACAAAAATGACATAGATGCACAGTAATTCCTCTTAAATTAAAATGTAATTAGTTTCTGCAATCGAACAAGGATTTGAATGATAGGATCACAGCACAGAAAGTAATTTCCTTTGAACTAGTTACCTTAAAAAAAAAAGACAAATACCCAACAAACATGTAATGTTGTTGTTGAAATATGGATTCATCTTGAAATCCCTTGTTGTTTTTTGGTAAGCGAGGCTGACGTTAATTTGTGTCGCCTGAAAATGATTTTATGCACCCTCGGATGCCCCACTCCCATTCAGTATGGAGTAAAACAAATAAAAATCGAGATTGATTTAAAGCTGATGCAATTAAATACCCCAGGGCAGGGTCGAGGAGGAAAGAGCTGGTGTGATTGCATTGTGCGATGATTGGAGGGTATTAGATTAGCGAGCAGACAGTGCGTGGGACACTGGCTCGTCCTCATTAAATAGAGTTTATCATATTCTGAGACAACGGTATGAAAATTGCTCGCTCTCATACCTGGTCGCACAATATGCATGATCTTTACTCGCGAAGGTATTGGTTGAGTGGATCCAATTATGTGAAAGAATTGAGAAAATGGCATAAAATGGGTCTCTGCGCCATTTCTAGTGAGAGGAATATAATATGTCACTGGCCTTATACAGGTCCATGCAGGTCAATGATAAAATATGGATGCACTTGGTGAATGAACTTCATCATTAATTTGTATAATGGAGGCACTGGTTTTATGACTCTTTTACGATTATAAAGGGTTGCCTTTTTATTTCATTACTAATTAAACTTAAAATGCTCCGTTATAAAGCTAACTTCCGAGGCAATTTTATCCAAATGGGTGAGGTATTAATGGCCTGAAACAAACACTGTAAACTGAATGAATGCAGGCAAGAAAGTTCATATGAGCCTCAAGTCAAGGAAATGTTATTACTCATTGGAAAGTTTTATTGTATAAATGTTCAACTTTTCAATTTCTTTTCAGTTAATCAATAATTTTCAATTACGGTGCATACATTGCATGTGGTTTTAATTAAACGAGTTGATAGAGAAAATCTAGAAATTGTATCCAGTTTCCACATGCTCCTTGGCACTTCACACTGATTACTGAAAGGATGTAGTATATTTAATGTCTATCATATCTTGCTTTCAAAAGATATACAGGTAAAAGAAAGGGTGCTTAAACAGCATACAGAGGCAAGGATTAATGAATCATCTTCATGAGTTTTCAAAATGCATTTACCGGTACGTTAATAGTCAAGCAATATAGGCTTTTCAGTAATTATTGAGATGTCTGAATAAGCACATCCTTCACCAGTATAAAGGTGTGTGTCCTTGGGCGAATCACCCTTTTTCTCTCCGCCTCTCTGCACCCAATATTTGATCACTCAGGCAAACAATGTAAGGTGTCATACTCCATCAAACATTGCAGTCTGCTGACATTGGATACAGAGCGGCACGACTTGGCGATGCAATTCACAGCACCACACCTTATGCGTTATTGCATTTAGCTATCTTAGTAACAAAGTAAACACTGTTTGTTTGTTAGGACAATTATTACTCAAAGAACTGATGTAGTACAAACACATATCACTTTGAACACTTTGCTGGTGTTTTATTTTAATTTCACACCATCACAGTCTCATTTTACTTTCGAGTTCTATTGACTTTCTTTTGACAATTTGCCTGCAGTATTGGTTTTAGTCACAGGGCTACACTGATATGGATGACAAACATTCTTTACACAGGATCTCATTCACTCGCTAACACCTGGGTTGAGAGTGGCAAATGTAAATTAATGTCTTGCCAAAGGACATTAATGCCATGGTGAGGATTTGACCATGTGATCTACAGTCTGCAACTGCCACTAGACCGTGGTACCACTACATGATATTTCTATCTGAAGATTATTGCCCCTCCCCCTTCCATTTTCCTCAAAGCCAAGTTCACCTTAAAGTACTATAGGCAGTAGAGTTCACTGATCTAAATCTCAAGATCATGGATATACACTACTGCCTAAAGGTTTTGGCAGCGGGCTGCGGGCGCGGGCAAGCTACTCGCGGGACGCCTATTTTTTTTTAGTGTCAATTGCCAAAAATGTGAGCAAGTTCGGGCAGATTTCGGGCAGATTTCGGGCAGATTTCGGGCAGATTTCGGGCAGCTGAATTGAACGCACGCGCGGAATTTGGGGGAGCGCCCGAACTTCGAGCTGCTTTGTTTACTTTGTTGCTATGCGCCGTTGCTTTGCGCGCAATGTCTGTGAAAAAATGCGCATCTGCGTGGAATGCTAGTGTTACGCGGCTTTGTGATGTCATAATGGTTATCTCCAAACGTCACAATAGTCACTCTAACTCGATGTTTTTGTCAAGAAAACAACCATTATAACATGCGGTGAACGTCTGCCGAGTCGGCGTTCTCGAACTCATGTCATTTTGTTCAAGTTAAAATAAACACGATGGAAGGATGCATAGTTAAACATTTAATCAATTTACAATTTAAGTATTTAGTGTTGGAAGTATTATCACTTATTTTGGTAAAGTTGTCGCCTAACTTTTTTGTCAACTGCGGACTACCGCAGATTTTTTTCTTCTCCAGTCAGCTAATTACAAAATAGACAAAATTAACCGTCTGGTACGAGGATAAATGCTTTGATAAAACCAGGGAGGTGACCCACACGCATCCGGTAACCCTTGCTTCACACGCAAAGGGGGATTGACTGGCGATTTTTACCGGAATCTGGCGAACAGTTTGCCTTTGCATTTCTTCATCTGGTATCAACCGAAAATATCAAAACATCAAAATAATTATAAGGACTTACTTTCAGCTGACCTGTCCATTTTCTTGAAACAACTACACTTCTTACAATATGAAGAATATGGCCGTTATTTCAGTGAAAATGACGCACATGCTGTGAGATTTTCAGGAAAGGAATGAATACCGTATAACAAAAGGTGAAAGAAGGGGGGAGGAAGAGGAGAAAGGCGAGGGAGGGAGACGGGGTATATAGCGAAAGGAGAGAGAGGGAGATGGGAAGGAAGAGTGAAAGAAATAGGGAAGATGGTGAAGTGATAAAGGGGTGGGGTAGAGAGAGAGACTGGAAGAAGAAGAAAAAAAAGGTAGCAAATATTTTCACCCCGATAATTGTTGATTTACTAAGCTCGCGTTTCCCCTGTCAAATTCCACCAGCCTTCAGCTAACAAGTCTACAGAGAAACAAATTTATCTCTTATCTTGCTGACATAATTATTATAATAATAATTATACCAGTCAACGACTCGACTCGTATCTCAAACTCTTGCTGAGTTACTTGATGCATGGACCTACTACGAACCATCATGATGACAGAGAAAGTGCATGTTACGCAATGTTTGCGCCTTTTCTGTTCTGTTCTGTCTACAAACCGCAGCGGCATGCATGTCTGAAGTGAGAGGGCAACTTCACGAAACCAAAGCTTTAGTAAATAAATCAAATTTCAAAAGGGAACCGCTTTGTGTGGAAAAGGAAAGTTATTGCCCAGTCACTGAAGAGATGTTGAGTTGTTCTGATGATGCCGATTTATCGATGGTGACCGTAGTGATGATGATGGTGATGATATTGATGGACGATGATGAAAATGCTGGCTGTATGTATTGGTGGCGATTATTAAAATGATGATGTAGAGAGACTCCCGGCTCCCCCACCCCACGGAAATACACACACACACAAGATAGCATGGCGATAAACAATGAAAATACGTTATAGATGGAAATAAAAATTCGAAATACGAGTAATACATAAGGAAATAACAAAGAGATACTTGAGGCTTGAGGAAAAAATAGCAAATGATAGAAAAAATCTAAGAAATACATAAAGTGAACACATTTACGAAGGAAACCAGAAGAATGATTAATAATTGCTTCATAAAGATCTACGTATGGAAAGAAAAAATGATAATCGAAAATACATGATTGATAGAAAGAAAAAAATGGAATTAAACAAGGGGGTGATTGTGGAATGGGGTAATTTTCAGGGAAAGGTAAATGTCCACGAGGGGGGGGGGGGGAGTAATTGGCCGGGGTGATTGCCCTAGGGTAATTCTCCTAGAACTAGAACCGTAATGAACAAGAGAAGGGAATATACAAGCATAGAGAGAGAGAGAGGAACAAAGAAATGCAAAAACAGAAAAGATGATGAGAAATATTCGAACAAATGCATACGCTTAGTTTTCAGGGCAGAACTGCTCTCTCTCTCTCTCTCTCTCTCTCTCTCGAAGGTTCAATCATCACTACTAAGATCATGTAATCTTACCGCGCAAACATGATCTGTTTATAAATAACTTCTGAGATAACCGCATGTTGCCCAGACAACTTGTCTCCAAACCCATTGTTTAGAAACACTTGAAACATAATATGAAATATACGCTACGCTAGCTCTCGTCATTCAAACATTCTATTCATTGTCATTGGTGAACAAATTAAAGTTGGAATTGATTAATAAGTTCTCTGCTTGTTTCGTGTGTCTATTTTTGTTCTTCTTTTTAGATTGTCTTCTTCCTTTCCTTCTCCCCCTTCTTCTTATTCCTCTCCTTCCTTTTTTTTCTTCCCCCACCCCTCTGCTTCTTCATCTCCGCTTCTTCTTTTTCTCCACCGGCCCCGCCCCTCTGCTTCTTCACCTACTCTCCCCCCCCCCCCTCTGCTTGTTTATCTCCCCTTCTTCTTTTTCCTCTCCTTCTTCTTTTCCCCTCTCCTTCCTTTGTTTTCTTCCCCAATCCCCTCTGCTTCTTCATCTACTCTTCATCTTTTTCTTCACCCTCACCCCCTTTGCTTCTTCATCTATTCTTCTCCCCCCCCCCTGCTTCTTTATATCCCCTTCTTTTTCCTCTCCTTCCTTTTTTTCTTCCCCAATCCCCTCTGCTTCTTCATTTTCTTCTCCCCGCCCCCTCTGCTTTTCATCTACTCTTTTTCTTTTTCTTCTCCTTCGTTTTCTCCCCCTGCTTCTTCATCTACCCTTCTTCTTTTTCTTCTCCTTCCTTTTCTTCTCCCCCTTCTTCTTTTTCCTCTCCTTCCTTTGTTTTCTTCCCCAATCCCCTCTGCTTCTTCATCTACTCTTCATCTTTTTCTTCACCCCCACCCCTTTGCTTCTTCATCTACTTTTCTTTCCCCCCCCCCCCCTCTGCTTCTTTATATCCCCTTCTTTTTCCTCTCCTTCTCTTTTTTCCTTCCCCAATCCCCTTTGCTTCTTCATCTACTCTTCTTCATTTTCTTCTCCCCCGCCCCCTCTGCTTTTCATCACTCTTCTTCTTTTCTTCTCCTTCCTTTTCTTCTCCCCTCCTTCTACATATCCCCTTTCTTCTTTTTCCTCGCCTTCCTTTTTTTCTTCCCCCACCCCCTCTGCTTCTTCATCTCCTCTTCTTCTTTTTCTTCTCCTTCCTTTTCTTCTCCCCCTTCTTCTTTTTCCTCTCCTTCCTTTGTTTTCTTCCCCAATCCCCTCTGCTTCTTCATCTACTCTTCATCTTTTTCTTCACCCCCACCCCTTTGCTTCTTCATCTACTTTTCTTCCCCCCCCCCCCCTCTGCTTCTTTATATCCCCTTCTTTTTCCTCTCCTTCCTTTGTTTTCTTCCCCAATCCCCTCTGCTTCTTCATCTACTCTTCATCTTTTTCTTCACCCCCACCCCTTTGCTTCTTCATCTACTTTTCTTTCCCCCCCCCCTCTGCTTCTTTATATCCCCTTCTTTTTCCTCTCCTTCTCTTTTTTCCTTCCCCAATCCCCTTTGCTTCTTCATCTACTCTTCTTCATTTTCTTCTCCCCCGCCCCCTCTGCTTTTCATCACTCTTCTTCTTTTCTTCTCCTTCCTTTTCTTCTCCCCTCCTTCTACATATCCCCTTTCTTCTTTTTCCTCGCCTTCCTTTTTTTCTTCCCCCACCCCCTCTGCTTCTTCATCTCCTCTTCTTCTTTTTCTTCTCCCTCCCTCTGCTTCATAATCTCCCCGTCTACTTCTTTTTTTTTTTCTTTCTCATCTCATTCTCCTTCCGTTTTTTTTTTCTGGGGATAAGAGGCACGTGTTTTCATTTGTGAAAGGTAAATCGTTGGTTTAGGTGTAACGGTTCAGAAAAAATATATCCGTTATCACACGCTTGTTTTGATCCATTTCGATTGTTTGGGGGCATCACCCGGCTTTAATCCTACCCCTCCCTGTCTAATTATCCCTCGATTGATTTTAATCAACACTTATCACATGCACATATACCCACAGTTATAATAATATACATATCAACTCCGTTTTAGTTGCATATCGAGGGGGGGGGGTAGTTGTATAGTAATTTCATAATGATTGTCAATAACATTTTTTCAAGAAAAAAAGAAGAAGCATATTTCATGATTTCCACTCTGACAAACATGCACATATTATACTGACCACGGGAAGCTTCCTTAAATCCATTTACGGAAAGATGCCTCATATTCCTTTTCACTCAGACACACACGCACAACTAAATCGCATACCCATCCCAGGAATCCATTCAACTCCGTCTTTGTTCCAATCGGGAGGAGGAGGGGGGGGGGGGGGGGGGGTCAATGTTTCAATTTGACAAGCAAAGAATAAACATAACAAATAATGATGATACTAAATATAATTGATGTTCAATTAATGACGAATTGAAAAAAATAATGTATCAGGACAATTACCTTCCGACGACAATTTTCCCCATTCTTTAAAAAGTTTACCACCTGAAATCAATACCCCCTCCCCCCCCCGTTCATTTAAGGGGTAAGTCCACCCAGGTAATAAGCTGGTCTTAATAAAAGCAGATGTTTTTTTAGGGGAGGAAATCTCCTCGGAGGGGGATGGGGGGTTACGAATGTGATGCATGCAGCACGAGCATAGGTCATAAGTTGACCTAGATATCTAGTAAGCTTCGCGTACCATGTGCGTCCAAAATCTAGATCCAGCATGCATATTGTTATTAGCATAGGCTATGCCTACAGGCTACACAACGTAGCACTATTTGTATTAATTATGACTTAGCTGTTACAAAGAAAGCATCTCTTAATCCTTGGAATTAAAATATGGAAACAGGGACTGATGTGTCATTGGCATAATGTAAGGTGAGACCAAATTGTTCATATCATTAGTCTGATGAGTGCTCAATTGAGCCATTTTATTAAGTTTAGGCTAGATCCTAGGCTAGGCATGACGATGTGGTACGGTAGCTATGCTAGCGTTTGTCGCCCCCGTTGCCGTCCGACTAGCGACTGCTAACTTCATGGACCCTGGGCCTAGCTCTTCGAAGATGTTTGGCAGAAAAGTATCTAAAGCCTACGGTGGTCATCCACTGTTAGATCGTAATCAGGGGGTCTAGACTTGACTTTAGACTGCCTTACTCATATTGCTGTGAAAGTTGGTGAACACCAAAACAAATTAGTGAGCGTCTTTCCTACCATACACTCGACTCTCCCATACACTCTACGTGTATTTGTGTATAATTTTCGTGCGGTGCGATTCATATTTTAACACGCAAATTGTATAGGCAAATTGATCTGCAGTTGAATCGCTCTTCTCGACCAATTTGACTTTTCAACGTGACGTCATCGGGTCTTGTCGCGTGCGAGTCTTAAAAACGCACGACTTCAGCACGCGCATCATATCAAGGCGAATATAGTACCGGGCAGATTTCGGGCAGATTTCGGGCTGATTTCGGGCGGATTTCGGGCGCGACCCGAACATCGGGCGCGACCCGAACATCGTTTCTTCAGCTACGCGCTTCGGGCATCGGGTCAGCCCGCTGCCAAAACCTTTAGGCAGTAGTGTACAAGCAATGTGTTGTTGAAGCATCATGATATACAATGAATACCATGAATACTCAGCCATTGGTACTAGGCTTGAGTCGGTACGGTCGATCACACCGGGACCCGACCGTTGCCGTCGGGTCCCGGTTTCGTTTTTTGAGAACCGACGCTCCGAAAAAAATAATGAAATATGTAAGAAATTGCAGTTTTGCACACCACTAAAATCATTTCACCTTGAAACTTAAGTATTTAATTGTTACCAATCATATTCTAGCTCATCCTGAATCAATCCGAACTGCTGATATAAATATGGGTTGCAAAGCAGTTCGCCCCATGGGGTTGTTGTTGCCAGCTGCTAGCTAGCTACTGTACTGGCCGGGTCTCTCGCCAGGATTAATAAATCAGGTTGAAAAAAACATTAATGTTTGAATAATAAAACGGCTTTCTAAAAAGTACTTCTTTACAACATACCGATCGAATAATTTTTAAAAGACAAAATGGATATTATTTCTTTGATTTTGAACACCGCATGCTTCTTTTAAAAGCTGAAAATTACTTGGTAATCACAAGAAGTTCGATACGGATAGCTGTTGCAAGGCAAGTTCAGACTAGTCTCGGAAAAATGCGCAGTGCTCCTCGTAGTTAGCTGTAATCCGTGCCAGAACGAACACAAACAAAGACGTGATCGTAACGAGAAAAAATCATTAAAAACTACGAGAGCACAATTGGAAAGACAACTACTCAAAATTATCGTAAGCAGATACATAACTTGGAGGAATAATACAATAGTTGTCCAAGAAAAGCCACAGAAATAGTGATATTTAAGGAGTTACTATAGGTACAATCATTATCGGAATGGGCCTGCTGATATGTCCGAATTACACGTTATTTGGTTTCTAGCCTCGTGTTCTAACACGAGGCTAGAAACCAAATAACGCCCTCTACGGTAAAAAGCAGTATAACAAAGGATTCGAATATTTGCAGCAAGCCCCTTGCGATAAAAATGTACCCAGTTACTCCTCGATTATCACAATTTCTTTGGCATTTCTTGGGCGATTATTGAATTCTTTGTCCAAGTTATTTATCTGATTATCGTAATTTTGAGCAGTAGTTGTCTTTCCAATTGTGCTCTCGTAGTTTTTAATGATTTTTTTCTCGTTACGATCACGTCTTTGTTTGGGTTCGTTCTGGCACGCATTACAGCTAACAAGGAGCACTGCGCATTTTTCCGAGACTAGTCGGAACTTGCCTTGCAACAGCTATCCGTATCGAAACTTCTTGTGATTACCAAGTAATTTTCAGCTTTTGAAAGAAGCATGCGGTGTTCAAAATCAAAGAAAAAATATCTATTTTGTTTTTAAAAATTATTCGATCGGTATGTTGTAAAGGAGTACTTTTTAGAAAGCCGTTTTATTTTTCAAACATTAATGTTTTTTGACCCGATTTATTCAACCTGCATGAATAAAAATGGCGGCTCGATCGTTGTCTTTCTATTTTTGCTCCAGTTTTTTTAATTTTAGAGGCACGATAATGGCACTAAACATCGCCAATCATGGATTAATATAATGTCAAATGGAAGAATATACCGATCTGTGCCGAGGTATGCATGTGTTGATTTATTTGACTGATAAAAAAGGTCACTTTTAAGGGACATACTGATGATATGCGCTTTTTATAGAGGCAAGTGACAAATCCTGCGAGCTGATTTCGGGACACCGGGTCCCGATCGGTGCAAGGCCGTCGGGACCCGGTTTATGAAAATCCCGACATGACTCAGGCCTAATTGGTACAATATCACACATCGGATATAAAGAAATCTAGCAAAAGAACCCCCTCCTTCTTCTTCTATTTGGCTACTTCTTTTGAAAGGCATCAACGATTATCTACTGTCCTGTAGGTTAGGTTCCAGAGTAAGGCAGTGGAGTTCACTGATCTAAAACTCAAGATCATGGATATACAAGCAATGTGTTGTTGTAGCATCGTGATATAAAATGGATATCAAGAATACCCAGTCGCAAGAACAATATCACACATCGGATATAAAGAAATCTGGCAAAAGAACCCCCTCTTAGGCTCTTTATCCTTCTATTTGGACACTTCTTGAGAAAAGCATCTGAGATTATCTACTGTCCTGTAGGTTAGGTTTCGGGGTAAGGCAGTGGAGTTCATTGATCTTACATTCAAGATCATGGATATATGAGCAATGTGTTTTTCAAGCATCATGATATATACACTAATGAATACCATGAATAATATCACACATCCGATATAAAAAAACAAGCAAGAGAACCTCTTCTTCTCCTTCTTTTTGGGCACTTCTTGAGAAAGGCTTCTGAGATTATCTACTGTCCTGTAGGTTAGGTTCCGGAGTAAGGCAGTGAGGTTCACCAATCTTACATTCAAGATCATGCACATACAAGTAATGTGTTGTTGAAGCATCATGTTACAAAATTGGGAAGATAAATACTCACGGTCATCACTGTAATCATCCACCAGAATAATTTCCTTGATCATATGAGGCGGGCTCCTCCTCAGGACACTGAAAGAGAAAACCAAAGCTCACAAGATTAGCATTCTCTTCTTACTTCCAAAACAATGGTGTGTTACTTGTAAGGGACCCGTGAAGGATGGGGGGAAAGAATGAAGATAGGGGGTGACGTAGAATGAGAAAGAGATAAAGAGATAGGGACAGTGAGATAGAGAGAGGGACAGATCCGACAGACAGAGGGGTAGAGGAAAGTGACTGGTACAGATTGGTGCAAGGAAGAGACTGAGAGAGACTGATCATGAGATAAAGTGAGAGAAAGAATAGAGTGGGAGAAAGAATAGAGTGGGAAAAAGAGAGTGAAAACAGGAGGAAAAATCCAAAAGCAAGGAGAGATGAGTAGACAGATAACACAATGGGAGACAGAATTTTACAATGAAATACAAAATAGATAACATCTAGTCAAAACAAGGACAAAGGAAGAGATAAGAGATACAAAAACCACAGAACACCAATCAATAATATCATCTTGTTTACAAGCACCTGCAAGAGAATACTGAAAGTACAGATAATCAGCGCTGCATATGGTCTTTCATTTTTTTTCTTCTTTTTACAAAAGTACAAATAGAAAAGGGAAAAAAAAGAAAAACTGAAATCTTGTCCGAAAACTGTGTTAATAAATATAACATCTGCCTTAAAAATTTACAATTTCTATGTTTTGACAAAATAAGGAATAGGAAGATTAATTACATTACAAATGTAACATTTAAAAAGCCTATGAAGAAAGCTTTAAAATCAAAATAAATTAGGAGTTTTCAAAACAATTCTAGATTTTAGTCTTAATCATCTACTCACCTGACGACTGTTCTAACTAATGTTGAGCGTGCTTCATTGTGGAAAGTAATGATGACACTTGTAGCAGGTAAAATCGAATCCCATGAAAGTTTTCTGCATCTGTATGTTGTGAAGAAAATAAAAAAAGATATGAGAATGTGAAAATAATTCTGAATTCATTTGAAGAAATCACTTTCACTTCAAATTCTGTTTGTCAATAGAAGAAAAAGCCAACTTATGTAAGACAAAAACACTGAATTTGAGAGACATTCTAGAGCAGCAGTGTGGGTCAGTTTGGAGGCTGTGTGAAGACATTTTTGGTGGTGTGACTTGAATATTACAATTCTCTGGTTACACACTTCTGACACATGAAATTTGCTTTAACGACATTATAACAGAGAAGAGCCTAAATGTGTAAGATAGCTACACTCCTGTTTTATATGTTACATCGAAATCAGATGTATCACCAAGGGCATTTGAGTTTCAACATATTTCAGATTCTGCCTCTTGATTTGAAATGGCTCGTTTTTAACTATCCAGAAATGTTATCAGATTATTTTCATTCATTCAATTATCATGTGATGTTCTGGTCGAAGTTTTTCGAAGCTTGGCACGTTAACATCTCAAATTGCATGATTAGAGCCTGCCTCGGATGTAAATCAAACCTGAATAAATAAGAGGAGAGCTCCAAAACAAGTCCTACTGGGGAACAATTTGTGCAAACGGAAAGTGTTTACCCCAATGCAAGACAACATCTTCAGATGAGGGGGAGGTGATCCGCGATGTCCGACAGTATGACATTTAAAGCACTTCAAAGCATTTTATCTCAAATCTCAGGAATTGATTTCCTGTACAACGCTGAATTTCCACACCGTGACATTTAAAGCGTATCCTAACATTCGGTGTGAAAACACAGGCATTGATTTCTGGAGTATTCAAACAGGATTTTCTAAAAGAACCTTCAAAGTTGTTGTTCTTTTCGCCCGAGACATTTAAAAAAAGTGCTGAGGGCTACCAATACTTATGGCAGACTTATCAACGTTTGTTTTTAATATTATTATTATTATCATTTTTCATGCATTCAAATTTCACAAAGGCCTTTTTGTTGTTGTCATTTTAATATATCATGTGGTGTGTGTATGTGGGTGGGAAAGGGGTAGTGAATTTTTTCAGGGGGAGTATTTTAAGTATTTTTTCTGAGAACACAGGAATTGCAAACTGAAATTTAAAGGGCATCAAAATGTTTGGTATGGAATATTGGGATTGATTTCTTGTACATCGAGGTATTTACACATGATTTGCCATTATCAAAGTTATTGTCTTTCTCACCCGAGGTATCAAAACTTAAAGCAGACTTGGAGATCATCCTTATTTCTTAAATCTTTCATGCATTCCAAAAATTAAGTTGTTTTTTTTTCCATTGAAATCATAGGGTGTATGTTACATGTAGTGATGTTTTTTAAGTGGGAGATTACCCTCCCTCCCCCCTCCCCCACCACCCACTATTTCCACCAGTTCATCGCCCTGTAACATTGTTTCTCCTGGATTTGCATGATTATTATGCATGATAATATACTGCTCCTGCTTCATATCCGTTGGGTGCCATTCCCATGATGCTTTGAGTCGTTACACACAGGCAAACATTAACTGATGTAGTGATCTGTGCCCGGTCACTCACATTGTAAGTTTCCAACATTTTGCTCTCCATTACTTTAGCTTGACTTGCACGATCTTCTTGATAGGAACTTGTATCAATCAACTAATAAATAATACAGCTAATTTGCACAGGTGCGTTGACTAGTCTACTCTCAAGTCTTTCTTGTGCTTATTAGTATTGAGAATGTATTTGAACTTGCAATATGTTTGTATTACCTGTATGCATGTATTTAAACATTTGAAGCTCATATTTTGATTATAGCATGGACCCTACTACAGATGGACTAATAATGAGAGTCTTTCTTTGATCACATCATGACCACCGCCACCTGAAAATGTGTATGTTGATGAGGACATTCATTTGACGCGACAATGTCGATTATGTAATCACGCACCATTACAGACAAGGGAACCTTTTACATCTTTCAGATTCTTTTCGCTGGGCCAGGGCCCAGAGGGTAGTTTTCAGGAAAAGTATCGTGGTTTAAGACCAGTTAGAGGAGCAGTGAACCCCAAAATATGACAATTTGTGTGATTTTAGATTGATTATAAAAGAAGTGGACACTGGTGGACATACATCTGGACCTGCCAAACTTTGAAACAAACATATTCTTTACAGTCCTATTACCTTCTATTCCTTGGAAATGGATAGGATATGTTTTAAAAAGATGTTTAAAATCATTGTGTTATAGCCAAATTTACAGGTTTCTCTTGTAAACTACTTCTAATTTTCTGTTAAAAACTTCATATACGTTAATATTCATATGTACGCCACAACTGCACATCCATTTCCTTGATTTTAAGCGATTCAGTTTCTTTTGCGCAGGGATTTTGTAGATTCTTCAAGTCACAGTTCTGTCTTTTTTTATGGCTGACTAGCGGCGGTCGTGATGAGATCAAAGCTTGGAAGTATGTTTGGAATGTCATTATGATACTTTTGACAGAGTCAGGTGCATGAATATATTATGGTACCGTTCAGTGTCCATTTGTAGTAGGGTCCATGATTATAGTGTTTAAAAAATGGAACCAATATCATGCACAACAATATATTTTCTTATGATTGGTACGTATTACTGCAGGAAAATTGATCCTGTACATGCATTACTATACCTTCTAACTCTGAAATGTTTATGGTGTCGGCTGAGAGCCAAAAGGGCATTCATTCAATTAATTCAACATGAAGTGAACAAAATTCAAATCTAAGCTGACAACGTTGGCTTACACACAGTAAAAAATCTTAAACAAATTAAAATTAATAAAATGTCTTGCTATTTTTTTTTATCAATTTTTAATCAAAGGTAGAAATGTATATTTTAGAGTGCTTGATAAATAAAGAGTGTACTGATCAAATATCTTATCCAAAAGTGCACTCCTCCATGTAGATAAAAAATTACATTTTCTTCAGTATGGTTGTCCTGGCTTTCACAATAAGTGACTTCTTCCTTTTCTTAATGGAAATGCGCTGACCAAGTTTGAACTCACTTTAACTAACCCCATTAATCTCTACACCATCCAATCCCATCCATTCACTTTCATTAAGTTAGTGATATACTTGTTAGTCTACATACATGTACTCCTGACGCAACCAAACTTATTCCAATACCACCAGGGGAACCATACCTTAGCCTAGAAGCTGTGCTACTTTATAATAGAATAGATACATGTCTTGCTTCCTGGGAATGCTCCAATCCCATCAATCGTGATAACAAGCAGACATTCAACACCAAATCAACTCATTAAACGGCCGCTAAAGCTTGCAAAGCACACCTTCCTACCCTCCTTGTTGGCTCAAGGGCTATCGTTTGCCCGCTTTGCTAGCTTTTCCCGGATAAATGTACATGTACCTGCACTTCCAAACAAGAGATACTAAGAGAGGTATCGGTATCTTAGCAAGTTCACCAAACACACCCAAGTAGCAATGTGGAGGTGGTCAACTTGTTGATCCTGGGTGGGTTGATTGCATCGTGGCCTAGGACACAGATCCGTATAAAGCGCAGCAGAGCACATCGTGTTCTCCATAAGAGCTACGTCCTAACTGGTAAACAAGTAATCCGTGTCTTGGGCATAGGTTAGCTGATTAATTACCACATGCAGACCGCCTGATGCTGGCTATGTCTCATGTGAGCACTGCATGTGATATTAGGGGATAAATCAGGCAGATGGGAGGGGCCAACTGCCTTCTGAATTGGGTACTGTATATTACATGTAGACTGGAGCCAGAGGAGAATTCACCCACTCAATACTGACTTCTCTCAATCCCATTCCGTTAGGCCAATACAGAAATCACTTTAATACCATAGACCAAGGATTACATCTTCTCAGAATCCAAACTCAATGTGCCACTGACTTTGTCTTGAAACATTAAATCTAGGCTTCACACTAACAGGTGCCCGGTAACACATGGAAACCCATAATCTACATGTACATGTACTGTACATGTATGTCCTCACCCCAAAAATTTGGAAGTACATATTGACCGTAAAAAATTCAATCCGGACCCCCTTCCAATAAAATTAGCTATCCACAGCATACACCTGTACTGTAGGTCTAAAAATTAATGTATAGTATGATGCTGAAAGGATTAATGGTTGAACCTAGGACTGTAAATATGGTCCTCATTTACAATACATGTACAAGTCAAGATGCAGGAGGCTGTACATGGGAATTAGGACCAGGGAGTTATTTTGATGGAATATATTCAAGCATCTTATCTATTCTCAGACCATATGGTATGACAGTTTTTGTCAAGGGTTAAAAGGGTTCAGAAGCAGACTACACTGTAGCTACATAAAATCACCTACATGTACATGTACGGTATATGACTACTGTGAGGTTTATTTGAAAATCTGACATTAACCAATATGCAGGTACATTAAAAGTGCATAAAAATCAAGCACAATGAAGCACTTTTGTAAGGCTACTTCAAACTGTACAATAAATGTACAACCCTTCTATTTAATTAAGTGAATTCCTACATATGCAGGTATTTTTGAGAATCAATTGCAGCTCAGTGTACATACATGTACAACCATGTAAGGGATTAAAATCATTACAAGTTTATCAGCAGAGCAAGAAATTGAGGGACATGGAGATTACCATATTTGATCTCTGTGCTTGGCAACCACTACCGTTTCTAATTAGTTTTACATCTACATGTACTACCTGTTATTCAAATATGTCCAGGTCTAAAAAGCAAAGTACAAACACAAAAGACCATAGCATGACCTCAGAGCTTAGGCTACATTTGTATACATTTAGTGCAAATCATTACAATGTGTATTGTACGAAACATACCTTTTTTTTCCAATCATGTCAAAAAAAAATTGCTTGAAATGATCATTGCCTATTATGGTCGATATCCAAGAGTTTTTTCCATTTTGAACACATATCTGTATGTCGTATTGGACACAATGCATGGAATCATCCATTTGTGACCAGTTCCTTTACAAATTACGATACAGGTACATGTACAAATGTACATACATGCCATACTTTTTTTTAATAACTTTACAGAGGAAACTTGGCTGCTTGTTTAGGGTCACGGTTGAAAGTAGATTATGAGTCACTGATCCATACATGCATTACATGAACAAGTACAGTGTAGGAATTGGCTACGTGTCATGTACATGTCTCAATCATGCCAGTGTCTCTGATTATGACTGATGAAGAAGAAAAAGGAACTCCTTCAAGAGACCTGAATGTTATAAAAGTACATGTGCTTTCTGAGTGTAGCTTAATACAGGCCTGAATTTCTAACTTAGCCAAACAGTACATATATGTACACATGTACAGTATATGAAGCTAAATTACTAAGTACTTTTAAGGAAATGTTAAATTGTTTGAATACAAATATTTTGTTGAGATTATATGTAGCATTGGAAGTACTTCGTTAACCCTTTCACCACGATCACTCCACATTTTGTGGTTTGGCTCAATAAAATTTTGATTTCAGAGCCCTAAGAAACATGCCAGATGCATGACTGGAAAGGGCAAGAATTTCTTCACAAACTGTATCTATTTTTGCTTCATGACTAAGGCTGTGAAGGGTAGTCGAATGCTCGAGTACCCGCACGGTTGACCACTACTCGGGTACGATTTCTCGTACCCGAATATTCGGCCGCAAAAAAAAAAAAAAAAAAAAAAAAAAATATGAAAAAAAAAAAAAATATGAAAAAAAAAAATCTGTCCAGGCCGACGCTTACCCGTGCCTGGGTGAGCGGCGGCCGCTGGCATGGTGCCGTCGGTAAAAATGTTTCCCAACTCAAGCACTGTCAAACTCACCACTCAGAAACTGGGACCAAATGTCTGGATTTCTGCTTGGACTTGGAGGAAAATGGATTATTCTGCCATCTTTGGTTTTTAAAACAGCATTGTTTACTGTTATTATTATTATTAAATCGGCGCCTTCAACTGCAACTCGAAGTAAAATTGCATGCGTTTTCGGCGACAGAACTGGGATACTGCTCCAGTGGTATGTATGGTGGTGGCAAAAAAAAAATCAAAAAAAAAAAATCAAATAAAAAAAAAAAAAAAAAATTAAAAAAAATTAAAAAAAATTAAAAAAAAACATGGCGTCCGAATACTCGAGTATTCGCCTGTAAGCCTGGGAGTGTACTCGGGTACCTCATTACACTGTTTTGCACAGCCTTATTCATGACTATATTGCATTTGATGCCAAGAATTCTTAAAGAAAAATAAGCTTTAAAATCCTTAAGCTGACGTTCAGAGATCAAAGTCATGTTTTTTTTTCTATAAAACTCCGACTTTTTCCAACTTTTTGATCTAACTATAAAAGATAAGTATGACTGTTTCCAATATGAAGAACATTATGTGATCAATGAAGCCCTGAAAATGGTTCCTGAAAGGGTTATAAAAAAACATGTAGACAAGTACATGTACATGTACTCGAGCTTGCCGACAGGTTACAGGTGTACAGGGAATAATTTGCCTCAATTTTTTTGATTAGCAATTTCAGCTGATGGATAAATATTTCAAATGAAATTCTGTACATTTCTATGGAAGAAAACTGCTACACAAAAGATATTTTGTATAGCAGTCATGCAAAAATGCATAGCAAATTGCGATGCGATACCAGGAAAATTATTCCCTGTTGTTTATAGCCTTTATGTACATGTACGTGTATCTGGTACTTCATGTCAAACACATCAAAATGTATTAAATCAAAACCACAGTTATAATACCTAATAAGTTATGAATTGACAATAATAGTTTAGCCTAGATATAAAGAATCTACAGTGTACTTAAACTACAAATAAATTGAAAACAAGTCATATTACAAGTCATTGTTTTTGTTTTTTCTTTGGGGGGGGGGGGTGGGGGGAGGGAGTTTTAAAGAATAAAGATGTACCGACCAAATTAAAGTTACATGTACAATGTGCTTGTTGTTTGTTATTATGGAGGATCATTATTATCAAGATCTTTCTGAACCTCCTAGCCCTCATAATCAATCCACGATCATTACTCTGTATACAGATATCCCCATTCTTGAGAGAGAGAGCTTGGGGCGCATGCAGATATTGGATACCTGGAAGACTCTACAGGGACCCCACGGATGATTGAAATCACCCATCTGTCTGCAGTCATTCACAGTATCCTCTATCATCATTCCTCACCCATGCTAACTCATCATCATAACAGGCTACGTTCACATAACAGGCCAGAAAGTAAATCCAAAGTTTAACTCATGGTTTAAAACTTCAAAGGCTATCTTGTAGTTAGGGACCTTGTAGACGCACTGTAGTTTCATTGAAGTCTCGGTCACAAATGCCATTACGAACTGCTACACGAACGATTTTCAGACCATGGAAATTCGGGAAGATCATGGAAAAACAGGTAGATACGTAACACCCTTTGTGACCGTAACTTAACTTAAAAAGTATACTTGGAGTTAAAACCAAAACAATATCATGTTTACTGCTTTAACTTTGAGCCAAGAGGGATCCTCATTTGAAGTTAAATGGGCAGTGCAGACAAAATTAACATTGAGGTAAAAACCTTGAGCAGCCAAGTGAACCTAGGTTGTTGTTAGTGGGTCAATGATTAACCCGTTGAGGTTTATAGCAAACTTGAAGTTTAAATTAAAACTAGGACAGTTTCGTGCGAACATAGATATAGCTATAGACTTGTTGAAGTCATAAAGCGGTGTAGCTAAGAATAGCATATTCATGAGTAGGGTGCATAATGCTGGTGGTAGAACATGAATGTGATTTAACAAGGGCCAAGCTGATCTTGTGAAGCACTGTAGAATTGGGTGTATGGCATGGCATCAAATACAATGTAGGGACTAAATTTTGATAACTTTGTTAGTATTATGACTCTTTATCTTTATTACAGATAAATTGTTGTTACGATTGCTGTTTCGAATTGTTTGCAAAAGTGTCTTCTGCCAATGCAACCATCAACGTGTAGTCATTCGCACAGTAATGCGCCATAAGTTGATTTCATTATTACAAAAATAGGTAATTTCACTAGAAGAGTAGGCTTTTTGACAACATATTTTTCAAAATTACTCCTTTTTTTAACGTCTTGTTATTGAACATTGCCTCAGCCGTCATGACTGAATCTGAATACACTTGCTGCTATGTTGGGCAAGTTTTATGCACATATTCTAGTCGGTAAGAGAACACAGAAGTAATGCATTAAATAGAAGTACAGTCAATAGTGACTGCCCAAGGAAAACACAAAAAGTGGTCTTTGTAGACAGGTTCCTTTTATGTTTCGATGAGAAACCATTTTCTAGGGAAACAAAAAATGTGGTCTTTGTAGACAAGTGGTCACTAAAGCAGAACACTATTACACTTCTGGTATGTTGTAAAAATGTTTCCATTGGCAGAACTACCCCCAAGGTGTTGACTTTGGGAGATTACAGTTGAACCTGACCCCACATAAAAGATATGAGGCTGCACAGTAAAACACAGGTTATCACCCGACACAAACTACATGTACAGTACATGATATTCTGTTCCAGGAATAAACAAACGGGGTGCTCGTACTTACAGTGCATTTCTTGTGTCTGGGACATCTCTATCCATGGCAAGTTTGTCACTCTCTACTTGGTTGAATTTGTTTCTTACGTAGGCATCACCGCCTGGGCGAACTCTGGTTTTCTCTATGTATACGGCAACATCAAAGTTTCTCCATGATTTGTCCTTTTCATGGGCGTGTTCAGGGTTGTTAATGTCCCCTAAATGTGCAGGTACATCTGCGGCATCAAATTTCAGTCTTCCTTTTCTTGAATTCTGAAATCAAAGATAAAAATGACAAGGATTAATACTTCTACTTCGGAACATTTATCAAGAGGGGAAGGACAGGAAGATTCCTTCATTCTTTCAATTCCTCCAAACTTCCCGTAATGAATTTTACATCTTGATTTTCTAATCCATAAAGTGAACAGTTAACAATTAACAATTGATGATTTTGCGACTACTTGCCTATTCTTTGGACCTTCATGGACTTTTCTTTCTCATCCACTAACCAGGACAAAAATGATGAATTGGCTGTAGTCAGTATTGATGATCATAATAGAAATTAATGACAAGCATATATCTATAAAAACTTGGGATACAAAACCATGTGGTAGAACTTTATTTTAATGACCACACCACTGTAAAACCACAAACTTTTATGAACCTCTTATAAACCATTGCTTTCTTTTCATTTCTTTCATTTTGTTTCTGTGGCAAACTGGGTTCAACATTGTGATTCCATTACGGTACTTGCTAAATGAAACTTTCACTTCACAACTCTAGAACACTCCTAAAATTCACGAAAATAACTCGTAAATGTACATTACCAGTCAGACGGACAGAGGAAAACGAATTCTCAATGCCCATCATAAACAAGTACTTGTACTTTTAATGCGAAAAGAACAAAGGCCTACACTAAAAGTGTCTAAACGTTACTCCCAAGATTTATTCAGATGTACTAAATATTTCAATCTACAGGCAAATTGAAGTTAGCTCATCTAGAGAAGAGCCAGTTATTTTTCTTCAGGGAAGCAATGTCTCACAGTTGGACACACATGCTCATCAAAGGATGTAAAACTCTACAAATAGAAAACACCTGGTACTTGTAGCCACAGGAAGCAATTGGACTCTGCTCAGCTGAGCTCCAATAACCCAACAGGCGTGTATTAATAGACAGACTTTCCCTTTAAAAGAAGTTCAAGGTAACGTAATGAGACATGAGATGGCTGCAGGCAACATTCCTTCCTCATGAGCATTTCTCCTGGACTTGAAACCGGAGAGTGATAATGATGGGTAAAACACTGTAAAAACCCTTTGATTGGTCAATTAGAATAGGCCTTTTTCGTAATGTAACCAAATTTAATGCATAAAACCTTTGTGAAGTGCCTCAATACAAATGATTTCAGTCACCTGATAAGAATAATAGTATTTCAATAGACAGAATTCGAACTGCATACATTAGTTGTTGTCAGGTAGGCGAACACTATGGCTTGACCTACCTAACAACACTTAATATACCGTATTTGCCGGCGATAAGGCCGCACCCCGACTTTTTTATATTTTCTCTTCCAAAAATACTGCGGCCTTTACGCCGGCAAATACAGTATTCAGTTTGCATTCTGACTATTGAAATACCATTATTCTCATCAGGTGAATGAAATGATTTGTATTGAGGCACTTCGCAAAGACATGCATCAAATTTGGTTACATTACGAAAATGGCCTATTGGAAAAGCACCAGGTACATGTACTGTCATGTACTGTGTACATCATGCAGGGGAGGAATGTCCTGCATTCATTGTTATAGAGAGCTTTCTTATGATTGCAGGGGAGATGGAGGAAGCAAAGGTTAGAGACAGGCCTACATAAAATGTATTTGTTTACAGTGAGAACTGAGAAGTATTTTAATGACATTGAATACACAGAACAACCTACATGTATTGCGATTTCCTGGTGTTATAAACACAAGTGGTATATATTATAAACATGATGACTTACTCTTTTTAAATTAAAAACAAAACTTCCTTGTTTTTCTGATTAATTCTCTGAAAGCTACCCATTATTATTTTTCTTACCATTATCAATATTATTTTGTTGTAAAGTTGATAAAAATGCAGAGAGAAAGCATCAGAGAACATTCTACATAATATTATGGCCAGCCCCACTTTTAAAGCTGATCCTTTTCAGTCTCTTCCATCCACTTTCTTAAAATGATTTGTAAACGACTATGGCTCTAACTAGTTGAATAAAAATGAATACACAAACATGCACGTTGTTGTTGTTCTTGATTTGGGGTTGTTGTTTTTTTCCACAAATGTGCATTGTATCCAATAGACCAGTTTGTAATCAGCACATGGTTCTAATGACCCCAAATATCCACGGATCTTTTAAACATGGTGAAAAGTCCCACAATTTTTGCATTTTAGAGTATTTAGTACCACAGTCTTTAAGAAGTGTTTCATGCAAACTTTTGTTTGCCTTCTTGAGAAAAATACTGCCGCCTGTATTCCATACAAATTACATAACTTTCATGAGCACATATATGCAGTATTTGTCTTAGTGGGTTCTACAATTTTGTACAAATGACCTTTATCTGCCAATGCGCAGATTATACTGTACATGTACAAACTTTGCAAATTTTACTTTACATCAATTTAATCTATTTTCAGACATGTAAAAAAAAGTATTCATGACAATCTTTCAAGCTACAACATACACACTTATACATGTAGTTATTCTGGTCAAAAGCATACATGTACATGATCCATTTCAATAGGATCAATCATCAATGTAATGTTATTTAAAACTTAAAGGTAAAGACTAAAGACCAGTATTGGAAACGCCCCAATTTCAAAAAATGAAATGGAAGCTCTTATTACCAATCATTGACTACCGATAATACATGATGATAACAATTTTGCCGGGAAGCCGCCTACTACATGTAATTGATATATTTGGTAAATTACTTTTTATCTATTGGACTGTGAGAGATAAACGCATGTGTCGCGCACGTGTGCGTAGTCCCATATACATCTTTCTGTGTACAGTGCTTGTTACTTTACAAAGACTGGGCCAAATTTCTTATCATTTTGATGATTCCAGAACCGTGCCGTACACACCAATACTTATATGTTAGATGATCAACCTTTTCTGATCGATTCCACAACGTTTCTTTCACAATGCAATCGCATGACCATAACTGGTCTTTATCACACGATCTGATATCCCTATTGCAAAAGAGAAAAAAAGACTTAATTTAAATTAGATCTACCGGTACAAACGTACAAAGGAAAGCCCCATGTCTGTGCACTAACATTCCACTTGAAACTTTCAAGAATTTTCTAAATTTCTAAATATTTCCCTTTTGCTTGATGTCATCTTAATCTTATTCCTTATATTCTAGAGAGTACATGTACTGTAAGTGTGCTGAAATATTGGTCAAATTCAAGCAAGGACAATGTCAATTTAACAAAAAAAGGCAGCAGTGTCAATCTGACATCGCAAAAACAAAGGTTGAAAAGGTTCCCATGTCTGCGCACTCATTCACACAGTTGAGGCATGAGGATAAATTGAAATAGTACTAAATTAGACATTTCTCATCATCTTCTTTTACTCATTTTTTAACATGTGTAGGGGCCTATCATATTTTTATAGATCCTATGCCTGGAGACATTTTTATTTTTTTCCCTCAGTGTTTTAGTCAAATCCATACCACAGTCTAATTTAAGTATAAAATAATCTCATCATCAACCAATTTCTGAGAAGTCAGCTGTGACTCATCAGCAAAATTGGATGTTTTGTTGTTGACCAGTCGTTGTTTTCCCAACTTTATGGTTATGCAGGTCCACACATTTCACAAATTAATTTTTTATGCAGGTCCACACACATTAACCTTTCCCTATCTATTTTCACTTCAAACAGTAACTTAAACTAGATCCATCTCCCTATCTAACTGCCTACAGAAGGATAACATACAAACAAGAAGGAGTTACAATGTTGAACTTGAGATTAACTCTGGGGACCTTGCTTGAGGCTTGACTTGATCTGACCAACGACAACGTCCAGCTACAAATTACAATAAACAAAAGTCCAGATCTGTCAAATCTTAGACAGGATGGGATCATGTAGGCAAATATGCCAAACTGAATGCCCATTCATTTGATGACATGGTTGCATGATTGTAAAATTAGTCATGTGTAATATGACATGATGTTGACTTGTTGCCTGGCCTAGCCTGTGCTGTTCAGTGCAAATTAAATACACTTGAGTCGCATGCAATTGCAAGCGAAGACACTCACTTTTTGCCCATCGTCGTTGTTGTGAAGATACAGAAGTACGATAACAATCCACGCCACTGCGCCAATCAGCAACAGTCGAGATCTTCTCCTGATTAATGCCACCATCTTGAATAAATATTAAAGCAATACGGGAAATTATATCACTGATTTTTCGACTTCCGTTCCTGTCTTCCGGAAAATGTTGGCCCTGGAAATCCTTGTGTCACCACCGCCTGACTGTCCGCTTGGCCACCTAGTGTAGCGGCGATCGAGCTAGCTGATCCGCTACAGTACTAATACGTTATACACGCGCGACGCGGCCGCTGCTGTGTAGACATGAAACTAAGGCAGTGTGTGCATGGCGCGTTGAGGGGAGTTGCATTTAAGTAGCTAGGCTTGTATGCAAAGACAATGTTACCAATGTTACTTAGAAGGTACTCCAATAAATCCAATAAAATATTCGTTTTCCGATCGTCTTTTTAATTATTCTATATTTCACTAAAATACTGACATTTAGCCCATCTTTCGTCAATTTGTATTACAGAACGAAGAAGAATTCAAACTATCTCATCATCCTTCATTCAGAACTAATCTAATTAAATGTCTGCATAAGAAGACTAAGAATTTTTTTTTTTTTGGGGGGGGGGGGGGGAGGAGTGTTTTAGTAAAAACTTCAGAATTTCTCATAATTTACACCGCATTTACACAAATACACTATTTGATTTTGTCATCCAGACGGACATCATCACATAAGATGTATATTTCACAAATGTTATCATAACTATGAATGAGTCTTATCTTCTTTATGTATTTCCTTTCTTTTGCTACCTTTATTTCATTCTCCTTTCTTTCCTTGCTTTTTATTTTTTCTTTCTTTGGCCCTTCCTTTCTTTCTCGAGCTCCTTTATTTCTTCCTTTCCTTTTTAATTCTTTCTTTCTCTTAAAATGTTTCTGCCTTTAATATCTAGCATCTTATTATCGGGGATGAGTATCATACATTGATTGAGTAAAATATAAATTGGCTCATAAATTGGATATAAAATCAAATTAAGCACACTAAATATTTACCTTGAATCTTGCTTCGTACAATATATGATGGAATTAAATTGTCTTTTTCTGCATTCTCTCCTATCTAAAATACATACATTCATATATTATTTTTCATATTTTGTTATCAACTGGAACTGGAGTCATTTCTCAAAGCTATTTGACTACTCTATAACATGACCCCCCCCCCCCCCCCCTCTCTCTCTCTCTCTCTCTCTCTCCTACTATTCCATATTAATTTCTCTTTTTATTTTCTCTCTATGAACAACCCTACATAAATCACAATTCAATCTTGCTTCTCCAATTTTCTTCTGTATAAGAAACTATTCTACATTCAGGCCCTTTTTTGCAGTGACCATTACTCAACAATGAACAATAAAGCATAAAAACAAAATAATGCAATACTTTGTAGTGTTTTAAAAAGGTTTAATTTACATATTTTACATATGATAAGTGATACAATTCATACTGAAATATATCAAATTTCAAAGAGACATATGGAATCTTTTTTTTTACATGGCTTGGACTTGGGATCATATTCTCTCCATCAGAGTTCATCTTTTATCATCAGGGTTGTAAACTAACTGTACTGGTGAAAAAAAAATTAACTGTTAATCCTTCATATCTTTTTGGCGTTAATAACTCTATGAAGAGGTATACAAATTAAGATCCTCATGGCTCCAAGCATATGATATATCAGTCATCCATACATAAGTGAACATTGCTAGTTTCTTGTTTCTGCATTAAACTGTGAATTCATAACCAAAAAACTTTAAGTCTAAGTAGAAGCACGAGTTACAGAATACCTAACTTACAACAAAAATTTGTCATCAATGACACAGTATTATAACTGTTATAAGTTACTGAAATCCTTGCTAATAGCAAATTTGTTATTGCTAAGAAGTTTTATGAAACAAGGCCCTGGAGTGAATATACTACAAAGTAATCCTTGAGCGATAATCATCACTTAAAAACGCCTAGAATAGGTCCTTTGTTGCATATCTATAATACTAACATGTTTGCCAGCATTTGAATTCAATTTTTACATTCTAAATGTAATAAGTTCCATGCATCTTGCATATCATGGACCAAAATGCAGCCCACACATTTAACATTTTTCAATTCCATATCACACATGTTACATGATTCAGAACAGCTCCAAAGAATGAAAATAGAGCTCCAAAATGTAATGATTTGTAATTTTTCTACATATCATATGCCTTATAGGCCTTGGTGGATCAAAATGAAGGTCCTGAGTGTAAGATTGCCAATTCCATGTCCGAGTTGATTATCAGTCATCAATGTGATCCAGCTCAACCTGAGTGATGTTTCTCCCATCAAGTCATTGTGACAGACTTGTTCCTAATGATCATTGTTAAACATTCATGGCTCCATATTGACTTCCGTTTCATTTAATGGAAGAGGAGGGGGGAGGGGTCTTCGGGGTTTATGAGTGGAATTTTTGTGGTCAGTGTGGAGCTAGCTATTCAATGTCAGACTTGATAATTTGGTCCAGCTCCTGAGAGCAAGAGAGAGGTTATCTTAGGAAGATACAGATGCCAAACTGTTCCTGACCATCATTTGTAATGTTCAAAGGATCAAGTGTCCCTTTGACCTTGCAAGTCACATCTCACAAGCTCAAAAAGCACTCAACAAAAGGGTTGGTTCCATGTTAGTCATGAAGAACCATTTGGTTCACCTGCTTCATCTTGTCTATTTCTAGTTGCTCAAGTATTTGGAGAGACATGTCATGCCCATGCTGGTCCTGGTCTTTTCAATTCCATGTCAGACTTGGTGAACGGTTTGGTCCAGCCTCCTCTTCATCTCCTCTGACTACTTGCTCCAGTATGAGAAGAGACATGCCTCACTAGTCCTGGTCATTTAATGTCATGTCAGACTCTGTGAACGGTTTGGTCTAGCTTCTTTTTCATCTCGTCTGATTCTACTTGCTCGAGTTTGCGAAGAGACATGTCTCACTAGTCCTGGTCATTCAATTTCATGTCAGACTTGGTAAATGTTTTCATCTCTGCAGATTCTTAACTGTTCAAGTGTGAGAAGAGACTTTTCTATTCCATGTCAGACTTGGTGAACAGTTTGGTCTAGCTTCTTCTTCATCTCGTCCGATTCTAATTGTTCAAGTGTGAGTAAAGACATCCCCAGCTGGTCCTCCTGTCAAAGAACAATAATTATAAAATTAGATTTTTCATCTGCTAAAGAATCATAGGTAGTGTGCTGCATTTTGAGAAAAATTATCTAAATTTCATTGTGAATTCTTCATAGCATAGCAAGTGTTTGAAAGTGTGACATGCATGTTAGAATATTTGTTACTAAGCAATGCTAACCATTAATTTGTCTATACCTGTATGTGAATCATCTATTTTTATTTTGTAACAAAAATGGCATTACCTATACATTGTAGTCTTAGCATAACCACAGAAATTATATTATAATATATTATTCTTATTCTTTGAAAGTTTTCACTTCAAACTGCCTATAATCAACAAATCTATAAACTAGATGGAATTCGACTGCGCGCAGTCGAAAATGATGCCTCCGTCATAGAGCAATTTTACACACTAAAACAGAAGAAATTTTTCGAATTCAAGTTCAATTGTAATCCATTAACAGGTTCTCAGAATATCGTGATTACAAGCAATTTCTCATATACATATATGACCCTTTGATCTTTGACCTCGTGACCCTAAAATCTACTCGGTTCTTTGGCTCTGCAAGATGTCCTGAGTTAAATAGTAATCCATCTGTCAGTTCTAATGAGAATGCGTTCACAATCTATTTTTGCATACATAATGAGCACATGACCTTTGACCTTATGAACCAAAAGTCTACTCAGTTCATTGGCTCTGCAAGTAACATACATGACCTAATTTTGGCAGGAATCCATCAATCGGTTCTTGAGATGAGCTGTTTTTGCATACATAATGTGCGCTGTGGCCTTTGACCTTTGACCTCGTGACCCCAAAATCTAATCAGTTCATCGGCTCTGCAAGTAACATACATGACCTGAGTTTGGCAGCAATCCGTCAATTAGTTCTTGAGATAACGCGATCACGAGCTGTTTTTGCATACATAATGTGCGCTGTGGCCTTTGACCTTTGACCTCGTGACCCCAAAAACTAATCAGTTCATCGGCTCTGCAAGTAACATACATGACCTAAGTTTGGCAGCAATCCATCAATTAGTTCTTGAGATAACGCGATCACAAGCTGTTTTTGCATACATAATGTGCGCTGTGGCCTTTGACCTTTGACCTCGTGACCCCAAAATCTAATCACTTCATCGGCTCTGCAAGTAACATACATGACCTAAGTTTGGCAGCAATCCATCAATTAGTTCTTGAGATAACGCGATCACGAGCTGTTTTTGCATACATAATGAGCCCTGTGACCTTTGACCTTTAACCTCGTGACCCCAAAATCTAATCAGTTCATTGGCTCTGCAAGATACATACATGACCAAAGTTTGGCAGGAATCGATCAATCGGTTCTTCAGATAATGCGATCACGAGAACGGGGCGTACATACGTACGTACGTACGTACGTACGTACAGACGTACGGACGGACGGACAACCCGAAAACATAATGCCTCCGGCTACTTCGTAACGGAGGCATAAAAATACAGATCAAGGCAAGATTTTTATTAGTGGTAAAGCAGAACCACTCACCCTCTTGAATGGCTGAGCCATCTGGCGTAGAAATCGTTTACTGATCTGCACAGCTTCATCCGTTGACAGATTGAGTACGCTGTCCTTTAAATACTCCTGGATCCATCGTGGAAGCTTCCCCCTCTTATCTGCTCTGGAATATCTCTGTGGGATAAAGAAAAAAACAATTCAATTGATGAAGTTATCTATGTAATAGCCTGAACTAATTTTTCTGGAGATACCTAAATATATATACCTACTGGTAATATCATAAATATTGTATTTATCTTGACTTGGAAATGAATTAACGAAATAATGACTTATTGTATTCAGGGAACAAACGTGGGAGTTTCACTCTTGTGATTCATACATGGCAGAACCTTTACACCAGGCCTTCTCAACTGGCGGCGCACGCGCCACTCGTGGCGCTTGCGGTCAGTCAGAGTGGCGCGCGGCTGTTCCAAAAAATTAAAAATTAAAAATTAAAGAAAGAACAACATTAAAAAATTATATTCTAAAATAAAAAAACTCAGAAAAATCTAAAAGTCGCAGTCGAAGTTGAGCCCTAAATGTAAGCAAGCCATTTTGTGTGTTTGATTTACACTTCATTTTGACATTTTCTGTGTTTATTGCACCAAAATAACTACATATAAATTAACTTCCAGTGTAGATTTCAGCCAGGAATCGTACTAATTATTTCAAATCAATATGAAATTATGATTGGTGTTTTATGGAAGAAAAACGTGTTAAAAATGGCACATCTGGGCCTAAAAAAAGCCAATCCACTAGCTTCCGGGGGCTTCGCCCCCTGGACCCCACATGGTATCGGCTCGGTCGCTACGCTCCCTCGTAACACAGTCACCAAACATACAGGTTGGCACTTCAACCTCAATTTATTTTTGTTTTGGCGCTTCTAATAAACAAGTTGAGAAGGCCTGCTTTACACCAACCTTGCCTGCTATACTCTAATGGAAAATTGATGGCCCCATTTTTTTTAGGCAAACCTAAATATAAATTGTGTTAAGTATTTAAGTAACGCATTTCAATCTACCATAAACGCTTTCAGCTTTTTCAGTTTGCTCCATCAGTCTTCATGAAGTTTGTGGCAAATGAGGTCAGACATAGTTATCAATATTGTATGATAACTAATCACACGAACATTGTAGCATTTCAATATGTGATCTAAACACATTCTTCTATTTTCCATGCAAACAGTTCCCACATTGGAAATAATACATAATGGTGAAAAATCTATACATTTTCTGAGCGATTGAGGAAAGTTTTTTTTTTTTTTTTGGGGGGGGGGGAGTCTATTTGGCATACAGAAACATACACAGATAATAATACTACATGTAAATATAGCTTATGTTGGAACCAAAAGAAACACAAACATAACTGCCTGGGGCAGGTGCAACATGAATAGCATAATCCATCCTTTCACTGACACTGAATGGACAGGAAGTTCACTCTTGAGCTACCCTAACTAACCTTTGGTCATTGTGAACATTCCACAGGATGTATGTACAGCACAAACAGATAAGATATATGATAATGAAGTTAAATATTGATGTGTATGTTCAGTAGTGATCCCTATGTATAATGTGCATGCTTGGGTGGCAGAAGTTTAAAAAAGTGGTGTACTATGTGTGTTATTACTTTTCATAATTGAATTAAAAGTGAATAAAGTTTAATATCAATATATGAAGAGTTTAATTCCAAAAGGAGCTAAATCCATTTTTGTAACTTAAGAGAAGAAAGAATATTTTTACCAAATTTTTTGTAAAGGCATCTATGGAAAAGTGATATTAGAAGGTGTATTTGTTCATAATTGCTCTCAAAATTTAGGTAAATAATTTTGTTGAAAGACAGGTACTTAAATCAACAATGTTCTAATATCAATTTTCATAAAAACTGGATTTAGCTCCTTTTGGAATTAAGCTCTTCATACATTGTATATGTACAGCAGTAAATGCAATGTGTACGAACGATTCTTTGTAACAAATTATAAACAAGTGAGCGTACTCTGCCTAGAATAGTGGTCAGGTTCATGGCTAATAGAACAAATTACCTTGTCAGCGAAGACCATGATTCCATAGTCTGTCTTCCCTCTCAGAGCTCTTCCAACACACTATGGACAGTAAAGATGGCAGAAGAATATAACTGTGATAGCTTTAAGGACGTAAGGACATATTTCGGGCAATAAGTGATTAAAAATGATTGCCATTTAGACAATTTATCCTTGTTTCAGTGCCTGTAAAAGATAACAATACATTCAAAGTCTGAACAGTTCATAAATAACTGATGGGGTTTAGGGTGTGTCAAAATAGTGAGTTGCACAAGAGTGTCACAGAACTTGAGGTATCCAATAAAATCCAAGTTCAGATTGAAGTTTGTTGTCCAACTGATAAGTTGGGTCCAATTAGTATGTGGGCCTTCTCTTATTGGGCAAGTCCAAGGTATGTCCCATACCTCACCAAGTATAACTGAATTGTATTATGTATTCTGAAGTTGTGAACAACATGTTGTGAAAAAACAAAATTGACATTAAAAAAACCCATCATATTTGGTGTCTAATTCAAAATCTACTGAAGATATCAGCTGAAATAAAGTCTTCAGATACAGTGAAATCTTAGATGTGGTCCGTAACGTATGGGAAAAAATTGCTTGGACTTGGCCTGGGATTTCTCACAACTCTGGAGGTTCTACCTACAATACACAGCTCATAGCATACCTGTGCTGCATGCCTCATTGCATCAAAAGTAAGGAAGTCATTCTCTTTGATCTGATACTGATCTCTCAGGTATTCCAGACGAGCCTTCAGAATCCTAGACTGTGTGTAGACGTATGGTATACCCAGCATGATCACTGCTCTCCCGTAGTGGTGATCTAAGAGAGAAGCATGTCAAGATTTAAAGTTAAATCATAAAAGTACTAATTAACTTATGTTTCATGAAGTCTTTATTCTTTTTTTTTCAAAAGATTAATCCACAACCGATTAAAGATTTAAAAAAGTATTGTAATACAAAAGAGCTATGCATTTTTGAAAACACTGTTTTTCAAGAAAATGATACATGTTTATTTGAATTATGTAAGGATGCTACAATGTTATTTCAATAAATTGTGTCAGACTGTTTGATTTGTTCAAAAGCATATATTCATCAATAAATTCATTTTACAAAAAAATAAAAATAAAATAAAAGCATTAATTAACATGAAGAAGTCATTGTCTTTGATCAGATAACAAAATCTGATAAAAATGGAACATTTTATAATACAGATTTAGATCACTTAAACATAAAATTGGATTCAATAGGAGTTTCTTTGCATCATTTCAACAACAAGGCTTTCTTCATCTTTTATACCAATTAATTTGATATTGCCAAAACTTCTCTCTTTGTAACATCTGTACCAGCACATACAAATACAACTTTGTTTGCCAAATATGCAGAGGTTACAGTTCTAGAAAGTAAGAATTTTCCTATTAGTTTCTCAAAATAAAGAAAATGAGTGGAATTCAATAAAGAACTAGATGGAATTCGACTGCGCGCAGTCGAAAATGATGCCTCCGTTATAGAGCAATTTTACAAACCAAAACAGAAAAAAAAAATTGAATTCACGTTCAATGGTAATCCATTGACAGGTTCTCAGAATATTGTGATTACAAGCAATTTCTCATATACATATATGACCCTTTGATCTTTGACCTCATGACCATAAAATCTACTCAGTTCATTGGCTCTGCAAGATGTTCTGAGTTAAATAGTAATCCATCTGTCAGTTCTAATGAGAATGCGTTCACAAGCTATTTTTGCATACATAATGGGCCCATGACCTTTGACCTTTGACCTTATGAACCAAGAATCTACTCAGTTCATTGGCTCTGCAAGTAACAAACATGACCTAATTTTGGCATGAATCCATCAATCGGTTCTTGAGATAACGCGATCACAAGCTGTTTTTGCATTCATAATGTGCGCTGTGGCCTTTGACCTTTGACCTACGTGCTCCAAAATCTAATCAGATTGTCTTCCTATGGTGATACACACTATCATTAAGTTTGAAGTTTAAATCTCCAGTGGTTCTTGAGATATCATGATAACAATCTCAATGTATGGAATTTCATAAGTTGACCTCTGTGACCCTTGACCTTTGACCTACGTGCTCCAAAATCTAATCAGATCGTCTTCCTATGGTGATACATACTATCCTTAAGTTTGAAGTTTTTACATCTCCAGTGGTTCTTGAGATATCATGATAACAATCTCAATGTATGGAATTTCATAAGTTGACCTCTGTGACCCTTGACCTTTGACATACGTGCTCCAAAATCTAATCAGATTGTTTTCCTATAGTGATACACACTATCACTAAGTTTGAAGTTTAAATCTCCAGTGGTTCTTGAGATATCATGATAACAATCTCAATGTATGGAATTTCATAAGTTGACCTCTGCGACCCTTGACCTTTGACATACGTGCTCCAAAATCTAATCAGATCGTCTTCCTATGGTGATACATACTATCCTTAAGTTTGAAGTTTAAATCTCAAATGGTTCTTGAGATATCGCGCTAACAAACTCAATACAAGGAATTTCATAAGTTGACCTCTGTGACCTGTGACCTTTGACCTATGTACTCCAAAATCTAATCAGATCGTCTTCCTATGGTGATAAATACTATTCCCGAGTCTTAAGTTTAAATCTTAAATGGTTCTTGAGATATTGTGATAACGGTCAAACGGGACGGACGTACGGACGGACAACCCGAAAACATGATGCCTCCGGCACCACCTTCGGTGGCGGAGGCATAAAAATTGTAATATAGAGGTATTACTTCCCCTAGGCATCATCCTTAATATCATGATGAAACCTGGCCAGGAAAATTGTGCTTACATGGACATAACACCAAAGCTCCCACCAACTAATCCACACATCAATCGACAATCATAAGAATTGTTAGGAGATATAGAATACAGACACAATTGTCCAATTGCATAACATGATATGCGTGTTTTCTTCAGAATGTCTTCAAAACATTTGTAATTGCAGATTTTAACTTAATTTCCATTTCGCTGTAACCGATCACTTCTAGATATTCCATTTCTTTGTTGCTCAGGATTCAATTTAACATGTAGCAAGCCTAACTTACCAAAATCAATTCCTTCAGACACTTTGCCTCTGGCTACAGACAGCAAGATGGCACCTCGTCCGTTCTCACAGGCCTGCAAAACAAAGGAACGTAATTGCACAATGCTCTTGACTGACACATTCTGAGAATTGTGATACCCAGATTGAATAACACCAAAAAAACGACTTTGACTTCCCATTAAAAAAAAACAGTAATAATAATAACAACATAAACAACATTAAAAACAAAATCAGCATCAAAAACAAAAGCAGCAGCAACAACTACAACAAAAACACCAACAATAATGAGTATTTATAAAAATGCTGTATCCATTATGCAAAATGCTCAAGGCACTGGTTGATGTTTACTACTGTGCAAGATTTGTTTTAATTTAAACGATTTTTTTACTTCACTGTAGATTAATCTCCTTTTTATGGTGTGATATCTAATGGAAGGTTGGATCTGTTTTCAGTAATACTTTTGTTGGTAACATAATTTGATAGCAAGTTCCTAGAAAAATTAATTTTGAAAAAATAATGGATCAGGTATCAAATTTCTAAAACATTCTCAAAGCATACTCCAATACTCATAAAAGAACCGTGGAGGTACATTATAAATGTAATCATTCAAAGATGATTGTTTTTATGGACAAGGGCTTTTCACATTTCAACTTCAAAATTTGATGTCTTAGATTATTATAAAACAAAGTATGAATAAAAACTGATCCAAATATCAATCAATGAAATTTACAAATGTTTTGGTTGTAATATAGAGCTATCAAAGGTAAATGATCTCATTTATCCTGTAGCTTACAGATAGCAAGGGTTAACCCTATGTTAACTGGGGGGGGGTCAATTTGACCCCCCCCCCCCCCCCCCCCCCTGTAGAAATTTTGCGACTACTCCTAAACCGGGGCAGATATAAAATTTTCCTTTCATGACTTTTTACTTTCGAGTCTTACGCATCTTTTAAAACAATTTTTTTAGAAAATCGGACCTACGGTTACAAGGTCACGTGACCTTTTGTCTTTGCATGTCAGCCCGAAAATCGCTCATTTTCGTGATTTGTGTACAAAAAATAATTGTAAAAGTCATTTTTCCTAAAAATAGATAAAACATTGGTTATTCAGTCTTGTTTAAAGTTTAGATGTTTGTTTTGGGGTCAAAATAGTTGAATTGTAGTTATAAATGAAATAAAACAACAAAAACAATAAAATACATAAGTTAAAAAACAATGAAATACATAAGAAATCATAAAAACAAGAGATAACATAAGGAATAACCTGGCTCTTCCAATTGTTTGTGTTGTATTATTATTCCAAATGGTCTAATGAATATATGTAGTGAACAAGAATACTTAAATATGAATAATCTATGATTTATGGGCAGAAATGTGAATTGTATGACCTTATTTGCATAAATTACCATAAAAATTACCACAAATGAGTGCATTTATCAAAAATTTGAAATTACCATAGTATTCTATACACTTCACTTGACATGCATGCAAATTTTCGCGGCGATCGGCGGTGAAACGGCCGAGATCTTAGGGGGGGGGGTCAAATTGACCCCCCCCCCCCCCCCCCAGTAAAAACCTGGTCTGAAATAGCCCAGTTAAAATAGGGTTAAGGGTATACCGTAGTTGTAACACTCACCTTGTGGTAGTTGTTGAGTGCAATACTGGTCTCTGCAGCATCCTGTGTCTCGATGAAAAGAAGCTTGTTCTTCTGTATGCTGTCAATGATCCCCTGTTCATACCAGGTGGCAACTACTGACTCCTGTGATGTAAAACAGTGTAGTATGATTCATTTGGAATAATCTTTAATACTCACTTCAGTTTAAAAGACAATGCACATAAACAGTGGGTATTATAGATATTGTTTGCTAAGAGCCAAGCGAGCATTAACTCATATATCTCTTCACATAGAGGTTTGAAGTTACGGCTCTCTGCAGGTAATAATATCAATGACAATGGCAGATAAAGATCTTTTTAGGGGGTCAACTCTCAGAATAAAACCAGCCATAGTAGACAGCCATCTCATTTTTTAGGTCAACTCTAAGCAATCAGTTACTATGTTTGAAATTTCTTGTATCAGTTAGCAACTACATACACATGTGAAAAAAGATGTTCAGTATGATAAAAAAATGCACATTTTAGACGGATAGAATAATCATGAATAATTACATAAAATGGTCACACAAATCAAATGCCTCTGGATATTCCATGTCATGAAACAACTGACAACAGAAATATCTTGTTTTAGTAGACATGGTGTACTTTATCATCAAGTCCAGTTGAAACAGAAGTACTCACCATGTATGTATAGCTGGTGAAGAAAGCTACAATTCCATCAGGGACGATACCTGAAAGTTCAACTATAAGATTGCCATAGTTCCTGATGACCGCTGTAAAACAAAATGAATGTATTTTGAATATGTATATGTGCAGTCAAATTACAGAAATGCAAGTAGAGACATTAGACACATACCTGCTTGATCTTGTTAAATCATATATTACTGACCATAACATTTTGCATTCAAGGAATATCAAATATTTTTGTAAAAAAAAATATTTGTTGACACACTTTTACTTGAAAATAAATGGCAAGCAATTATTACCCACTCTCGGAGAAGGAATTTTATCAGCCATTTAGAATTTTTGATGTCTCCCCATCTATCTCCCTATAATGGGCAAATCAATTTGGGGGCTTTTAAGTATAAAAATTATGCTGTTCACACTACATCCCAATCTCAGTGAAAATTTGACTAAACTTTAGTTTCCATCCTTAGATACAACTTGAAGAAGAACAAAACCGGTACATACCCACATCTTCTCTGCTCTCAAATCTGGATGATATTGTTACTTGATCATTTCCTCTTGCTACAATCTGAATAACAATAAGACAACTCAAAGAGTTATAACATCTTTCTGTCTAGTATACACAATCTATTTGTGGAGTAATTATTTTCCCTCTGTAAGTGTCCCCCCCCCCCTCCCACATGATTATCAATATTGAGAAAGAGAGGATAATACCACTGTTCCAACCCCCATAGGAGCAAATTCATCACCCAATCTTCTAATATATTTTCCTACAAATTATTCACTCTATTGATTACTATTAAATGAAACAAGGGAAACGCTCTCAGCGGTCTTGACTTTGTGACCTGAAATTCTACTCACATGATTGGGGATACTTGATAACCCTATAGTCCAAGTTTCATTGACTAAGAACTTATACTTTCAAAATTATATCAAAAATTCAAAAACTTAACCTAAGGTTAAGTTTTTGATGTTGACGCCGTCGCCGCCGCCGTAACCGGAAAAGCGGTGCCTATGTCTCGCTTTTTTGCTACGCAGCCGAGACAAAAACTGACTATGCATTGAATGAATAAATGGTCAATCTATCCAACAGTCAATCAATCCATCTATCCATTCATCAATTAGTCAACTGGTAAGTCAATCAGTAAGTCAGTCAGCCATCTGATCAGCGAATCTGTATTTTCTTTGAGCCAGTTGATCGGTCAGTCAGTTGAACAATACATTAGTCAGTGAGTACCTCAGTCAATCGCCCCATCACTTAAACATTCAGCCAGTTGACCACATAGTCGATCAAACAGCGACATGGTCAATCAATCAATCATTCTGTCATTTAAAAGACCTAACTACATGAAGGAATGACCAAACAAACCATTCAACTTAACCCATCTATGCACACATCACTATTACTCACAATTGGGCAGATGCTACTGCGTGATAGAGTCATGGAGAAAGAAGCCATCGACACAGGTCTAAAGTCAAGAATCTTGGGATACATATCCAGTGGTGAAAGTGTCTGTCAAAAAACAAAAACAAAAAAAAGGTAAGAAATCACATTACCAAAAACACACACACTTTGCACAACTTTGTAGGTAAAATCTGTCGAAAAGAACTTAACAGCAAAAATATTAGGAAATTAAGCAATGGGAATAACGAAGCCGGGCATCTCCTACATTCTTGAACTAGATGGAACTTCGACTGCGCGCAGTCAAAAATGATGACTCCGCCATAGAGAAATTTTACAAACCAAAACAGAAACAATTTTTAAAATTCAAGTTTGATTGTAATCCACCTGTCGGTTTTAATGAAAATGCATGAACAAGCTATTTATAGGCATACATAATGTGCCACATGACCTTTGACCTGATGACCCTAAAACCTAATCAGTTGATTGGCTCTGCAGGATACATACATGACCCAAGTTTGGCAGGAATCCATCCATCGGTTCTTGAGATAATGAGATCACAAGCTATTTTGGCATACATAATGAGCCCTGTGACCTTTGACCTTCGACCTTGTTACCCCAAAATCTAATCAGCTCATAGGCTCTGCGAGATACATACATGACCTGAGTTTGGCTGTAATCCATTAATTGGTTCTTGAGATAATGAGATCACAAGCTATTTTTGCATACATAATGAGCCCTGTGACCTTTGACCTTGTTACCCCAAAATCTAATCAGCTCATAGGCTCTGCGAGATACATACATGACCTGAGTTTGGCTGTAATCCATTAATTGGTTCTTGAGATAACACGATCACAAGCTATTTTTGCATACATAATGAGCCATGTGACCTTTGACCTTTGACCTTGTGACCTTAAAATCTAATCAGTTCGTTGGCTGTGTAAGATACATACATGACTTTAGTTTGGCAGGAATCCATCAGTCGGTTCTTGAGATAACGCGATCACAAGAACGGGACGTACGGACGTACAGACGTACGGACGGACATCCAAAAAAAACATAATGCCTCCGGCTACTTTGTAGTGGAGGCATAAAAATGTGACTTAAGCATATCCCAAGATAAGTGCTCTCCCCTCAAACATTAAGGCCCGAATTCACAAAGCAAGGTTTGAGTTCAGACCGGGTTTGAGCTCAAACCTCCTTTTGTTTCGCCAAACCTCCTTTTGTTATTTACAAACCAGGTTTGTAAATAACAAAAGAAGGTTTGGCGAAACAAAAGGAGGTTTGACCTCAAACCTTGGTCTGAGCTCAAACCTTGCTTTGTGAATTCGGGCCAATGTATCTGTCACTTGGATAATATTTGGAAAAACAAACGATTTGCCACTCAATAAAATGTGGGCCTTGCCATGAAAAGTGATTAAACAGGTCAATGGTACTGAACTATGAACTAGCTGTTACAATTCATAAGATCAAATTTTTGAACACTGACACATGAACTTTGACCTTTCATCCTAGGTCACAAAAAGGTGGTTTATTATACTCACCCCTGATGTAATGATAACAGACTGAAACCTGTCAAATACAGGCTTAATGGCTATAGAGGCATCCATACAGCTGTAGAAGTGTAGTGGAAAGAAGAAATAAGGGTTTTAGGACATGTCTGGTGAAAAATTGATTGATTCTTTACTCTATGAACTATGAAATGCTACCAAAAGCAATATTCCGGTTTACTAATATAATCAAATTTGATGCATACTTTTTAAACAAAGGTTTTTCTCGGCAACATGAATGCTTGCCTGTCATAGCAAGAGCAATATATACAGACTGGGTTCCGAGTGTTGTAGTTCATTCATTAATGACAAGTTAATGGAATAACTCATTACTAGGTCCCCATAAATCCATAAATTTGAATATGTTAGTAAACCTGTCTATTAGAATTACACTTTAAAAAGATTTTCGCAAGATCTTCCTTTGAATGACATACATTGCAAAACCGAAAATGACAACAAAAATCTCAAGGTAAACATGAAGCTTTATATCCTGTACCTTTAAATAGATTAAAAAAGTAAAAACGTTCTCGCACAACTCTTTGGTTTACAGTTTGCTTACCTGAAATGAAGTACTGGGTTTGAGATGGTTGGTGTTTTGTCATCAAAAGGTTCTATGATGAGGCTGAAACCTGCAAAAATTATAGAAGATATCTAGATAAATATAAGATTTCCTTTCTATATGATGAGGGTCATGGGTTAATGAGACATGGATAGCATTTATAAACAATTTCCTAAGCTTACAATTACACATAAAACTATTTTTGAATGTTTGGGAAAATATTGAAACGTGTTGTAGAACCATGATTAAGAATTTATATAATCTGCCTTTTTTTTTCTTCATTTTCACTCATTTTCTTTGTCTGTCTAACAAATGTATAATATATGAGATTTGAAAGGCACCAAATCAAGGCAACCAAATGCTCAAGGTGCTCTTGAAAAGAAAAAAAAAGAGATCACATCAAAGCATCTGCATTATAAAGAAGCAGCATCCGAGAAAAATATACTACATGTATATTAAAACATACTTTAAATTGTGTGGTATACTCTTCTCTATATTTTCTCTTCTTGGTCACATTTTCTTTTTACAATGCTTCCACCTGACTTACATCATTGCCAAATAAATATTGAGCTGTACTGTTTCCTTTTTAAAAGAGATATGATCATTTCATTACATATAATCCTTAATTGTTGGCATGTGACACAGAAGAAGATAAGATAACATACCTTTTGTGTACGTGCTGACCAGAGTAGCAAACCCTGATACAGCCACTAAAGCAGACATGTTATCCTGCACGTCGGTGAGCTCCAAGGTACGTAGCAAAGAATGTAAACGCTCTGCACAGAACCTGCATTCCAAAACACAATCAAATCAATTACAGTCAAACCTACTTAATAGTGACCACCTGTTTACAAAGACCACACAATTTGTTTCCCTTGAAACATGTACTAAAGGAACCTGTCTACAAAGACCACTTTTGTGTTTCCCTTGGGCGGTCACTAAAGACATGTTTGACTGTATCAGCTCTGTCTTCAGACGTGCTTTGCTATAGATGAACTATCAAATAAAGGATTGGCATTAATGACATTATCATTCTATACATTTCCATCATGAAACTTTTCCATTCCATTCATATACTATGAACTGCATACTGTGCCCGCATCTAAAGAAACCTCTGTGACTTGTGATCTCTTGACTCAATTAATCTGAAATCTATTTACTTTACTTGTGTGATACAGTGATCACTAATCAAAATATGACGTTCGGTCTTCACATGCTTGAGATAATGTGACAAAGAGCAGGCAGAAGCATAAAAATTACAACATTTACAGCTTGGGCATATAATAAATAATCTCCAACGTATGACCTGCAATTCTAAGAAAACACTTCTATGGTATAACAACGCATCAGATTCCAAGCATATCATGAGAAAATGAATAAAATGACCAGTGAATTAAGTTTGTGAAAAGATATTAATTTGTCATCCTACCTGAGTGGCTTTCTCTCAATGCACACTTTGGAGAAGACATCTTTGAGGAATGATGCTGGTGTTTCTGAGATGACATGCTGGACTCTTAACCTTGTCTTCAGGTATTCCACAAACCTCCTCAAGAAGCCAATGAAATGCTCAGCAGTACGGATATTACCGGGTACAGCCTCTGTTTAGAACAGTGGGAAATCAGAATTTATATGGTGATAGCTTGAAGTATTTGAAACATTTTAAACATCTTGTATATCATAGCCGTCCTCGATTCAAATCCAGAACAAGGACCCAATTGACCCTACCGCAAATATAATGTATAACGATATAGGGAAACCTTCCTCCCACACTGTGTAGGTCAGCACATGCACAGATATGATACTGGGGAAGACAAGTTGACAAGCTTTCTTCCAGCTTCCGTAGAGAATGTACAGCAGTGTGAACTAATTCCTTATTTTACAAAACTATTGTTCAGGTTTCATGAACTCCCCTGATGGTCGGATGTAGGCACCATCATAATCTGTTACTCATAGTTAGTTGGTTCAAAACTAATTTCTTTCAGAATTTCCAGTTCTTGACCCATTGTATTTGTATGGGAACCAGAAGTGCCTTTGCCAAAAATAGCTATGGCCGATGCTGTCCTCTATGGCCAAATACAGCAGTTGCGGTAGTGAGAATTGTCAGATGGAGACCAAAATGGCAATCCTAGAGATAAGAAGTCATATTCGACAGATACATCTCTCTAAACCCTCACTCACATAACTAGTCTTGTAATTCAAGAAACAACACCAATATCCAGATTGATAAGAATTACCTCACAAATCACTTTCCTACAATTAAAGACAGCAACTTTCTGTACATCCACGTAAGACTGAGAATTATACAATGACATAAAGTGGATCAACTGAGAACTATGAAAAGACTTGGCATAAGGCCTAATTAAAATACTTATTAGAGGTTATCCCCAACTTAAGTCCTTACGCTACTCACCATCTAGCACTTCATCAGGAAGTGCTGGATTACTGAGATGTACATCTGTCTCTCTTGCTCTACTTGCTTCTCTAAGCCCATCCACGAGCCTCTGATATTCTTCCCTCAAGCGCTGGGCATCTGTGTCTTTGATACTGTTTACAACAAAACATGTAATATTTTTTCAAATTTGAATTCACACATTTCAAGGAACCCACACAGGCCTGAAAGGAAAAAAAATTCAAGTGGATAGTTAGCTTACAGTATAGAGGAGGCGCGATAGCTCAGTTGGTAGAGCAGTGGTCTCGCAGTGACCCGGGTTTGAAACCCCAAGGCGATGCGCTAGTGCCCTTTGGTAAGGACCTGCAGCTGTCGTCTGTCTGGTTGCTTACTAACAAGCATTTATGCTTTCTTAGCAGTCAGGTAAAATAACCACCACTACATGTGATTTGATTTAGATAATACATAAGAAGTCCTTGTAAACAAACAATTAGCATGCTGACATTACCCACTTGAGCTAAACAATGAATCATCTTACCGATTGATATGTCTGGTGAGGGAATCCAGATTCTGGTTACTCTTATCCAACGTTTTTCTGCTGATGTTCACACTCATGGACTCAATACATACGTTATCTGTGATGACAATAACAGACAGAATGGCTACTAAAGGAATTTCAGGTAGTCAACCTACTCACAACAATAAATATGTTAAAATCCAATGCACTCTGTGATGAAATTTTCATATAAATAATTAAATGAATGGAAATATTTCGCTTTATTACCAATTCATATACTGTACAGAAACATTTTGGCATTTATGTAGTTTGGACTATTCCTTGATATGATACTAGAATACTTGATGTGTTCAAAGTGATGACTGAAGCTTTATTAAAGAAAACCTGCTTCTGATTTTCATCTAAAGTAAAGAAGCATTTATAACTCAGATGAAAAACAAAGAGTACGAGGAACAAAGCTTGTGGAATGGTCTTCCCCAAATCCCTCACTCTTGTCACCAGTTATCCACTCACTTTCAGAACTCAACTTTAGACATACCTATTTCAGATTGCTTACAATTAGTCACTGCTTTTTTGTCTGTCCCAGTTAGAATCATGAACAGACAACTTTGGTAGTTTTTCAGTCTCATCAGAGCCTTTGATTAGGCAACTAGATATGGGCGCTTTATACATTCCTGGATTGGATTGGATTGGATTGGACAAATGACAAAAGCATGAGGATAGTAATGAACTTACCAATGTTATGAGCTTCATCAAAGATAACTACTGATTGCTTTGAGAGTTCTTTGGATACTTGTTCTGCAATCTTGGGATCCAGGAGGTAGTGATAGCTGTACACGATGATGTTGGCATGGGTTATCTGGAGAAAACAAAACAGAGACAGGTTATAAGACTAGCTTAACCCATCCACAACTGAATTCTCAGATTGACATAGGCTTTATACAGGGACTACCCGTTTCCTGGAGTCAATGGGTTGTTTCACAGGTCTAGGTTATGTTAAAGATCTTGGTCCCAAGGCAATTTTTTTTAAAGACAAATTAATACCTTTCAGATATTGACAAGGTTACTTCTTCGTAATCAACTATAAACCCTTTAAAAATCTTTCTATTACTTCTTTTCAAATAAACAACACAATTGTCAATATCAGTAAGCATGAATTTATTTTTCTCAACCAATTGCAGAAAATTGTAGACCTTCTTGGTTAATGATTGTCTTTATGTCGAGATGATTCAAGTAATATAAGAAATGCAGTCCCAACTAGTGAAAAAATATACTACAGCATAGAGCTATTTTGTTCTGGAAATCTCAAATAGAATTATGGAAAAGACTATTAAAAGAAAAATGCACAATTACAGGACATACCACATCAATAATAATAATAATAATAATAGGCATTTCTATAGCGCCATCTATCTAGATAATTCTATTCCGAGGCACATTTATTATTACCCTGGCTTTAGCCTAGCAGCCGTTTATACAGCGCTCCAGCATTTAAAGGAATTAATTCCTGCCAGGTGCCCATTTACATCACCTGGGTTGAGTGTGGCAAATGTAGATCAATGTCTTGCCAAAGGACATTAGTGCCGCGGCGGGACTCGAACCGCGGACCTTGCGATCGACACCTCTACAATCATAATATATATGTGAATGCAATAGGTATATTGACTATTTGCCTATTCTGGAAAAGTGGGCAATAACCAATCTCCTTTTGAAGTAAACCCACATCAGTTAATCAATGAATGAATTAATATTAATAAACTGTGGTTATGCCAACAAGACGGATTATTGTGATATATTCACAGCATCAGGGATGTAGTCCCATCTATTGTGGTATATGTGGTAATGCGTTCTTACCGTGTATCTGGCCAAGAAGTAAGGACACCATCCATTCTGTCGACCTATCTCCTTCAGGTCATCAAGACTATAAGCACCTGGTTCTATGGGCGAATCACGCCCGGCAGCATCAAACTCCTGTTATAAAAATAAAATGAATTATATCTTCTTTTTTTTATAATACTTTATTATTTTCATCAAATGTTTATATGCGCTTAAAGAAATTATCACTACTCTATAACAAGTGAACAGTTGTAGGTATAATCAATTATATAATATAGGAGAAACAAAGAAAACATGAAAAAATGTTAATACATTTTCTTTTATTATCAACTCAAAAGTTAGCACAGGCACATTGTAGCTTGTACAAAGAAGGGCTGGGCATTAGACAGTTATCCAAACTCCCTTTTCAATCATATAGCAAAATTTGCATCTCTGAACATATTTTTGCTGGAGCAGGGTTGATGCACGCTGACATTAGTTCATCTAGTAATTGCATCATGGGCAAACAAAATGATTTAGTAGATTTAATGTTGGAGCTACCAAACATCATGGAACTTAGAAGTGATTGGGGAGAACTTGTGCAAGGGCACTGGTCCTTGAATCTGTGCGTTGTTATTACCTCATAAAAGTCGCAGACAGGAACAGCTGGGTCATGCTTCCTACGCTCTCTGATGTAGGATGCTGTGAGGGAATGGCACTTGCTGTCGACAACCTTGCCAATCCTTTCCTTACTAACCTAGAATAAGAAAAAATACAGATATGGGTGTTTAATTGTTTAAAGATTAAATCCAGCTATTCTCATTGTATGAAATTTATCATGACAGCAAGGAGACAAATAGCAAGTGTACACCACAAGGGCAATAGTCACAAGAAATGGAGAAATATTTCATCACCATACATAAATCTGATTTCATCATCCCTATTTCATACCACAAAAGTTGGGAAAAAACGTGTTGGACAGTTCTAAACAAAAAAGTTTAATATTCAGCGTATCAAAAGGAGAGCTTTCCTATTTCTTTCCATAATCTATATTTTGTATGTCTGAGATTAAATCTTTGAAATTTTGTACAGTATACCAAATTTGTACATATAAATATATATAGGTGACTCAAAAACATAAACATTTTTCCAGGTCTACTATCATTTTATTGATTCACTCCCATTATTATCCACACACTCACCTCTGGATGTATGCAGAGGTTCTTCCTGGAACTAAGAGCAAGGCCTACAAAATTGGGTTTCTCCCCGGTCTGTTCCTCAATGTAATCTAACAGTCTTCTTAATTCTTCCACCGCCTGAAATAAAAAATGAATATTATGACAGTGATTTCTTTGATTCAATAGAACATGAAGTACAAAGCATAAACACAAGTCATTGGTTTACTCTGACAAAATGATGAACTAGATTGTGAAATGGAAATACAAGAGGTGTTTCAAGAGTAAACACATTCAGGTTCAGTATATAAGGAACCATTCATATACTGGAATAGCAGACACAATTATTTCTGTCTTCATATTTATAATACTCAACAAAGACTTCTCTTTTTCACAGATTCGTTCCAATTAAGGATGGCTCAATAGCTTTTAATTCACAGATCTAGAAGCGATATTTGTACAACTTAGGAAGGGAGTACCGGTACAACAATTTCTGCACACGCTGTGTCCATTTAGGTTGCATTTACCATGTATGGCCTTTAATCCCTGAAGCTTTAAAAGGTAAAATGTGCATTAGAATATTAATATTTCCAACATGTGTCATTGTGTTTATCCATGATAAACTGGCAAATTTTTAATTTTTTAGCGTAGTTTCTGTCCATGAATATTCTTTTCAGCTACAAGACATACTGTTTAATAGGAACACGTACATGTAGTAAAGAAAAATCCCACTTTGCAGGATAAAAGCTAATCCACTTGGCCTAAACAGGATTATATACCTTTTCAATTTCAGGAACTGTTCTTGAGCAGTAGATAAGTTTGGTAAGTTCATGAGGATTGGCCTGAATATAAGCCACGATGAGAGCTAGCAGAGAAACAGTCTTCCCTGTTCCTGATGGCATCTCAAGAACTCCATGACCCTGAAAGATTTGAAAATGAAACAGATCAATCTATAATACTATTGCAACAACTTTAGAAGTATTAACTCAGGGTCAATTATAACACCCTACTGTATATTCCATAGAAATCATGATAGATTATATAATACATAATTTAATTTTCATTTTTATTTAGAAGGTGATGGACAAGGCTACTAACATTGCCTTAAATTGAATTTTCAGAAGTCTTAAAGGTAAAGACCAGTAATGGTCATGCGATTGCATTGTGAAAAAACGTTGTGGAATCGATCAGAAAAGGTTGATCATCTAGCATCTAGCATCTACAAGGTTCTGGAATCATCAAAATGATAAGAAATTTGGCCCATTCTTCGTAAAGTTACAAGCACTATACACAGAAATATGGGACTACCCTATATCTCTCACACGACCATGAGAGAAACAAATTTACCAAATATATGAATTAGTAGGCGGTTTCCCGGCAAATTTGTTATCATCATGTATTAGTCAAAACATATTCTTTCACATGATTGGTAATGAGAGCTTCCATTTCATTTTTTGAAATTGGGGCGTTTCCAATACTGGTCTTTACCTTTAAGGATTTTTTTTTTCCAATCTGAATAAGTATATGGAATGAATGGTGGATTTTACTTTGTGATCATTCTTGACAAATCAAAACTTTAAAACCTATATTTAATTTGACTGAATGCCATTCAGGTTTCCTAAAAGCTGTTAAAGTTCATTCTGTATCAAACTACCATTTTTCTGGGGGGGAAGAAAAATAAATAATCGTAAACTTACACGTAAGAAACATCTAACGATCTAAGAAAATTCATTAAGCTGCTAACGAGAAATCTCACTTTCAAAATCTCACTTTTCAATCTAAAGAATGCTTAATGTGTCGGTATTGATGATCAGTCATTATTTTGATGATTAACCTTCAAAGAACACACACATTTCATCCCAACAAAATCCTGAAAATCTTTATGAAATATGACCAAAGTTAATGGGTGAGTGATCTTTACACAAATTGAGTAAAACAATGTGGGCTTCCTTTAACAACATCTCTCTCCCTTTTTTTATGCCTATCAATAAAACTTACCTTAGCATCTAGAAGCTTTTTCAGCTCCATCATGTACATAAACTGCTCTGGGTAAATGTAGTCATAGGGGAAGTGAACTAACAAACCATCTACGTTCACCCTGTGAAGAAAGAACGTCAAAAGATGTTTTTAATGTAACCATGCCTATCAAAGGTACATTGTATACTGACGAACAAGGTTTTTAAAAAAATGCTTACAATGTAATGAGAATATATTAATGGACAAATAAATTAAATCAAAGTCACTTAAAATGATGACAGCATTGATCTCTTTTAAAAATAGCAGTCCAAAACAGAGACCAAGACTTATTTTTTCTTCCTTTTTTCTTCTAAAGTTCTAGTTTTCTATTTTGCTAGGGAAAAAGTTAAATATACCTACGGCCCACATATTACATACTGAGCTGACATAGTCATCATGGTCATAGAAGTCTACTCATAGACCTTATCAACAACAAAATTATATCCATTTCTCAAATTCACTCAGACGGTTAAGAAGAGAGAGCTGCATGTGCCTGGCATGCATATTCAGGGGCTCGAGAATATCACATGTTTGCAATTGTGGTAGTTCCTAGTCAATTTGGTAGAGCGTAGAGTAAAAGCTTGGTGCCCCGTTCCTGGTATACAAAGCTTACGAGTCACGATCATGAGGAGCTAGAGGAGACGAGTTCGAGCTGTCTCCTCCTAGCTTCTCGATCTTCCTGCACCAAATGAAGCCAGAAAAACCGCAGCCCTCGAGCATGCCGAGCCTGTCGGACTGGTAGAAACCGAGGCCTGGGCTGAAAACTCGCGTGGGCATGTCTATCAAAACACTCACACATTGACTAACAGCAAGCAATTCACCATCATTACATTGCAATCATTGCAATTTAATAAAATAGTGAGAAATTAAGGCTTACCTCATTGTTATTTGTTGCTCCTTTTTATCAGATTCAAGTTGAAAATTTGATAATTCAAGACAAGATCCGCCGTGGCCCTACTTCTGTAACTTCGAGGAGAAATCATGCAAAAGTGATATGAGAAGCCGCTGAGGAAATGTTCCAAAGTGCAAGAAAATAATCCAATGCTTAATCCCCATTTCAAAATGTCAATATGTATAGCATTTACTTTAATATTTAGATTATAACAATTGTTTTAAGTATTAAAATGATATATATCAAACATCATGTACAATTTCTTACCATTATGATGTAATGAAAACAGAGGGAAACTTATTGTACTCGAAGCATTCCATAGAAATGCAATTATCATGTGGATTGCGACAGAAATGTGATGTGAGAGCCTTACAATATTTCAGTGAATTTTTTGGTGTATAATTATCGTTGTCTAATATTTCGTCACAGATCACTTGGATGTTGCCAAGAAGAAGAATAAGCCCTCCTTTTGCTGTATAGATCAGAACGTAAATCACACCCGAGGTAAATATATTGAATTCACAATTATTTTTACTAGACCCTACTCCCTAGTCATCAGCCATTGCCTGGATATGGCTCAGATCAGGCTCCATTAAGCCTCTGCAATTTAAGCACGCATCTTGCTTCTACTTCTACTTCTACGACGATACTCAGCAGGATCCATAAGTCATGAGGATGTAGTGCTGAGGAATAAACTATCTAGTTCTTGGTCTAGGTGCTGGGTGGAAGCGCTCCCTTGAATTGAAGCCCTCCAGTGAAGTAGCGTCAATTCAAGAGTGATCTTGCTGCTTGTTATGGCATGCATGATGATGACGAAGAGATCACTGAACATGAGATGTAACTTTTCTTGTTAAGCGTATCAACATTTCCATTCTATAATCATCAACAAACATGGTATCTTTTTCATTCAGATGATTCAGTCTTTTGCTACACATTTGTAGATTTGATTTGATCTATAGACTAGACCTAGATCTAGACCAGTTACGATACAAAGATGGTTTTGTGTATTTAGTGAAGCTTTTAGTTTCATTGGAAGGCTATTTTGATTAAGAGAGAGTTAATGCTTGCTCAAAATTATATAATATAACTTCTATTTATTTCTATTGTTGCTGTTTCTATTTCAGACAGTCATGTTTAACTTCAGCAGTTCTGGTGGTCGCCGCCTTTGGACGGGAATGAAATGGGTCATCTACGCTGAGATTGGAATCTTTGGAGCTGCTTACTACGTATGGCACAGGATGAACACGCAGCAAGGTGAGTGTAAATGATAACAGGCACACTTTAAAAAGAAGTTATGATTTTTTAGAAGGGGGGTGGGGGCTGTGAGGAATTGAGGACAACAAAGTGCTAAGACACTTAAAGACTTAATCAGAATGTGTAAGTGAACTCCCTGACCTTCAATGATTATTTTTTAATCAGTCTGAATTATATATTATGTATATTATATTATTATTACAGAAGGACATATGGAAGACAAATGATATATATTGCCAAACTCTTTGATCGAGATGAACTAATCAGATTGAATTATTAGACAATCATTTTTAATCTTTCTTGTATTATATTATTCGTTTAAAATACTGTTTTTTTGTACCTGGATGCCATATGCTTATGGAAAATACCAATAATTTCATATATCCATTTTGCATCAGCATGGCATGTCAAGTTTGCACGGCCTTTACAATAATTTGGAAATATGTGCAGTGATTTATAATCAATCTATGCAGGCCAAAAGTGATGTAGGATATAATTATTATTGAGATTCGCTTCTCGATATTACACACAACTATTGTCTTCTAATTCCGTATTGTCTAGATTTATTTTGTATACCAATTTTTTAATGATTATGGTCCTGTTTTTCTTGCCTAATTTTACAGATTTCAGGAAATACATGCACGAGAGTCATCCTAAGATTCTAGATTGTAAGTAGAGGAAACAAATCAAGTTAAGAGGCTAAAGCAGGCGCGTACGCAGGGGGGGGGGTTGGGGGGTTAAACCCCCCCCCCTTTGGTATTTTTATGTGTATAAACCCCCCAAAACCCCCCTAAAACCCCCCCCCCCCCCTTTTGTTTTTGTTTTTGTTTTTGTTTTTTTAATTATTAAAAAAAAAAAAAAAAAAAAAAATCCCCATGACTGACCTAAAACAGGTCACCTCACCCCCCCCCCCCCCCCAACGGAGCAAAATGTCAAATTTCCAAATTTCGAGGTCAAAAAAAAAAAAAAGTTTCCCCTTACCCCCCCCCCCCCCCCCCCGCTTATTGAGCGGTCAGCTGAGTCGTTGCGATTTTTTTTGGGACCAAAAAAAAAAAAGTGTCCTCTTACCCCCCCCCCCCCCCCCCCCCCCCCCCACCCGCCTATTCAGCGGTGGGGCGGTGGGCTGAGTCGTTACGAAATTTTCGGCCCGATTTATAAATGTTAAAACCCCCCCTTGAAAAAATCCTGCGTATGCGCCTGGGCTAAAGTATAGTGGAATATTATATTATTATATTAATAGTAATACCTTTTAAACAAAGGTTGTATTTAACAAACTGAAAGCTTGCCCGATGCTTGGCCAAAATAGCAACAAGTAATGTGTGCAGACTGGATTCCAAGTATTTTAGTTCATTTATTGTTGACAGGTTAATGGAATAACTCCTCACTAGATCCCTAGGAAAGAAACATTCATAAATTTGAATATGTTAGTAAACCGGTCTATTGGCTGAAGAAAATGAAATATAGGTCCTTACATTTATTGATTCAAAATGACAGAATTATATTTCACATTCAAAATAGTTAAATCTTGGAAATTAAATTGAAGGGACAATTAACACCCCCCCCCCCCTTAAAAAAAATGGGTGTATGTAGCCTCTTTATAATTAGAGGCCTGTATTTATAAAAATGCCTGAAAACGACTTCAATGGCCTGTAAAGATTAGATGTTTTTATGAAGAAAATATTTGATATACGGTACTTGATAGGAAATACTTTAATCTGATCTTTATCATTGCTTTTTTTCAAATATTTTTTTACAGTATTCTACAAAGGAGCCGAATTTGGAGGTTTCAAGGATGCACGACTGCAGGACTATGCAACGTGGGAAATCAGTCAACCAACCACAGGAGAGGATTCATGAGAGCAGCTTACAAAGCTGATTATTTATATGGACTGATAGACAAACATGTGCCAGATTTATATCTGAATTGAACATATCATCTGCTGAAATCTGATTAAAGCATGAAGAATCTCTCATCATGTCAACTGCCTTTCAAAGGCTTATGAAATCAATGTAAAGTACGAGGGCTCAGTCAGTAGTTCCAATTCGTCACTACCAAGTCGGCATTAAAGAGACTCGGCCCTGAAATTTTTGCACTTAAATAATTTCACCTTTCTTTTGCTACACCCTGTTACGATTTGTTATGATCTAAATGGTAAACAATGATGGGGCATTAGGTATCTATTCATTCTGTATCTGTGTTTGCACCCTTTTTCCAAGCATGGACGATTGTTTCAATTTGTTTGTATCCAGTAAGTTAAAGGTAAAGGATAATAGGACACATGTTTGCTATGTCATGATATGCCACAATCAATGAACACCATCATGGAATTGGACTTTCTGACCCTGAAAGGGTAAATAATTATGAATAGTATGATAAAGAAGATAGTAAATAGCGTGTCTTAACAACATTGGACAACTTGTAGTCTTTGTACAAATGCTAGCTATAGGCTTACTACTGTAAAAATAATACATGTATTGTGAGAAAAAGAGAAATATGATCTATTGTTTATTTCAATGCAATATAATGTCTGTAGCACCTGATTATCAGTATTGAGATAAAGAAGATTGATTTGATTTGATATCAAAGTTCACTTGTTACCCTGGAGAGTGAGGAAACATGTAACCAACAGAACATTGTGTCTGGAGATATTAGATATATGCTTAGAACCTCTCGCCTTCAAAACAAACAGGGCAGATGGAACATGTGATAATATACAGATTGGTAATTGACATAGTAGTCCTTTTTCAATTCATGATCCATCTTTTTTGTTTCATGTTCACCCAGTTCCCCAGATTATAGTTTAGTGTATACATACATTTGGAAGGGAATTGCGAGGACACACTCCCCTGTAAGTGGTTTGAAAGATAAATTGATGTCGTACTGCTATAGTTGATTCATATCCATTTGATAGCTAGTTTTGTTTTGTATTGAATATCTGATACTCGTATCTAGCTCCCAATTACTGTAAAACCCATAAACAGTCACAATGTAGAACTTTCCTGAATTGTGAAGGATGGCCATTGTGAATTACAAAACTTTAGTTTTTTTTAATGAAGTAAACATGAGTGAATTTAGTCTTATATTAAGATGTGCCTCTTGACTGGAGCAGGGCCCATTGCACAAAACTTAGAATTGATGGTAACATTGCCATCAATGGTAACTACCATAGAAACCTTGATTTTGATTGGCTGTTGAGCCCTGTTACTATTGTAGTTGCCATTGATGGCAAAGTTACCATCAATGGCAAGTCTTATGCAACAGTGTCCGTTTCTACTCTTTATTACATAAGGAGGAGATTGACACAAAAATGTATAATGTATGCAAAATGATTATGGTTAAAATGACTCTCAACATGTTATGTTTGTTTTACACATTGTGACATTATATTTAAATAAAGAAATACAGAAAGTATATCATTTTATGAAGAACTTCTGATGTGCATTAGTTTCCTGTTTTCTGTGATTGAGTTTAATCAAAAGGCATACAAATCTATTATTAAAAAACAGACTTTGCTTCAAGCACAAGTCATTAATGATATTTTTTAAAGTCGATTTGTAAATAGGTAATTCCATCAATTAGTGATCCATTTTGTGACATTTTTTTGACAGCAACGACTTAAATAGTGGAATATGATTGTTAAGTAATGCTACGTATAAGGATGCAATATTATGCTCGGAAATTACTTTACAATCTCACTCCACTATTTAAGTATTTACTCAGAGCCACAAATACGTGTGGGTTCCATATGTAACAGGGACACCAAAATGGAATTTATGGAAATACCCAAATAAATAAACCAAAAATGGCATGGGAGTTTTTGTAAAAGAATATTTGTTGGGCAACGTTAACAAAATAAGATGTATGCACAAAATTCGTGTTTTTAATTTCGATTAAATTGAATTGGATTTATTCACTCCTTTCATAGAAAGGCATGCAAACTAAAAGAATCGATAGAACAATTCTTACGGATATAGTCGAGACAATAACATGGAACACTAACACACACAATTAAATCAAAAAGCGGTTGAATCGTCAAAAAGTTACAGAGATTTATAGATAATTCTAGACAAAGTACAAATTGATACAAATAGACGGATAATAAAAGACATGTCGCATGCTGTAAAATGATGTAAGAAAATCAATATTTGCGGGCATTTGCAAGTCAATAAAATAAATTTCTTTTATATTATTTTTGTCCAATTATATGGTGCATGTCAGGGCATGATCTTTTATTTTAAGTAGCTATTAGGCTATTAAGATAACAATGGGTTGCTGAGTCAATTTTGTAATTTGATTTTAAAGTAATTCAGCGAAAAGGTACTAATACAGAGATAAATTCCGCCTCTCTCTCTCTCTCTCTCTCTCCCTCTCTCCCTCTCACAATCCCCATATCTCTATATCTCTTATTTTCTCTCCCCCTTCCTGTCTTCTATTATCTCCTCTTTTCTAGTCATATCTCCTTTTTCGTTCACTATCTTTCTTTGTTCCGGATTACTTTGTATTTCTTTCTTCGTTTCTCCATCTTTCTCCATACCTGTTCCTGTTTCTCTCTTTATTTCAGATCTCTCTTTCTCTACACCTCCTGCTCTTATTGAGGAACTAGTATATATTTATTCCCTATTTGTCATGATACGGTGTGATCCTCCCCATTCCCCCCCCCCCCCTCTCTCTCTCTCTCTCTCTCTCTCCCATGTCACCTTCTCCCTATTCTCTCTCTCTCGCTCTCGGTCAGTCTCTCCAATATCTCCCCTCAACTTCCCTCCCCTTTTCTCTTTTACAAGCCACCCCCCCCCCCCATTGTTCTGTATATGTATTTTGTTAACCTCTTTTTTGTAGGCCTATAATCAAATTAATAAGCTGAATACCAGTCACATAATTATGGGGGGAGGGCGGTACATGTATGTGTCCAAAATATCTGACAAAAAAACAATAATTTTGGCGGGGGCAGAGTTTGGAGGTTTTCTGGAGGTTTCCTGTACCCCCTGAATTTCGCCACTGGAAATACAAATAATGATAATTCGCCGTGTCTGCCAGTTACATTCGCATATCAAAGTTCACCTTGGTGTTCTGCAATTAAGACAGCAAGGCCTTCACGGGACGTCTTGGGGAAGATTTTTTTTTTTTAACACGTTAAAGCCAAAATGAAAATTGTAATCGCTCTTGTATCTTTGATCGTCTTCGTCAACGTTGGCGACGTGCACTCGGTCGACGATCCTGAGTTTGTCTTCCCCGATGTTTTCAACGATCCCGAAAGAGATGCTTTCCTCTACGGGACGTTCCCCGACGACTTCTTTTGGAGCACGGCGACGTCGTCCTACCAGGTCGAGGGAGGTTGGAACGCAGATGGAAAGGGAGAGAGTATTTGGGATACTTTTACACATGAAGGTGGTCACGTGAAGAACAATGATACGGGAGATGTTGCCTGCGACAGCTACAACAAGTAGGTTCCTTTCTATCACTAAACCTGCGTATTTTCAATCGCGTTAACAAAGTTTGATAAAATAACATGAGTGTGAAACATTAGGGGAGGTATTTGAAGATATTTGTAAAAGGACATTATTCCTGTGTTGCGTCTCATGGATGCGTCACTGCTTTGGTCTTAAGTATTTCTTCCTACTCTTGCCTTTCATGAATATAATGAGGACAAAAATAATCATCAGTTCTGCTGTTATCCAGAATGGTATCATTTCATTTTGCATTGATTGAAAGCCCCCTGGCTCTAAATAAGACATTAATTATATTTTCCGCTTTGAGTAATTTTGAGGTTTAAGGTCATCTTGATTTATTGATTTCAGATACCAAGATGACATCGACGTCATGAAGGAAATGGGCCTCAACGCTTACCGTTTCTCCATATCCTGGCCCCGGGTTCTCCCCGACGGCACCATCGACAACATTAACGAAGCCGGCATCACGTATTACAGCAACCTAATCGACGCCCTAATCTTAGCTGAGATCACCCCCATGGTCACCCTCTATCACTGGGACCTACCACAGGCTCTCCATTACGACGGGGGCTGGGATAACGAGACTATCGTCGACCGTTTCAATGACTACGCCAACCTCTGCTGAGGTTCGGCGACCGCGTCAAACTGTGGATCACGATTAATGAGCCATGGGTGGTGTCTCTGGCAGGATACGGTACTGGAGATCTCGCCCCTGGCATCAAAGGGATAGGAACTACGGTCTATACAACCGGCCACAATATCATCAAGGCACATGCCAAGGCCTGGCATACATACAATGATAATCACAGACAGATTCAAGTAAGATATTTCGCTGTCTAGCTTATAAATCGAAAATGTATTATTCTTTCCTTTACAAAATACGTAGTAAGATGGGAGATCACCATGTTGGAGATCACGCAAGAATACCGAAACCATTATCATGATAATTACATTGATAATATAGGGGCACCCCCTCAGTCCAGTGGTGAAAACAAGGAGTAATGAAAAGGAGGAAGAAAGAAGGGGGAGGAGAAAACGAACGTGGGAAGAAAATGGTATGACCCCATTCACAACCTACAGGGGGGGATGTTGGATTTTTGTTAAATGGTGCTCCATACCATACCCCTCCCCGCTTATTCGCCAGGTGATTCGCATCTAAATATTTTCTCACGAAACAAACAAACTAAGTGCTCATTACCCCCTCGCAATGTCTCACTCTCACGTAGTTCAGTTCAGTTCATTTATTTTCAATCATAAAACCATAACATAATATATATACAAAAGTAACATGAAACAATCGTAATCTTACAATTCTGGAATTAAGAAATTGGAGACTAAAAAGGAAGTTTGAAAAACTTGTAAGTATAATAGTCCCCTGACATAAATAATAAATAACGAGATTACATGGTTGTAAACGTTACGACAATAATAACAATATATAAATAAGATACTACACATTATAGATACACACACACACACACACACCACCATTCACACACACACACACACGCACACACACACACACACACGCCCGCACGCACACACACACACGCATGCATGGTACATTGCAAGGTAGAACAACTAAAAAGAAAGAGTTAAGGGAAATAAGAAGAGACCAACTGTCTCTTCAATAGAACTTTAAAGGATGATATAGTTGTGCATAATGTTAGCTTATCAGTTAAATCATTCCAAATACGGGGACCATTATGTCTAAAAGAGTAAAGCATTAACTGGGTAGAGACCTTTGGATAATGATATTTGATACAGGAACGAGTATTATACGAATGAACAGATTTATTAAGGATAAACATTTGACAAACTCTTTTAGGTACATAATTATTATAAACATTATACATCATAATAGCACTTTGAATTTTATGTATATCATAAATATTGAGTGTTCTTAGACGAAAAAACAGGGGACGTGAATGAGCTTGATAATGGGAGTTTGTACATATTCTTAAAGCTTTCTTTTAAAGTTTATGGAGAGGTTCTAGTTTAGTTGTTCCCACACCGGCCCAGGTGATATTACAGTAATGTAAGTAAGGCAAAATTAAACAATTATACAACATAAGCAATACTTTTTCAGGCAGAAATACACGTAATTTACAAAGAACACCAATGTTTTTAGATATTTTGTTAGTTATATACAATCGATGATCCTGAAAAGATAAAGTATCATCCAAAAGGATACCAAGAAATTTAACAGAAGAGGACACGTTTAAATTTATATTGTTTATAAATATTTGTACATCATTAATATTGCAAGGATTAGTTTTTATTATGAAAATAAAGTACACTTGTTTTGTCATAATTTATAATCAATTCATTAGCATTAAACCATTCAACAACCTTTTCTAATTCTTTATTTACTTCTGACATTAATTTATCAAAATCATTATGAGATGCAATCAGGTTTGTGTCGTCAGCAAATAAGACAAAATGAAAAAAAGATGAAGCAGAACTAAGGTCATTTATGTAAATTAAAAATAGGAGAGGACCCAGCATGGAGCCCTGTGGATCCTCTCTCTGTCAGAAATAAAGCTGTTGTATGATGTGAATTGAATACGATCACTTAAATAGTCCCTGAACCATTCCCAAGCAATACCGCGTATACCAAAATGTTTTAATTTAGTGAGGAGAATATCGTGGTTAATAACATCGAAAGCTTTCGACAAATCAAGAAACAAGCCTAATGTATGCAATTTATTATCTAATTTATTGAGTATGTAATCATGAAGGTCAATTAGAGCATGTCCACATGATGAGTTTTTTCTAAAACCATATTGAGAAACAGTCGGAAGATTATTTTTATTAATATGATTAAAGAGCCTATTATAAATTAATTTCTCCAGTATCTTAGAAAAACAGGGGAGTAATGTTATTGGTCGATAATTAGAGAATATGTGGGGATCACCTTTTTTAAATATGGGTATGATTTTTCCTACTTTAAAATTCTTGGGAACTCTTCCTGACAAGAAGGAAAGATTACATATAAAACAATTGGTTTGACAATGAAATGTATAACATGTTTTATAATGAACTGACTTATTCCTTCAAAATCTGTGCTCTTGGTTGGATTGAGCAATTTGACAATATTCAAAACTTCTGTTACATTGGTAGGATGAAAAACATATTGATTTGCTACAAGGATCTCGTAAAAATGAACTAAAATTGCATTTCGGTTTCTGAATATGTTGAGCTTTTAGTTTTGTAGCAATACTAGAAAAATAAGAATTAAATTCATTTACAATCAATTGACGATCAGTTAACTTGTCCTTATCTTTAAGAAAATAATTAGGATATTGGCATTTTCTTCTCTTTCCTAATAAATCATTAATAACTTCCCAAATTTTAGACATATTATTCCTATTCTTCTGTAATAAATCACAAAAATATTTTTTTCTTACAGACTGTAGGATTGAGTTTAATTTATTTCTAATTTTTTTTATATTTACATTCATTGCTGTCGTTTCTTTTCTTACAAAATGTTTTATATAATCTATACTTTTTATTAATCTTTTTTAACAGTGAAGGGGTTATCCAAGGTTTTCGTGGCAGTTTTCTTTTCTTCACTTTACGAACAACAAAGTTATGATCATACACAGTTTTAAATATGTTTAAAAATGAATCATAGGCCTCATCTACATATCACAAGAAAAAAATACTTCATTCCATTCTAAAACAGATAAATCCCTCTGAAATGAACTTAAACTTAGAGGATCCGTTTTCCTTATGTGTAAAAATGAAGATGGTCTATGACAAGGACTAATAGAGAGGTTGGTTATTTGGAAAATAGGTAGATGGTCCGTTATATCACTATAAAAAATACCAGAGTGAATGTCTTTAGTGACTACATTTGTCAAGATATTATCGATCAAAGTGACAGACTTCTTACATATTCTTGTAGGTTTGTCAATTAATGGACGAAATGAGTTGTTATACATAATATTTACAAAATCATCAATGCATTGAAGCGAATTATATTTAAGTAGATCAATGTTATAATCTCCCATTATATAAACTGATTTATTTTCTAAAGATATTTTTTCAAGACAAGCATTCATATTCTCATTGAAATCACAAATGGGTTTATTAAGGTCTCTGTAAATTATACCAACAATGATGTTTTACTATTATCCAATATGATTTCAATAAAAAGATATTCACAGAGAGTTTCAGGTAAATAAATATCATCTCGAACTTTAGCATCAAATAAATCATTAACCAGGAGTGCAACCCCTCCACCTCTCCTACCTCGTCTGTCATTATGATAAAATGTGTAACCATCCCTGTTAAATAATAACATTGTGTTATTGTGAATCCAGGTTTCACTAAAACCATATATAGAACAATTTAAGTTAAGTTGACTAATAAACTGATCAATAGCGTCAAAATTTGTATTCAAACTTCTAGAATTAAAGTGGAAAATGCTAAATTTTTGTTTATAATTATTAGTTAAATCTTGGCTCACATTAAAATCAACAGGTAGCCAGTACTTAATGGGATTATTAGATGTGAACAAATTATCATCTGGATCAATATCATTAAGCGACCCATTTTCATCTGTATCAAGCTAGGGGGTTGAAGCCCCCCTTTGATATTTTTATGTATGTAAAAACAAAAAATTATGCCCATGACTGACCTAAAAAAGGTGTCCTTACCCCCCCCCCCCCCCCCCCCAAAGGAAGAAAAATGGCAAATTTTCAAATTTCGAGTCCAAAAAAAAAAAAGTGTCCGCTTACCATAAATAATACTGTAAGGCATAGGCTACGCCGGGGCGCTACGTCACTGATCAAATCTTAGAGTTTGTCAATAAGTATTGTAAAACATTTCAATGACATTAATGCCTAGGTCACATTTGCTCTTCGGCTAGGATAAGGCGGCCGTAGGCACCCGAAATCGAGAGATACCTGCGGCGGCCCGCAGAAAATCTGCTGTGGCCTCAGCTAGGTCACCCTAGGGCGTATACCTATCTTTACAGGCCGTACGGGTCACCGTTTTTTCATTTCTAGGTTCACCGTAGCAATTAGACACACACCGTAGCCATGTCGTAGAGCGGTTCCACGGCGACCATACGTCGGGCGTACGGCAAACTTGCGTCTGCCTTGGTATTTGTTCAAAACCTACGGCCGCCGCAGGGCCGCCCTAAGGCGACAGTGCGTCATCACTTCAAAGGCCGTACGACAGCCGCAGGTTTTCTGTCTCCCCAAATTAAAATACGCGGTGTGTAACATTTGTGACTGCTACCGTATGTGCCCGTGGGAATGCTACGACGGCCCTATACTCGCTATTGGCCGTAGATATTTTACACCCCACGGCCGCCGCGTCAAATGTGACCTAGCCATTAGGGACATGTATCGGACTAAAATAAATTCATGTCAGTATCAGGGCCAATTGCTTCCTTTGAGATGACATTATATTCTTAAGCACGTTTTGTCTCTCTTTCTTTTCGAAACTATAAACGGGCATATTCACATTGCTTTAATTTGTCTGTCCGTCCATCTTTTTTCAGACCGGACAAATAGGAATCACGTTGAATGCCAACTTTATCGAGCCTATTGACAGTGACAACCAAACTAGCGTGGAAGCGGCTGAACGTAGCCAGCAGTTCAACCTTGGCTGGTACGCCCATCCTATCTTCATCAATGGAGATTATCCCGAGGTCATGAAGGACAGGATTGGGCAAAAGAGTATGGCCCAAGGGTTTCCCAAGTCCCGGCTGCCAGAGTTCACCGACGAGGAGAAGGCGTACATCAATGGCACGAGTGATTTCTTCGGGTTGAACCACTACACGTCCAACTACGCCTGGGATCTTGGATTGAACTTGAACACTGACCCAAGCTATTTGGCCGACTCTGATGTGGGCAGCATGCAGGACGATGCATGGCCCACCTCGGCCTCGAGCTGGCTGCGGGTGGTGCCGTGGGGTATCCGGAGACATCTGGCGTGGATCAAGAAGGAGTACGGTGACCTGCCCGTATACGTGTTCGAAAATGGTTACTCGGATGAAGATGTACGTGAGCTTGATGACGTCATGAGACAAAAGTATTACACATCCTACATCAATGAAGTTCTTAAAGGTGAGAGGATAGGAAAAAAAGAAGGGGTCTCGATCGCACGTTCAGAATAGAATTATCGACCCACTTCTCTGATCTTGCTGAGAAAACCAAATGAGATATATTCCTGCCCTTTGATGTACAAGAGATATATAAAACAAAAATATAGAACATATTCTTGGCATGATGTGATGCATTTTAGTATGACATGGGCGCAGCCATTTTCTTGAAAATGTGACGTACTAGGTTCAGTTTTACACGTACCATGCACAAACTTTGTTTGGAAAGACTTTTTAAATCAATAATAAAACATTTATTTTACTTACTTTTCAATGAGGAATATTCATAGCTGCAAGATTGTAACTAATTCCTTTGAAAATAATAAAATATAGCAGTTGACAAATCTATTTCTTTTATGGGAAACCTTCACCCCTGAAGAGCACCAACTTCTTCTTTCGTGTCCATCATCTGATCTCGAATGTTCTGCCAGGCTTTTGAACACTAAAGAGCCTTTAGGTCTTCCAGGCAACATTGGTCATCTATAAGAGTGGGCATCTTAATAAGTGTGACATAGATTGCACGGATGTTCCACACTCGTAGTCGGTATCTGTGTTATCAGTGTATCCCCATTTATGCATGTTGTATTTACATCGCCTCACCCCTGTGCGAAGCCTTTTAAGGGACTTTCACGTCTCCCAGTCACATTTATGGCCAGGTGGCAGCTGTTCCTTGGTCGGGATTGGTAGCTTTTCATGGTGGTGGTTTTCACAACGTTTCTCTTCCAACAAGATCACTCTGGTTGCATGAGGAGGTTGTGACAGTGGCTGGACTGTATGAAGGAAGCTCTTCCTTGACTTCGGGCAGGAAGAGGCCGATTGATGGGAGTAAAGGTGATGGCGGGTGTCCTCAACTTGTCTGCTGCGTTCAGTCCTACTTGCAACTGTTCTGCGGACATCGGATGGAGCAATGCCGGCCAGGATGTGTAAGCTGTCCACATTCGTGGGCTTGGGGCAGCCAGTGATGCATCTGCAGCTGTGGTTGAGTGCTGCATCAACTTTCTTTGCATGGGATTATCTTTCCTATACAAGGCAGGCATATTCTGCTGGAGATGAAGAGCAGTTGACCTCAGAGTGGGGGAATTGGCACCCCAAGACGAGTTTGCCAGTTTGCGTAGGAGGTTGTCCCTTGTGCCGGCTTTACCCTTCACCTTTTTAACATGCTGTTTGTATGAAAGGGTTCGGTCAAGAATGATTCCAAGGTAGACAGGGTGATCGCAGTGTTTCAAGGAGACATCGTTCCATTTCAGGACAGCTTCCTCCCAGTATTGTGGTTGCGGAGATGGAACAAGCTAACCTGGGTCTTGGCAGGGTTAGCCTTCAGATGGTTGTTGTTGTTGTATTAGTCTGTCAGGTTGTCTAGGGCTGATGAAAGAGTGGCTTCTATCTTTTCTATGTGAGAACTCCGGGCTTCTTTGCCAAGGTCATCAGCGTAGATGGAGCTTCTTGTACCTGTGTACACTGGCTGGTCGTTGGTGTAGACATTAAAGAGCACAGGAGCAACAACACTGCCCTGAGGTAGACCATTCCTTTGTTTCCTCCATCTGCTGCGCTTCCCGTTGAGCTAAACATAAAAGCGTCTATTTTCCTGGAGCATTTGGATAAGCTTAGTCAGATGGGAGTCCTTTGTCATGGTATAGAGCTTGTCGAGAAGTATACGGTGGTTCACAGTGTCGTAGGCAGCTGTCAGGTCGACGAACACAACTCCAGTCGGTTCATTTTTCTCGAAACCATCCTCGATGTGCTGGGTTAGATTTAGCACTTGGTCAGTGCACGATCCCCCAGGCCGGAAACCTGCTTGCTCTGGTATCAGGTGTTGCTCTGTGACTGGCCCCAGTCTGTTCAGGATGAGGCGCTCAAAGAGCTTGAAAAGCTGGCACAACAGGGAGATTGGTCTGTAGCTCTTTGCTTCGTTAAGGTCTTTCCTTGGCTTATAGCAATCACACGGGCTTTCCGCCATATTTTAGGAAGCTTGGAGAGGGTTACGCAGTTGTCGAACAGAGAGAGTAGCCACTCCCGTGTAGTGGGCTAAAAATGTTTGATCTGTTCTGTATACGTATGTCACCAATACCAGCTGCCTTGCTATTCTTAAGGGAGTCGATAGCCGTCTTGAGTTCCAAGTTGTTAAAGTGCCAGGTAGATTCTGCGTCAACCTGTTGCCAGAGATTCCTTTTGTGGCGTTTCTTGTGTGGCGATTTGCCATTTAGGAGAAGTTGGTGGGCAACCTGATCTGCATAAACATTAGAATGTGGTGTATTCTCCTTGGGATCGTTGATGATTTTCTTAATGGTAAACCAAGCTCTCTTACTGTTGTGCGTCATATCAACACCCTCAATGAGATCTTGCCAGGACTTCCTCTATTCCTCTGATATTGCTGCCATTAGGAGCTCACCTGCACTTAGAGTTTCCTCTGAAAAGGGGTCTCAGTTTTGTACACTTCTTGTACAGCAAGGCACTGTCAGCTGATATTCCATGTAATATAGTATTCCCTACATCCACGTGGAATGTGCTTCCTGGATATCTCCTGTACAGTCCAGACGAATTGGTCGTATAGTTTGCCGGGACTTGGTCAAGATCACATAGAACTTCATCTAGATGGATGGCGAACTGCTCCTAGTCAGCTTTACGAAAGTTGAAACGGCGTTGTATGGGAACTCTCTGAGGTACCACAGCAGCAGTGATGTCAACGAGTATTGGTCTGTGTTGTGAATGTGGTATTGGCTCTAGGACTCGTTTCCTGGTTTGGCATGATATTCGTTGACTTATAAAGGATAGACCTGGATTATAACCTTTTTTCCATCGACAGCTATTGAAGGAAAGGGGGAGCTTAGCATCATGGATTAGGTCAAGATGATGTGCCTCTGTCCGGTCTTGCTTTATGCCTCTCTCATACACTTTGGTGGGGAATTTTGTAGATTAATGGACATTGTCACTGTCTTGATGATGCTCCATTTTAAAGGTAAATATAAATATTAGCTGTATGTCATAGAATTTTTTTTTTTTTTGATGAATGTATGAAAGCCTCGTTTGAAATGATTATGTATTAATTTTGGATCTTAATTGCAGCCATTCAGCTGGACAATGTTGACGTGAAGGGATACACGGCGTGGTCACTTCTCGACAACTTCGAATGGGCAGAAGGCTACACCGTTCGGTTCGGGATGGTCTACATCGACTTCAGCGACGACGACCGAACTCGGGAACCCAAGATCTCAACCGAAGTCTACGCTAAGATCGTGGCCAACCATGGCTTCATAAAGGGCAATAATTCCATGACGACGATGACCAACACGATGACCACCACGATGACCACCACGATGATGACGACGGGAATGGCGAATGGCCCCAAGGCGCTCAGTGTGTTTTTGACAAGTTGTATCACTCTTGGTGCATACATTCTTTTCCGCTAGGTACAGTACAAGATGGTTGAGCAAGCTTTTTTATCCTGAGAAGGGAGGGACCAAAACGTCTGATAATTCGGACTCTAAAAAAAACCTAGTATGTGATTATTAAACAGGTTTATGCAGACCCCCCAGTAAAAGCATTTTCACCAGTTAGGGCCTACACCCATTCTGTGAGCTTCTGTACAAAAGTCTAATATTTTTGTCTTTATTTTGTAAGTTGGACAGGCCCTTTCCCCCCAATCAATGACATGTAATCAAAGATTTTGTTGCCCCCCCTTCCAGAGAGAGAGAGAGAATGAGTTTGGAGGAAATAAATCGTTCATGTCGCTAATACGTATAACTAGTTTAGTTGGTTGCTTATATTATTCAGGTTACGGTTATGGATTAGAAGAAGAAATTATCTTTTTTCAAATTTAGGTGTAGGGCTTTTTCATTGAAACAAATTATAAACGAATCTTCCGATTCATCATAAGCTCTTTTTATTTTTAGACCTGCAAAACCTCTGGATTAACGAGTTAACAAGTTTGTTAAGTTTCGACACATCGGCAGATGCCGTACGGATGACGAACCGACGGTAAAAACCCACCTACCTACGTTTGCTGAAGTAAAGGAGAGAATATCAAGGGGTAGATGAAGTTGTAGAATCATACTGCAAATGAAAGCTTTGATTTAAAATATATTGGGATAAGTGACAACTTTTTCGTCCTAGCATGCTAAACTTATCAAAGAGAAATTTCGCTTTTGTTTTGTTTGTTTCATGTTTTCGTCACATCTGCTAATTTTCTTTATGCGTTTTGTATTTTAACCAATGTTTAGTTTAGAAAACTCATTTTGCTTATGACAGAACCTTATCCAAGACAAACATACTTACAGGTATGAGTTCTCGACAGCCTTATGTTTCTATTCTTTAAGAAATTTGACCATCTAACAGTTAATTTCAATTTGACAAAGATGGACTGGTCTTTTCTTTCAATAAATGCACCTGTACAGGATGAGTCAATGACATCATAATTATATCTTTTGAAGCGGGCTTCTCTTCACACTATTTTATAACTTTATCTAAAAACTTAGATACTGTACATTCAACTATATACATGCAGGAGCCAAGCGTAAATTACCGTTAAGCTAGCGTAACTATTATTGAGTATTGTTACATGTATTTTCAGAACGTTGTTAATTGCGAATTTAATTTATAGAAAATAAATTTCCGAATGTTCGACTCATTAAATATTATTATGACAAAAAAAACATGATGTGTATAAATTTACTTTGAAATCAGAATGTAAATAATTAAAATGACGAAAGAACGTAAATTCCGTGTCGATTTTGTTCTATAATCAAATATGCGGAATATTAATGCTCTAAGTTCTAGTAACGATTCGTTCATTGTTCATTCCAGCTCTCGTGTTATTGCTGGAAATAATACTTATATTAATTTGAATAACAACTTCACAAACGCGCGATGATGCGATGTGTCATCATTAGACTTTTTTTTCAAAGGGGAATTACTTGTTTTCTATGCCAAATAAATTGCATTTTTAACAACTATTTCACACGCCTTACACAAACTGGTATAATATTGCCCATAAAGTAATTAGTCAGTAAATGTAGCATTTAGCATTGACTAACAAGCGCTCTGTGGTAATAAATATAGGTTGTATTGATCTTTGATCAGAGATAAGGAAGAACAATAAAACGATATTCCGAATAGATATATAAATATAAGATAATTGTGTTTGCGTGGATGGAGAATTATGAAAGCAGGCAAATATTAGGGCCGTCTGAGGTGATCGTGGTTCTATTTCATGCCAATTTAAAGTTTACAAGCAAGAAATAAGGTGTTTGGACTTTATTCTCAAGAACTGAACAATTAATTTGTCGTTTCATCCGCAGGGATAGAGAGAGAGAGGGGGAGTAGATGGAGAGGGGGAGGACAGAGAGAGAGAGAGAGAGAGAGAAAGGAGAAAGAGAGATGGGGGAGGGAGGGGAGGAAAGAGGTGAGAGACAGGGGAAGAAAGAGAGAGAGAGAGAGGGGGAAGAGTGTGACTGTGTACATTCTCTTTCTTTGTTCCTCATTATTTGTATTTATTTCTTATTTTCTCAATCTTTTTCTATCCCCTTTTCTTGAATTCCTCTTTATTTCAAACTCTCTTTTTCGAAATCTCCTGCTCTGAATGCGGAACCAGTAGTTATTAAGTGTTCTATTTGCAATCACTGGAACTTTTTGTTGACCCTCAAATATACACATTAAAAGGCCGATTTACATTGGAAGGGAGTCTTCTGCCAATAATCAAATGTCAATTCCCTGCTTGTCATGATACATATTGTGATCCTCCCCATTTCCCCCCTCTCTCTCTCTCTCTCTCTCTCTCTCTCTTTTTTTTACACGGACAACATCACACTCTCCCCTCACCCCCCTCTCTCCCTCTCTCTCTCTCTCTCTCTCTCTCTCTAACACGCTAAAACACACTCTCCCACCAATCTCTCTCTTTCTCCCTCTTTTTCTCTCATTCCTCTTAATCTCTCTCTTTCCATACCTTCCTCTCTCTCTCTCTCTCTCTCTCTCTCTCTCTCTCTCTTTCTCTTCTCAAACTCTCCCGGTCCCTCTCTCTCGATACTGTTCAACCATAAGTAGAGGAACTATTACACAACACATATTAGATCTGCTGTTTCATTGAGAGGTTTTTTATCTTCCTCTTCTTTTTAGTTTCTTTATATTTTTCCCCTTGCCTTGGAAAGAAAAATTGTTAAAATTTCAAGTAAACAAAAGTAACAATAATAAGTCGAGTGACACTGGAACAAATCATAACTGCCAATAAATGATCCTTAAAAATTCCTTTCTTTTTCTTTCGATCCACACCCTTTACTCCCCCTCCCCCTCTCTCTGTCCGTCACGTCTCCCTATGTTTCTCTCTCTCTCTCTCTCTCTCTGTCTCTATCTCTTTCTCCCCTATCTCTCTCTTTGTCCTTCTCCCTTCTCTATATTCCCCCTCTCTTTCCCCTCCCATTCTCTTTCCCATCCCGCTCTCTTTCTATTCCTCCTCCTCCCCTCCCCCTCTATATATATCTCTCTCTCTCTCTCTGCGGATGAAACGAAAAATCAAACTATGTTCAGTTCCTGAGAATTAAGTCCAAATACCTTATTTCTAATATGTTGCTTGGCAACTTTAAATTGACATGAATTAGAACCACGATCATCTCATACGCCCGTAATATTTGACTGGTTTCATAATTCTTCATCTACGCACACACAATTATCTTATAAAGTATTCGGAATATCGTCTTATTGTTCTTCCTTTTCTCTGATCAAAGATCAAGAAAACCTATATTTCTTACTAAAGAAGAGTTGACTCGTTAGTCAGTGCTAAAGGCTACATTTGCTGGGATATTTATGGGCAATATATACCAGTTTGTGTAAGGTGTGTGCAGGGGCGGATCCAGCCAGACGGCGAGGGAGGGAGCCCAAGAAGGGGCCCAATCCGTGAGCAAATATTTAGCGGCGACTTAGCCTCCCGACCGAATAAGCGGGGGGGGGGCTCTATTATTTTTTTTGTAATCACCCCCCCCCCCCCCCCCTCTCCCAGGAAATAGGTCTAATGATGCCACATCGCATCATCGCGCGCTTGTGAAGTCGTTATTCAAATGAATATTATTATTATTTCCTGCAATAACACGAAAGCCGGAATGAACAATGAACGAATCGTTACTAGAACTTAGTGCAATTAATATTCCGCATATTTGATTATAGAACAAAGTCGATACCGGATTTATATTCTTTCATCATTTTAATTGTTTACATTCTGATTTAAAAATAGATTTCTACAGCATGTCTTTTGTTATAATAATATTTCATAAGTCGAACATACGGAAATTGCTTTTCTGTAAACTAAATCCGCAAATGAAGTCGTTCTGAAAATACCTGTAACAATACTAGATGATAGTTATGCTAAACTAACTTTCAATATACGCTTGGCTTGAATTTGCAGTATCCAATTTTTAAGATAAAGTTATAAAATAGTGTGTTTAAAAATTGAAATTAAAGAGAAGCCCGCTTCATGAGATATAATTATGATGTCATTGACTCATCCTGTACACGTGCAATAATTGATTTTAAAAAGACCAATTCATCTTTGTCACTTTGAAATTTACTGATAAATAAGATGCACAATTTTCTTAAAGAATATAAACACAAGGCTGTTCGAGAACGCATACCTGTAAGCAAGTTTGTCTTTGATAAAGTTCTGTCATAGGCCCGTCATAGGCAAAATGAGTTTTATAAACTAAAAACTGGCTCATACAAAGCGCATAAAGAAACTAAACAGATATGACGAAAACATGAAAAAATGAAAAAATGTTAAATTTCTCTTATATAACTTAAGCATGCTAGGACGAAAACGTTGTCAAGTATCCCAATATATCTAAGATCAAATCTTTCATTTTTAGTATGATTCTTCACCTTCATCTACCCCCTAGACTTTGTCTCCTTTACTTCAGCTAACGTAGGTAGGTGGAATGTTTACGGTTGTTATTCTGAAGGCGTCTGCAGATGTTTTCGACATTAAAGCCCCACTGTCCTACTTGTAGCTACTTGATCCCTCTATATAGAAAACTTCCCCAATCGATGCCTGTTGGTCCCCAATGATCCTATTTTTCTTATGTTAGTTGAGAGCTGAGTTAATTAGATAGCCACCTGTCAGTGACCTAGCTGTGTGGTATTGACGGTCTTTAAAGAAAATTCTAAAATTGTAATCAAATACTAGGATTTTTTTATAGTCCGAATTATCAGACGTATTTCTCCCTCCCAGGATCCAAATAGCTTGCTCAACCTTATCGTATTGTACCTAACGGAAAAGAATGTATGCACCAAGAGTGATAATGCTTGTCAAAAACACACTCAGCGCCTTGGGGGCATTCGCCATTCCTGTCGTCATCATCGTGGTGGTCATCGTCGTCATGGAATTATTGCCCTTTATGAAGCCATGGTTGGCCACGATCTTAGCGTAGACTTCGGTTGAGATCTTGGGTTCCCGAGTTCGGTCGTCGTCGCTGAAGTCGATGTAGACCATCCCGAAACGTTCGGTGTAGCCTTCTGCCCATTCGAAGTTGTCGAGAAGTGACCACGCCGTGTATCCTTTCACATCAACTTTGTCCACCTCAATGGCTGTAATTAAGATCCAAAATTAATATAATAATCATTTCAAACGAGGCTTTCATACATTCATGACAAGCAGTGGCGTAGACAGGTTCGTACACCTGGGGGGTGACTCAGGGGCGGATCTAGCTTTTTGCTAAGGGGGGGGTGACCAAAATAATGACGATGCGGGCGGAGCATCGTCCACGAGCCGCGAAGCGGCGAGCCGATTTTTTTTGGGGTGTTTATTTGAACCCCGTAAGTGATGTTTTCCTGGCATCTATTAACACAATGGAGACCATAAAAAGCAGTGCATGATAACGTCTTTTTAAATCAAGTAACAGTTAAATACACAGTTATATCCAGAGTTATCATGTGTTTGGTTAAGTTACCAGATGAGTTGAATATCTTCTCACAATATTTGCACTTGAAAGCGTTTCTCTCCAGCGTGCGTTCTTTTTTCTTTTTTTTTTCTTTTTTTTTTGTTTGTTTTTTGGGCCGCCCAAGGGGGGGGGTTAAACCCCCTAAACCCCCCCCCCCCCGTAGATCCGCGCCTGTTTAATCTTGTGGTTATCTTGTGGTTTCCAAACCACAAGATAACCACAAAATACTTGTAAGATTTTCTTTTTTTTACCGTCTGAATTGGCTTTCACCGTGTGAATGCGGCTAATAACAATAAACACAATTACAATAATGATGAGGATTATTATTATCATCATCATAATTATTATTATTATTAATATTATAATTGTTATCATTATTATTATTACTATTATTATCATCATTATGACTTATTAAGTAAGCAAATATCATTCCCCAAAACCTGGGGGGATGATTGTACATGCCATCCCCCTCATCCCCCCCCCCCCCCCCCGTTGTCTACGCCTCTGATGACAAGTAATGGTACATGCTAATATTCCTATTTACTTTTTAAATGTAGCATTATCACGACAGTGGCAATGTAGTTTACCTGAGTTTTCGATACTGATTGATGGACAAAATTCATCTGAAACATGGCAATCATAAGGCCGATAATTAAAGAAAGGGATTACCGTAAAATTCTTATTGGGTCATTTCATAAGACATAACATAATTGTGATTAAGACATCTGAAATGCAATCCCTTTTAAATATCTTCATTCTGCAGTGGCTGATACAGGTTATGGACTCAAACTTGGCCTGAATATTGTGGAAAATATTTGTGTAGGCTTAACAGGACTATGGGGCGAAGCATGCTTCGGATCTTCCACTATATCTCTCCTCAATACTGAATACGCGCCTCTACTTATGATTCTAACGTTATTTATTTTTCATTCGCACCCATACTGCCTCACCTCCCCCAAATAATATTCCAAGATAATGCCGACAATTTTCGGCACCAGTGGCTTAGCTACAGTATGCATAGAGGACACTTCCCTCCTGATCGAATGGCCAGAGAGATAGAGAGCGAAAGAGAGGGGGGGGCAAAGTGTGAGAAAGAAGATAAAAGTACCCCGAAATCCTTCCGCTAATCGCTGGTCTATATAATATACATTTCATTCACAAAGTAAGACCAGTGCTACCCCTTAATGCCCAGAACTCATTTGGTTTTCTCAGTGAGATCAAGAAAGTGCATCGATAATTATACAGTGACCGTGCGAGACCCCCTTCCTGTTTCCTATCCTCTCACCTTTAAGAACTTCATTGATGTAGGATGTGTAATACTTTTGTCTCATGACGTCATCAAGCTCACGTACATCTTCATCCGAGTAACCATTCTCCGTCACATACACTGGCAGGTCACCGTACTCCTTCTTGATCCAAGCGAGGAGTCTTCGGATACCCCACGGCACCACCCGCAGCCAGCTCGAGGCCGAGGTGGGCCATGTATCATCCTGCATGCCGCCTACATCAGAGTCGGCCCAATAGCTTGGTTCAGTGTTCACGTTCAATCCATTATCCCAGGCGTAGTTGGACGTGTAGTGGTTCAACCCGAAGAAATCACTCGTGCCATTGATGTACGCCTTTTCCTCGTCGGTGAACTCTGGCAGTCGGGACTCGGTGAGCCCTTGGGCCGCACTCTTCTGCCTAATCCTGTCCTTCATGACCTCGGGATAGTCTCCATTGATGAAGATAGGATGGGCGTACCAGCCAAGGTTGAACTGCAGGCTACGATCAGCCGCTTCCACGCTAGATGCGTTGTCACGGTCGATAGGTTCGACGAAGTTGGAATTCAACGTGATTCCTATTTGTCCGGTCTGACAAAAGGATGGAAAGATAGAAAAATATAGCAATGTGAAAAAGCCCATTTGCGCCTTCGAGAAGAAAGAGTGACAAAATGCGCTAAGATATATAATGTGACCTCAAAGGAATCACTTGAACCATAGTACTGACATGAAATTATTTGAATCTGATGCAGTGATACACGTCCCTTGATGCCATTGAATGTGTAACAATTGAAAAACTCTACGATTTGATCAGTGACGTATATAGCGTAGGTGTAACAGTATTATTTATGGGCACTGGTATCAGATGGGGCTGCGGCATCGGTCTTTTAACCTAGTCACACCAAGGAGATTGACACCAGACTGAACAAAAAATGCATTATTCCCCGACTTCAATAATGTCGGTTTATAGAGTCGGGGTGGAGTCGCTCTGGCGATGTGACTGATGTATTACCAGTAGATGAATTGCGTTAAGAAGGAGGTTGTGCATAATGGGGCCACACCATTTTCTTCCCACGTTCATTTCCCCTTCCCCTTCTTCCCCCTCCTCCTCCTCACCCCTTGTTTCACCATTGCATGGACTGAGGGGAGCCCTTGTATAAGTTATCAACATAACTATGATGATAATGGTTTCAGTATTCTCGCTTAATGTCCCATCTTACAACGTATCTTTTAAAGAAAAGAATTATACATTTTCCATTTGTTAGCTAGTGGAAATATCTTACTTGATTCTGTCTCCAAGTATCATCGTATGTATGCCAGGCCTTGGCATGCGCCTTGATGATATTATGACTGGTAGTATAGACCGTGGTTCCTATCTCTTTGATGCCAGGGGCGTGTTCTCCAGTACCGTATCCTAGCAACGTCACCACCCATGGCTCATTAAACGTGATCCACAGTTTGACGCGGTCGCCGAACCTCTCAAAGCAGAGATTGGCGTAGTCATTGAAGGGATTGATGATATTCTCGTTATCCCAGCCCCCATCGTCCATGAGAGCCTGGGGTAGATCCCAGTGATAGAGGGTGACCATGGGGGTGATGTCAGCTGCGATTAGGGCGTCGATGACGTCGCTGTAATACTTGATGCCGGCTTCGTTGATGTTGTCGATGGTGCCGTCGGGGAGGACTCGGGGCCAGGATATGGAGAAACGGTAAGCGTTGAGGCCCATGCCCTTCATGATGTCGATGTCATCTTGGTATCTGAAATCAATCAATCAAGATGACCTTAAACCTCAAAATAACACAAAGAGGAAAATATGATTAATGTCTTATTTAGAGCCAGGAGGCGTTCAATCAATGCAAAATGAAATGAGTTAACACCCTTCTGGCTTTCAGCAGATGACCATGACTAATTGTGTTTCTTGATAATAATGAAACGTAAGAATAGGTGGAAACACTAAAGACCAAAGCAGTGACGCATCCATGAGATGCAACACAGGAATAATGCCCTTCGCCCAAAGTATTTATACACATGCATGTGCACCCTCACGTTTCCTTCTTATATTATTTCATCAAAGCATTGTTAATGTCATTTGAAATAGGCAAGTTTAAAGACAGTAAGAAACCTACTTGTTGTAGCTGTCGCAGGCAACATCTCCCGTATCATTGTTCTGCACGTGACCACCTTCATGCGTAAAAGTATCCCAAATACCCTCTCCCTTTCCATCTGCGTCCCAAGCTCCCTCGATCTGGTAGGACGACGTCGCCGAACTCCAGGCGAAGTCGTCGGGGAACGTCCCGTAGAGGAAAGCATCTCTCTCGGGATCGTTGAAAACATCGGGGAAGACAAATTCAGGATCGTCGACCGAGCGCACGTCGCCAACGTTGACGAAGACGATGAACGACACAAGAGTGATTACAATTTTCATTTTGGTTTCAACTAACGTTTTTTCTCTTTTCTTCAAGAAGTCCCATGAATGCCTGACTGTCTTGCCAAACGTCAAGGTGAACTTTGATATCATGCCAAGGTTACTGGAAGACATGCCGAATTATCATTATTTGTATTACCAGTGGCGGATCCAGCGAGTAAAGGGGCACGTGCCCCTCAGTAAACCTCTAAACTCTACCCCCGTCAACAAAAATTGTTGTCAGATATTTTGGACACGAACATGTGCAGCCCCCCCCCCCCCCCTCCTCTATCCCGCCATCAATCCTGAATTTTGGATCATCCACCCCTTTGCTAGCCTGATGCAAAAGACCCTGCATACGCCGCGGGGTGGGCCCGGGGGTGGGCCCGGGGGTGGGTAATAGCTGGCTAGGGCTCTGTATCTCCCTGCCATTCATGTGGAGATAAGGATGGGAGTCGTCTATCGTTTTTAAATATTCTCAGTAAATGTCAACTATTATATTTCCTTCAAGAACTGCACTAGGCCTATTTATGGACGCAGGAGGAATAAGATCATATTAAAGTGATAACCTGGATAATCCCGGCGTCATCATATTATACAAAATATTTACTTTTGTAATCTCTATCTGTTATTAAAGTACAAACAAACTTCAGATTTCAAGTATTGTCTTGATGCAGATGGTGAATAGACCAAGGCTCATATAATGCATTGTAACCATGTTTTATGATGGTGCTCAAATTTTCGTCCTCTCCAAGCGCTTCTTCAGGAGCCATACAGGATGTTATAAAAGTACATTATACAAAGAGTATAAAATACAGTATACATGTTTTTTGTAATCGTGATGACTTGGTTAATATATTGTACAAATAAAATTGACTGTTGATTGTAACTTGTTGAAGTGTTATCGCCTCTCATAAGATAGATCAATACTTCTATTTGTTAATGTAATAAGTTAACTTCTTTTTCATTTTTCTATCAAATGTTGTAATAAAACTTTTTGCCGATTGTTCTCATGTTGGCTCGTTATTTGCTTCTCTTTGTTTGCGACCTGTCTCGTGTACAGGAGTCATTATACTGAATTCAAAGGAAGACAGTCACAGTAGGACGAAGATCGGGAAAAGGATCCTCTTTTATAACTGTTGTATTGTGATACAAGCATTGAGGTTGAGAGGGAAGTTCAGGTGGACTCTAGAACCCCGATTTTAAATGGATTGCTACCTGTTCTGAATATTGTTATGATATCATGATTGGTTGAATGTTTTTAACCATTTACCCTCACACTAAACAAATAGGCCCACTTCTAAACTAAATATTGACAATGATATGCCTTTTCATCCAATCATTCCAAAGTTTAGCAAAAACATCTATTGTCTCGTCATAAATGTATTATTCTTTGTTTGTATCAATATTTTTGCTAACGGTGCAAATGTTTGTCAAGAAGATTGTAAAGTTCAAATTGCACAACTTATAATCAAATTCCACATCAATTCATAATGAAAAATAGTGCTTACAAGTAACGACTGTGTTGTGAAAATAGGTCGTGTGACTCTCCTATCCAATTATGAAGTTGCACGCCCTGATCTAGTGCTAACAGTTGGTCTTTACTTGTCGTATTGCTAAGAACAGGATTAAGTTTCAGTCGTTTTTTTTTTTTTTTTCGTGGGAATAGCCGTAGGTACCTAGCATTTTGGTATTATCTTTATCCCTTTTGTCTTGTTCTTTAGGGGTAGAGATGGGGGTTAAAATTTAGGATTGTGACAAGATATTTTGGAAAATGAAAGATTTTGAGACTCAATATCTGCTATTTAATTAGGGGCAATGCCTTAGAAGATACATCCTTTTTAGGGTCAAAATTTTGTTCTTTGGAATTTACAGATTGTTTTAAACACACAGATTATTATCATTATCATTTTCTCATATTGTTACTACTACTATTATCATCATTATCATCATCATCGCCATCATCGTCACCAATAGTCATAATAGTAGTCTTAGAAGTAGCAGCAGCAGTTGTAGTGGTAGTAGTATTATACATTCTGTTAGTAATGTGCATACTCGAAATAATTGCTATTAAACATATTGCTGTCATTGGTAACATATCAAAGCTCACTCGCAGCATTTTTTGGACATTGATACAGAATCAAACGCACGAAAAGGGGATGACATGCAGGGAGGCTACATAGACAGATAGTTGGTGAGGGTGAGAGGGAATAGAAAGGTTATGCCTTAGGCAGAAAGAGAGGCAGAAAGAGAGACATGAAAAACAACCAAGCGATTCAAACATATAGGCGAAAGGTTATGCCTTAGACAGAAAGAGAGACAAGAAGAAACAACCAAGCGATTCAAATATATAGGCGAAAGGTTATTAGCCTACTCTTGTAGGTGAATCGACAACTACATAATGCCTTTGTCTGAAATGGATAAAAGAAATCATATTTGCAGAATATTCGACGTCACATTTTTATCATTAATGAGATGATAAGTGCGTTGATAAAACAATAAAAATTGTTAAGTCATTCTTCTATAAATAACAGTGAGAATGATATAGTTTTTGTTAACTCTCCTCCGGCGGTTAGTGCAGGTGACATAGTTCAATAGTGCATCAAGGATGCGCTAACCGGGGGGGGGGAGGGGGCACACGTCTCCAAAAGTGCTGTCAAGCAAGAAGGACAGAAAAGAAGGGCAAAAGTTATGAAATTTTGGCCAGGGGGGCACATGTGCCGGGAACGTGCTCTCTCTCAATACGCCGCTGTAAACAAAAAAGGGGGAGGGTTGGTAAAATGGCGGGACCTTCTCGATTTCCTTTTAAATCCATTACTCACCCCCCCCCCCCTCTCTCTCTCTAAGCACCCTTCTTTTTTCATGAGCCATCCCTGTCATTTAATTCCGATCAATATCATCTGGTTTCCATTGTTAACACACACTCTCAGGCAGGAGTTCAGTTCAACATAAAGTATTTTTCCTGACCTTATACCCAGCTTGTCCCTTCTCAACTGCAAATAAAGGGATACGCCCACCAGGGGATTTTGGACCGCGGCGCCCACTGATCATAAATATATAAGGGTTCCCTCAATATTGAATCAAGCATGAATGGAAGGGGGGCGACCTGGAGGAGTGGGTGCCGACCCAGTTTTCAGGATGGGACACATTGATGAGAAGTACAGATTGAATTCCACTTCAAATTCAAATAGTTTATTGAAATAATGAAATAAAACCCTGATATGTAATCATACAAAAGCCAGAACATAATAGAAAACATAATATAGACGCTACGTAATTGAAGGATGATCTGGGAAGGGGAAGAGGGATGCCTCCCTATATAGAACATGGGAGAAAACAGGTTGGAAAAGGTCTAAGGTCCATGGAGGTACAATCCTTTAAACCCTCCCTCCCAGAAAAAGTAAATTGCACTTCGCAGTTTGCAAAAAACATACCTTTGCATTTGAGCGATGCGCTTGGTAAATCTGAAGGACAACCCTCTAGATTGTCTAAAAGATTTTTCCAGAAAGGAGCATTGAATCTTTGTCTTAATTTGAAAAAGCTTAGTGTTAATCCAAAGTCCAAAAGTAAATGCTAATATCAATCCTTTATTCACTTTACAATTACAAATGATACTTTATTCTCCATTCAATAAAGTGTCGGCGGAAAACACTTTCTAAGTAACTCCATGTTATTTTAAAGAATCATCAGCCGGTGCAAATTACTACATATTTCGTATATGCATTATATAATACCAGGCGGGTGAACCCCCCTTCAGTTTTGTTTATGTGTGTATTTTTTTTATCAACCCCCCCCCCCCCACTTGTGACTTTTTAAAATTTGTTATATTAATTTGAAAGAAGAAAACAAAAATTATGCCAATGGCTGACCTAAAACAGGTGACCTTACCCCACCCCCCCCCCTCCAACGGAACAAAATTTCAAATTTTCAAATTTCGAGACCCCCCCCCTCCCCCCCCCCCCAAAAAAAGTGTCCTCTCACCGCCCCCCCCCCCCCCGCGTATTCAGCGGCTGGCTGAGTCGTTTCGAGATTTTCGGCCCGATTTAAAAATGTTAAAATCCCCCCCCCCCCCCCCCCTTGAAAAAATCCTGCGTACGCTACTGTATAAGACTATGAAGATACAGACAGACAAATATAATAAACTTGAGTTAATCAAAATATATTGATGTGGTAATCCTTCTTCATAATTATTTTATGTTAGTATGACCTAGTACATAGTAAATACTAAGTTGATGATGTATAAATCATGTTTTGTTTATTATCATGATTATGTTGTAATTAGTTTGTAACTGTAGAAAAATTCCATGAGAAAGTCAAATTTTAATCAGTAATATTAATATTTTTATAGGTTTAACTTATTTATATCATCATTATTTCTATAAGCTTTATTATTAGTATCATCATCATCGTTATTATTTTCATTATCTTTATTATCATCATTATTGTTATCATTAAAATCATCATTATTATATTGGTCAAATCAACATAAAAACAACATAATAGCACAACATTTGACAGTGTGGTTCATTAGATTTACCCATGGCTAATTAAATTCCATGCTTTGTTGTGAATTGTATCATTCCGGTTAGAGATATGCCTGTCGCTTTTGAAATAGAAAATATTTTGTTGTCCAAGTTATCTACACTCCCCAATAGTTATTCCTACGATGTTGTATTTCGTCATAACTTGCATCGAAACGAATCATGTTTTGGTGAGCATATCGAAAGCGCTAACGAAAACGGCAGCGACGATGATCACGGCAATGATCGACCTATTCGCAGGTGAGGTTGCTCCTGACGTCGTCGGACTCGGAGACGCAGGTGAGGTTGCTCCTGACGTCGTCGGACTCGGAGACGTAATCAGGTTCTCTGGAAGAAATCCATTGTTGGAAATTATCTCGGCATACATGGTCGCCGACTTCTTGGCCTCTCTTGGACGAGCGGGGTCGGAGAAGTTCACGTAGTGCATGCCAAAACGTTCACTGTAGCCGGCGCCCCACTCGAAGTTGTCAAGTAGCGACCACGCAGTATAGCCTCTAACGTCAGACCCATCCAATACAATAGCTGTTAAGTAAGAATCAATCAAAGGATATGCAATATTAACAAGAAATGAGAGTCATTATAATGATGTACGCACATCAAACTATGTCACATATATATATCTTTCAAATTATCGAGGAGTGGATCGTCGTTTGTAATGTATGCACGTTTTTTTTAGAGGGTGCGGGTATATATTATAAACAAAATACGCATCAGAATGCACATCTGAAGAAGCTTGATTAAAAAAAAGTATACAGTATCAAAGTGACTTTCAAAATACCTCTACGTGGCTATTCAAAGTATTTTTTTATTGTAAAGTAAAATTAAAAAGTAAGTATTATTATAACTGGATATCTATCTCATTACTATATGCTCGTAATTTCAAACATACAAGTTTAAGCTCCTCTAATAATTGCAAATTTGCTAAATGACTATTGTAAAATGACTATTGTAAAATGACTATTGTAAAATGACTATTGTAAAATGACTATTGTAAAATGACGTCTTTTGAAATACTTTATTCCAATGGAATTCCTCCTTTTTATAGTATTCCAATGTCTCCCTTGCGAGATGCATGATCATTTATTTAAATATCCCTTGTATATAGAAATGTATGTAGCAACATACCTTTCAGGAGCTCATTGATGTAGGCTCGGTAGTAATCCTGTCTTATTTTATCGTCTAACTCGTAGACATCGTGGGTCGAGACCCCGTTTTCTGTGACGTAGATGGGCACCTGGTATTCGTCGTGGACCCATTTCACCAAGCGACGGATGCCCCATGGGACTATTTTCAGCCATGTAGAGCCGGACCCGGGCCAGATTTCATCTTGCCATGACCCGACATCGGAGTCTGTCCAATAACTTGGCGGGTTCGCAAGGTACTCCGGTACTGCGATGGCGTAGTTGGACGTGTAGTGGTTCAGCCCAAAGAAATCACCGGTGCCTTTGATCATTGCCTTCTCTTCCTCAGTGAACTCGGGCAGCCGGGACTGGTCGAAACCCTGAGCGGCGCTCTTGGCTGCGATCTTTGTCTTCATGACCTCGGGGTAGTCTCCATTTTTGTAGATAGCATGGGCGAACCAGCCAAGGTTGAAGTTAAGCTGCCGATCATGGGCTTCGACACTGGATGCATTGGTCCTGTCCCAAGGTTCAACGAAGTCGGAATTCAGAGTGATGCCAACTTGTCCCATCTGTGCAGAATCAAGAAAAAAAAATTATATAGGATTTATATAGGCGCAGTCCAGTTGACCAAAGGTCTCAGACACAGGTAAAACTTGCTCTTGGTCTAGGGCACACGGGCAGCCAAGATAATTATATACCTCACATGTTTATCACCTGGACATACCATATTGAGACCTTATGGTAAACTGAGATCCCCTGGACTTTTCACAAAGTAACTGCCGAAATATGCAAGCTAAAATAGTAAATGAAATGTGTATGCTACGCAGAAGAGGCACACCTTGACCTATACTAATCACCTTTCGTTACAAATTTCCCAATCACATCCATTATTAAAGCCTGTATCTCACCTTTGATGTGTCTAAAAGCTGATATACCGAGAAAATAATGTAAGCACTGTACTGATGAATGTGCATTCAGATGGGACATACAAGCATAACTCGACATATTTTACTTGTTTTTATCACCAAAGTTTTTCTCATTGGTCGATGTCACTTTTGAGGTTAAGGAAGAATGTACAATCACTTGAAATCAATACCTGTGTAGCTCTGTATGTATTATTGTAGGTGTGATACGCCCAGGCGTGTGACTTGATGATGTTATGGGTAGTCCTGTAAACTGTGGTGCCTATCTCAGCGATACCAGGGGCGAACGCACCGGTGCCGTACCCCAAGAGAGATACAATCCACGGCTCGTTGAATGTTATCCAGAACTCGACCCGGTCGCCGAACCTCTTGAAGCATAGGTCCGCATAGTCATTGAAGTGTTGGACTATGGTTTCATTGTCCCAGCCTCCGACATCCTGGAGAGCTTGTGGCAGGTCCCAGTGGTAGAGGGTGACCATGGGAGCGATGCCAGCCTCGCGGAGTTCGTCGATCACGTTGTTGTAATACGTGATGCCGGCTTCGTTGATGCTGTCGATGGTGCCGTCTGGAAGGATCCGTGCCCAAGCGATGGAAAATCGGTAATACTTCAGTCCCATGGCCTTCATCAAGGCTACGTCTTCACGATACCTGAAAGAACAACGAAGAAAACAGTAACATACTGAGGGGGTCATCTGGGGAGGGGATTTATGGTCTTTCGTAGATGAATATTTTCAGGACTAAAGTGACAAATCGTATAGCTATTAGAATGATGTGGAAGGGACTAAGTTATTTCCTTGTTTTTTCCCAACATTTTTCTAAAGATTTGCCCAAACGCCCCTCTAAGGGACAAATGGGAGTTTGACCAATTTCATGACCCGCAGGGACAACCCTTGCGACGATGGGCTAACCCCTTGCCATTTTGTAACAATTTATCTTAATCAACCTACTTATTGTAGCTGTCACAAGCAACATCACCGGTATCGTTGTTGTAAACGTGTCCCCCTTCATGGGTAAAATTATCCCAGATGTTTTCCCCCTTGCCGTCACCATCCCACGCCCCTTCAATCTGGTATGACGAGGTTGCCGAACTCCAGGCAAAGTCGTCGGGGAACGTCCCGTAGAGGAAAGCATCTCTCTCGGGATCGTTGAAGACGTCAGGAAACACGAACTCCTGAGCAAGTGCAGAAACACTGCACAGTGTAATATATACGAGGAGGCGGTAAGTGGCCATCGTCTGCGTCGGAGTGTCAATCCTAACCAACTGGTTTGCGAGTAACTTTGTCTGCGATTCTTATGATCTGGCAGAGAAGCAGTAGAATTGTGCTGTCTTTGAACTCAGTTATGAAACATCCTGGCGATGCTGTCAGTCAATATCGCTTAGAGACGTCTGTGGTAAGCGCTTTATAACCTCAGTTTTTATTATTATTATCATTATATTGACAAGATCGACTGATCCTTAAACAAAACGCCTCCTTTACGACAGTTACGGTACACAGAGCAGTTGAAATGTTACATTTGATCATTCAGAGAAAAGAAAAAACGATACAGGATTTGTTTCGTAACCTTTGCCGTCAATTGCATGATTGTCTGGGGCGCAACAATTAGGTACGGACTGGTCGCGGGTGGGGGGGGGGGGGTTCCCCACAGGCCGCTCAATATTTGGGCTTGATGGCCGATTATATTGGGTTGAATGGGCAGTCAGCCTTACATGAGTGAAGCCCCTAGTATCCGAACGTTGGGCACACTCTATTCCTATTCCTGAAATTATAGCGGAACATGATCGCAAGGGATTTCGAGAAATCAACATATGGCAATGCAATGCCCAATTTGTATTCAATACAAGACATAATTTCTATGAAGGCAAATCTTGATAGAAATTATTTCTCAATTATACCACTCTGTATGTCACTGTACTGTTCGCACATTGAAAAGGTAAAGTACAGGGTATCGCAACATTGCCTTAGATGCATGAAGGTTTTTTTCGAGAGTATATACTGCTCTACAGGTGGTCGTGTTGCAGTTTCATTTGGTAAAACTTGCGTTTCGCTGTTTGTTCGATGGCTATACTAGTATTCTGCTAAATATCTGTATCAGGTTGCTCGGCACGTTAGAATTAAGGGTAAACTTTGAAGGAGAGAAAAGGGGTTTGCGAACCGTAAGATTTGGGACGAGGTCATATAAATAACTCGTCTGTATAACAGATTCAAGGAAATATATGGGCTACGGGAGAACAATACATGCCGGTATTCTTGAAATTTGGTAAACACACAATAATATAGGGGCATCGAGGAAGGGATATGGTGTCAAACCCAACCAAGCGATCTTTATTGTGACGTTTACTTACCTTTTTGTACATGCGCAGACTGTGATTTGTCACCCTGCGCGCGTCAATCATGAGAAGACGCAGTCATGGTTACTGCATGATGGTAATGGTTTGCACGAGGCCCACATGAAGAATCGTATTTTTGATAAAGAGGGAGGGTAAAAAGAAAGAGTCGGTGGCTAACTTCACAGATACCCCCTTTCCGAAACAATTAGCAAACTATTTTGATACATTTTGTAATTCTTTCTACCTTTCAATTTATTTTGTTCTGATTTGCCTGTGTCTACTCAGGTCAACGATATACTTTAAGAAAATGTAATTCCCCTTTAGTATCTCAAGGCGATGTAGCCGATTATTATTATTTTCCTCCCAGCATAATCAGCACATGCCTGTTTGATTAATAGTCTCATATCAGAACATGGATAATCGCCGTCTCTATCCTGGACAAACGTCTTTTCGTCAACCTCTCGGTTGTGACCAGTGTATATTTGATGATGAATACGGTATGCTGGACATCAAGATTTCCGGCATCCTCAGAAGGTAGATATTCAATGAATGATCTGTGAAATTATGATGCATGTTGACATTAAGTCTATTCTCCGAAGCTACACGTAAGCCAAGCATAAATATGTAGAAGATGTTGAGGGAGGTTAAAACGTAATGTTTCCAATATCTGCAAAATTAACCCATTAAAATCATCAGTCATACTAGAGGTTCGATAAAATAAAGGACACAAATACATGAATCATGGTTATATATATATTTCTTATAAATACTGGTAGTGATAACACAACTTTCTGGACGAAATATCGGCTTGTCAGACAAGGTCGAAGTGCTGTATCAGACTTTAATGGGCCAATGATTGTAACGTGTTTAAAAGAAATTAAGTTTAGCAAGATTACTCACAGGTCATTTCGTTCTTTGAACATTACATACAAATTTATATTATTTACAGACAGTCGTTAAATTATTAATACAAAATGTTCTCAAAATCTTACTAATTTATTAAGCTTCACAAAATTCCTGGTTGTGCACATAGGGCTATCAGAAGATGGAAAAGGCATGCAAACTGGGAAACTTCGGATACACTAGAGGACCATCAACTCAGCCAAGAAATTAAACTTCAAGATCGAAAATCAATTATATTTCAACAAGAGATGGAAAAACTCGACAACGCAATTCGGCTACTGCGGGAAGACCTGAAGCGGGGAGAGCAATCAGGCCACAAAGATGATGACAAACATACCCAAGCAGAGGGCGACGTCACTTTCGGTGCAAGTCCCAATATGGAGGTCGGTAACAAATCAAAACAAAAGACAGACGTTGCTCTACGAAATGAGCTAGGTGTGGGGATAGGTGATCATCTTGGGATAGATATCGACGTTAGGGACCTGTCCGCGACACAAGGAGAAACGAAAGTATATCGTATGGAAGAGTGTCTCAACACTGCCACAGGCTTGTCTCGAGAAGTGCCGTCAGAAAAGCAATTGCAACCACCCCACTCGAACACAACGAAATATGCTAAATTCCAGACAAAGGCAGGTGTTGGCGAGGAGATGAGGAGAATCTCAGATCAAAGACTAGCGATCCCATATCAAATGTTATCGTCAATTCCATCCGAAATGACATCGCAGCCAACTCGATCGAATATAGAAAATGCAAAGCTGCGTGATAGAAAGACGGATGCTGGCAAGACGAAGACGAAAATATCGGACCAAATTTGGGCGATTTTCGATGACACGTATCCAACCGTAATGAAATCAGAGCGGCCATCCCAGTGGCATGCAACAAATACAATGTTCAAAGATAGAAAGACAGAAGTTGGTAGGACGAAGACGACGGACCAAAATTTGACAATGTCCCTTAAAACCTTGCCACCGTTACCGCCAGGGCCTACTAGCAGGGTTAAATTGGGCGATGGAAACCGGCACATGCCGACCTTGAAATTAAACTTTGATGAAAATGAAACAACACCCGATGAAAATCCACAAGAGTTGGTAAACAATTTGGAAGAATCCTTATCACAAAATGATTCTAAATCAACAATAGTGGGATTAGGTTCAATTTCTCCTCCATCAGGTGTGTCCGAGTTTGCTGTAAGATCAATCAAGGAAATATCGGGCACGAACGAATCAATAGGAATGTTTACCAATACCAGTCAGATTAGATATGATGCGATAAAGGTTGTGGCAGAAATACAAATGAATAATTTGAGGGAGAGCTACCTAGATTGGCAAAAGAAGTTTTTAAAGGGTCCCGTTCATCGAAAAATAGAAGGCAATTTGGAAGTACCAGTAATGTAAAACCGTTACTTTGTAACCATCAGCCCTCCATCATCTGCAACTTAAAAAGTTACAAAAAATGATATATTTGCCCTTAAAATTGGTGCGAATCGTGATTATTTGAATAGAGGAAAGATACCCCCTCTATTTCAAGAGTGAGAAAATAAAGTCATTGAGTAAAATAATTAATATCCTCTTAGAGATACTCTGTACGCTTTTTCTGGTCAGCTTCGACTCTACATTAGGTATTTTCGGCTATGACTGACAGCGTATAGATGGGGAGAGTGGAGAGGAGTGAGAGTAAGAGAGAGAGAGAAAGAAAGAGAAAGAGAGAGAGAGAGAGAAAGAGGAGGGAGTGACACTCTGTTTTGCTCTTATTCAATGTTTATTTGACTATGCTAACCCTGCATGGTATAGTAACATAAACAAGTCAGATCAAAAGAAGTTGAAGATTATACAGAACAAAATGGTGAGATTTATCAACTGTTCTGGTCCAAGAACTCATGTTGGCTATACAGCGAACTTTCTAAAGCTGGTTTTCTTGAAGTCGACCAAAGATCAAAACAACTCGTATTGCATCACGTGCATAAAATATATCATACTAGGTCGAATCATTATATTCGATCCAACTTCGATCTTGTTACTGACGTACATGATTATAATACAAGAAATAGACGATTCAACTTTAACTTACCAGAAAGAGTAGGTATGGAAATTCGTTTTATTACAATGCCATAAAACATTGGAATTCCCTTCCCAATGGTGTAAAAGAAATAGGAAACTATGATCATTTTAAGAGGAAATTAAAGGAATACTTATACTTGACAGTCAGAGAAGAGAAGTGAATGACATGTTATATTCTGTCGGTTCATACTTTTTCATGTTGTATATACTTATGTTTCCGTAAGTTATAGAAATTCTACAAATTCATCATTATTTTCCTCTTCTTCATTCTCCTCTTTTTCTTCTTCTCCTTCTTCTTTTTCTTCTTGTACTTAATATCATTTCTATCATCAGTAATTAATGTTGTTATTATTATTATTATCTTTAATAAGTAGTTCTTTTAATTTTCTTATCTGTCTGTAAATATTACTATTTTAACTTATTAATTTTATACATGTCTGTAAGGGACCCCACTGGAAATAAGCTCTCGAGCTTTCGTGGGTTATCCTGTTCAAGCTGACTTATTTTTGATCTGTTATTATTGTATATTGTTGTATGTTGGAAGCTTGTCGAATAAAAATCAATCAATCAATCAATCGATTGTGATATTCGACATAGAGGTCTCAGCCCATCATATTACATGTATTGAATTTTTAGGTAAAATGGAGAAATTGCGTTTTTATTGCGCTCGTTTGCTTTGCCCGTTTGCTCTCAGGCGTATACAGTTATGTAGACAAGTTCGGGCGGGAGGGGTGGGGGGGGGGGGCGTAATTTCACAACTTGCCCATTTTGTTTGCCCCGCCGGGTGCAATTTAATTGTTTTCACCTGGCGTATATTATTACTAGATAAGCCATTGCCCACAATCTAGGGGCTACTACTTTTCTCCACCTGGGCCCGTCATGTTTCCAGTATAATACCGGCCCGGTCTACACATAATATTGAGATATATTAAAATCTTTCTGATATAAAGCATATGTGTATATAGATATTACATTATGAACTTATTGGCATCATTAGTGTTGAATCCATTACTAGATGCCCCTCACTAATATATACTTAATACCATGGGCGTAAATCCTAACGTAATACCTATTGTTTAGGGGGGATGAATGAATAGATCATCCCCCCTGAACAATAGGTATCAATTGCAGATTTACGCCCATGCTTAATACAATTAAATCCACTCATGCAGGTCTGTTTCTAGGACATGATGCTGGAAGTCGCACGGAAAAATGATTCTAGGAAATTTAGGGGGCCTAAGGGGGGCGGTCGGGCCGGAGCCCATCAAACTTCTTTATTGTTATAAAATGCATGGTAATTGGCCTAAAGGGGGTAAAGGGAATCTGCCAGGTGTGGTGGTAGTCTGTGGTGCGATTACGACATCGATTTCGGTGCAGGGATGCAGTCAAAGAGACCGTCGATCACCACACGGTATACGTACCAGAAAGTTTTACGTAGATGAATTGGTATTTTATGTTGTAATTGCAAGTTAGGCCCCATCTTCAGATCTTGTAAAGAGTTGATATTAATCGCAACCCATTTACAAATGATATCAATCGCACATAATTATGTAGGCCTATATAAGAGAAAATGTAGTTGCAAACTTGCGATTGATTTGGATCAATTGCAACACGACGGTGCGCAGATGCCTTCAATGTTGTCGTCAAATAAAGCGCATGTGATCTAAACTCTAATTTCATTGACAAGGATGGATGCTGCCGCATCATCAGGTAAGGGCGAAACTGCGCCTTTTTCTAATTAAGATACATTTTATGATAGATTTTAATTTGGCATGTGTTATGTTCGGTAAAGTGTATTTCCTTTGTATTGCACTGCGTTTTTTGTTGTGCAAAAGTGTTTGAAATGAAGAAGCAAGACGCCCTTCTTTGTAGATTTGAGCTACTGTAGCCCCATTCGTAGTATTTCGTGTTGTTGAATAAGTTCCAACCAAACTTTAAAGCATTGCACTAGACTCACCTTCTTCTTCTTCTTTGGGTTAAGTCTACCTCCTTCACAGTTGAAGATTCTTGCAGACTGATGAGTGTGTGTGTGTGCTGACTACAATTATGTACATGTAGTAGTAGTAGTAGGTCACTAGGTGGTCAATGCTTTGGTTTGACAGAAAGACCAGGCAGTGGCGTACTAATTACTATGTCTTTAGTATTGGCCTTTGCTGGAGTGGTTGTAGCTTTTGGCTTTGAGTCTTTATTATTACCTTTATTACCAGATCTGAAAAAATGCAGTCATTAGCAAAAATAGCAGATAAGTTTACTGCAGTCTGGGTTCCAGATCTAGTTCTACTTGATGTTATCTTAATTTCTATCTATCTATCTAGACCTCAGCCAGGCTCTAGAAAGTCTAGTTCAGTAGTTACTTTCCAAACATTGAGTGTTTTCATGGTTGTGGCTTGAAGTTGTGCATGTGCCAATGTTTGAAACAGTTTGTCAATAAAAAGAAGTACCTTATGTCTGCTACTAAAATTGTTTCAATGTTGGTATTTCGTCATCAAATCTCATCAAACATCATAGCTATACAAGTCGAGGTCTAGTTAGATGCCAGTAATGATGCTCCTTGCGCTCTACCATTACTCCCCTGGCCCTGGATCCAGCTGAATAGACATAACTAAATGGCCATATATGTAGCACTCTTTTAAGTGAAAATGACACTTTTGATGTCAATTCTTGTAGAGCCTTTTTACTTGCACTGTACATTCGGCACTTGACAAGCACAAGGTACGATAATACGCAAACGGCGGACTGTACTATACTGGAAGAAGAAGGAGAATTATTGGCAGAACTAGGCAATACTCTGGCAATGTATGGGACATAAAATGACAGAATACCGAGGTCCTTCCCAAACAGAAGTGATATTCTAATGATTGATTTTCAGGGATTTTCAGCCAATCAGGAGGAGGATGGAAGGGCACGCTATTGACATCAACTACTGAAAATTTTGTTGGATTGCATGCTATGTTTTCTAGTAGACGTGTAGAATCTTTCTCTTTATTTATGGTCCCAGCATGAACGCCTGTGTTAGCTTTCAAAATTCAGTGCCAAGAAAGTACCCCTTAAATGTCCAGTGATTAAAGACAAATCAGTTGAGTTTCCAGTAGAATAGCTTGGCCAACTGTGGTAGACAGATGATATAATTAAATAAAAATAGACTTTAAAACATAATAATTTCCACTCCTCTCTGTCTCACTTATATAAAGGTGACATGAAGAGAAACATGGCTGCTGTAAACCAGATGGCAGTTGACATGATAGTCAATCAGCGTGCCCTTCCATACCCTCGAGGCAACCGCTCGATCAGGCCCAACGGCCGCAAGTACAACTCGTACACCCCCGAAATGCGCACCCGCATTGCCAAGTACGCGATGGTGGCAGGAGATCTGGAGACGGCGCAACACTTTAGCCGTGAATTGGGACATAAGGTTGCCGTTACCAGCGTGTGGCGATTCAGAAAGGCCTATACCAGGGAGTTGAAATGGCTCCATCAGGAAGGGGTGATCTACCAACCTAATTCGTACAGCGCGGGGGATAGACGCCAGGGAGGGGTGCATAGGAGAGTTGGTGGGAGGAGCCGAGGCGTCGACATTGCCGATGCAGTCCCTGTCCAGCAAGGTGCATCATAAGATTTTAAAACTAGAATAGGGTTGTCCTCTTGTAGTTTGCCGACCCCCCCCCCCCCAAAGACAAATGACAAAGATATTGTATTAAATACTCCATTTAAAGTTGGACCTGGATTTCGGCACTTAATGATAATTAGGTATGGAGACATGCCAATTTTTCATAAATTCAGGTATTTATATCTACAACGTATACTAATCCTTTTTGAATACTTGTATAGGAGTTGTTGTACTAATCAAATGGGATCCGGGCTAACTCGGACCAGGGGACAACTCGGCCCAGCTGCAAAAACTGTCATTTTTTGTCATTTTACCCTAACTCTAACCCTAACCCTAACCCTAACCCTAAACCCTAAACCTATCCCTAAACCTAAACATGCAAAAAATGACCGTTTTTGCATCTGGGCCGAGTTGTCCCGTGGTCCGAGTTAGCCCGACTCCAATCAAATGATGTTTAAAAGTGTATTTAGATTTATAATGTAATCTAACGTCATGGAATTTTCCTGTCAGTTACAACTTTGGAAAGGAGAGAATGGATGTTGTAAGTGTCAAACTTTGAGAAGAGTAGCATTGTACAATTTTCTGACAAGTGTTCAGGGAAGTCTATTCTGGCAATTAAAGTAAAGCTAACTTGTATCAAATTTTTCTTCCCTTTTCCTCAATTTTCTCTCTCTTGTATACTTCCTGATTGTCCTTTCTGTATCTCCCTTTTTGTGCGTACTCTCTTCTTTTTTTTCCTGTCCTTTTCTCTTTATGTTTCTATATATGTCTCTGTCTATCTCTCCTCTTTCTCTCCCTCTTTCTGTACAGGACGAGTTGAGCAGATGGATATGGGGGCGGACTGTGACTGGACCCCGCCCACCGAGGCTGAGATGAAAGTGATTCAAGCCAAGAAGGAGAGATCGGACAAGATCAGCAAACTGATGGGAGACTACCTACTCAAGGGATACCGCATGCTAGCCACCACCTGCACTCATTGCGGGGTGAGTGTACTTTTACACAAGATAGATATCATCCATTGCAACCCAGAAGGACTATGCCTTGCACAATCTCAAATAGACTTCATGCCTATTTGGCTCTTAACAGGTTTACATCGAAATAATGCCATGACCTTCATAAGGAAACTATATGTTTTTCTTTGGGCAGTAAATTTAGCAATTTTATATTTTTATACTACACAGTAAGTTTTACTGACTTTGATGGCTGTTCTTGATTTTAAGCAAAATAAATAGATACAATCGACATACAGAACAGTGTGTAAGCTGGAATTAAGTTAAATATCTAACGGAGTAATTATCAGCTTTGTTTGTTTGTTTTATTTCCGAAATCCATATATTCATACAAGTTTTTTGAATATATATATAAAGCACATTTCAAATGATAAGAAAGTAAACAAATGTGTTACGTATAGACAAACGGTTGGATAGCCTATTTCAAGACTTGTATTCTTTTCCGTTTGTCACCCTATACAGACGATTCTGTTACGAGACAAGCAGCAGAAGGATTACTGTGTGACTTGCAGTGAACTTGCTACAGAGCATGCCAAGGATGACCCAGGTGAGTTATTTGCATGTTACTCTTGTATGTCAGAGCAAGCAACTTTGAATCCAAACCTCTAGCCAGCTTTCCTCGGGGAAGGGGAACAAAATTGGTCTGCTACCCATAACAAATAGTGTGGCAGACAGGAAGACATGAAGTTTAACAGAATTTGTTCAGACGTTCAAATGCTAGAAGTCAATAACAAAACAGATACTGGTAATCCCTCAAGAAACACACACAAGTTCACATCATCAATCAGTTTAGAAGGCTGAAGGATATGTATGAGGTTATCCTTCTCATATGTTGTTACAGAAGTTGAGAAGCCAAGAAATTGTAGATATTATCTTTGAATATGTGAGAAGTGTCACCACGCCAATAAATGATCTTGAAGCTTGAACAACCACTTTTATTCATGAAGTGTATATCAAATGACATTTTTTTTGGCAGCACTGAGTGTAGAAGCAGCAAGATCTCAGGTGAGGGAACAAGAATTGGTGAGGGCCTCTCCCTCATCCTCATCAGGCACCGGTGGTGTCTCAGGGCAGAACACAGACGACATGCCCTTCACCATCACCAACGTTTGCTCAGGTCCAGAGGCCTTGGGCAATCACCAGCTCCAGGGAGCAACCTCCGCTACTGCTCAGAGAGTCCAGCTGCAGTCATCCCCATCACCAGCACCTCCACCAACAAACCCTCAAGCTACCGTTCTCCCCCAGACAGCCGGCTCGATGATGAACAACACCCAGCATGCCGCCGCTACCACCACAATGGGTACAGCAGGAGGAGCCAGAACATGTGGGGATAGAAACACAAGGGTTAGCCTTGTGATCGGACAGTCACTAGACTCCGTCTTGGACAAGCTCACATGGGCTAATGCCGAGCTTAGAAAGAGCACCTCCGTAGAGTCATGCACTCAACTGTGCAGGCTGATCCAGGCATGTGCCGATGCAGTGGACAGTTTGAAAGGGACCAATCAAAATTGAAGAGAGATCCTGAAAGACTTTGGACCTTCCTGATGACCCTTGAATATGTGTAAAAGAAAAAGAATACCAAGAAGAAGCCCAACCCTGTTTGCTGTTTACAGTGTTTTGTGTCTAGATGTTGCTGTACCATAACAAGAATAAGCATATCATGTCTACATTTTTTTTTAACGGAGATGGACAATTTTAATTATTCAGTTGGAATTATCATGTATCAGGTTCTGTACTTGAGAGAATATTTTGTGATAACTCAAAATATATGAGACAAGTTAAGTCATTCCATCGTACAGCTTTTGCAGTATGTAAAGTGAGAACTTTGTGTGGTAAATTCAATGATCTTATATCTGTTTATCACAAATTTAGAATTCAAAAATTAAAGTTTTACCGGTATGCAAAGTAGGCAACATGGATCTGAAAATTTCCGAAGGCATCTAGACCTTTGATAGACTTAAACCCGGCGATTTAAACTCTAGAAGAATACAGACCCATGTGTTCAAAGAAATATCTTCTCAAATGCAACATATTCTTTTTAAATTTAAAAAAAAGAAGAAAGAAAATAGATGACATAATAGAAGGCAAATCATGACTATCTACTCTGTTTTCAGTGATATTGTCTTTTTTTTCTTCTTTCAGTTTGGTTAAACAAGAATGAAATTTTAGTAACATCGACATTGGTTGGAACTCTGGTTTGTTCATGAGATAAAATTAAACTTGTCATTTATGTCCAGTGATTTATTTATTTATTTCAGTCGTATCTTGGAATACACTTGTAAAAAATAAAGTGGTAAAGTTCCTGAGAGATGGAAGTGATCCTGTTATTTTTTGTTTTGTGTGTCAATAACCATAGATACATTGTCTGTCAAGGGAGTGTTTATATATGTTCCATACATGGATGTCTAAGTAAAACAAAAGTAAAATTTGAAATAATTCATTCATATCTTTACCAAAAAATTCAGTCCAAACTCATGAATGTATAAAATAAACATTGTTCAGGTGGGCATAAATCTATCCCAGCATACTTAAAAAAACATTTGTAAATGGCAGGCCAAATGATAGTTACTAAGACCAGTTAAATGGGAATATACCTCTTGTATTTCTTTTGTTTTCTACATCACTTGGCGAATGGGCTGCAATTATCTACGAATTCCATATCTAAAGATTTTTTTTCAGACTGAGGTGTTTCATTCATTCTGCTTTGGATTAAATTTGTTTCATAGCCCCCAAAATATGATACCTTAACATTTCTTTATCTACCAGTATGAGTACATATGGTTATTTAATGGTATTGTGCCACACGTGACTGTAAGAACCGAGATCTCCAATACAGATATTTTTGTGGCTGTAAAAATGGACACTGACATTTTCCCCGAGTTTTTTTCACGATAATTAATACAGGCTACTTTGATATACAAATTAGAAAATGTGCACATAACATTGTGAACTTATGTTCACTTAATGTTAAATTTGTACCTCTACCCTGTGTGATTCACAAAATTTGCAAAGTAAATCTTTGCGCAAATATCAGCTACTACATTAATTGAATTAACTACAGATACAATGGCACCTCACAATCCTCATATTTTCTATTGCTCTCTTTCTGTTTTCTCTCAATTGTGCCCACATCACCTTTCAATAACATATCTACATGTAGTATAAAAGCAAGCACACAATCGTCCACAATCGTCAGTTACATACATTCACAACACGTCCAATTGCCTTCTAGAAAAAAGTATCATCTCCAAACACTGATACACTTAAAACTACATGTATTTAGATCCACTGTTCTAGTAAAGACAAAGTACAAAGAAACACAGCCCTCAGATAGTCCAAGAACTGAGACTTGAGACGGGTTTTAAGAAAGCAAAGGCATGTAGTAGCAGTGCCTCAGTGTTTATTACATCAATGTGAGTTGGTGAATTGCACAAGATATACTACAGCTACACATTTTAACATAATATTGCTAACAAGAATATCAGCATGAAGTTTAGGGTACCATTATCAGTAATGTCACAACATTGTCTCAGTTTAGCACCAAAATAAATTACTCTCTCTCTATGATACACAAGGTACAAAAAGGAAACACAATATGTTTGCTTAAAGCCACACATTGGATAAATTCTATACACATTTTCTCTTGAACACATATAGTGAACAAGAAAAGATAAAGAGTCGTAAAGAAGAAAAAGGTACACACCTCTTAATCATCACCTCAATCTCGAAATTGAAATGAGATGAGCCGTGGTTGGAAGACTGAAGCATACATGTACGATTGTAGGTGCAAATAAATAAAGTACTTATAGGTATTTATATAGTAAATATCTTATTAAATTATGGTTTATTAAACCATAATTGAACAGAATGAACATTTTTTTTTACAAAATATACAGCTTATAGACTTTCGTAAGCAATTAATGATCTAAATAATAGATAAAATAAAATATTGTCAGTTGAGAGCAAATGACAAGTGCTGTATCAACTGTTATTCACAGGTCTATTAAAAAGAAGAGGGTGTCGAGTGTATTGATATGCCAGTAAAATAAACATAAACATTTAATGTCCTCTCCTATTCAAAATGCCATTTCCTATCACTCATTTAACATACTCATTGAATACATCCATACATCCAACTCTTTCATGCATACCATAGTAAAGTTGTTTATGGAGGTCTAGTGCTTTACAGAATAAAATCAAATACACCAACATTTTTCAAACTTTAATGACATATTATTGGTCACATAACATATCAAATCAGGTAGATGTAGAATTTAGACAGAGAAGGCCGTGAATCTTGTCTAGAGTCTGTGTAGCTGCTATAATGATGGATGAACAACATTAAACCAGTGCGAGATATTATGTAGATACCCATGTCTTTGTCATCAAGTACATATATGCTTGAGCTGCAAAACAAGGAACATGACACATGCAGATTATATGTAACTCCCTGAACACTTGAACCTGTCTATAAAGGCCAGTCACTTAAAACAATTTAAGTGAACACTGTAGGCAGGTGGCCTTTCTAAACAGGTTCTACAAAATATATAATCCTCGATTGAGACATTGTATATGACCACTATGGACAGGTGGCGTTTATGAACAGGTTGTACAACACATATTGCTTCCCAATGAGGCACATAGGTGGCCAGTATACACGGGTGACCAAGTAGATAGAGGTGGCCACAAAGACGGGCTGGACCACATGTATTTCCATTTGGTCAGAAATCTGTACATGTTGTACTGAATGATGTGAAGCAGCATGAGAACAGTGGTAATAATATTTCAGTTGAGATGCAAACATGATGAGAGGTCGCCAGAGGTCAGAGCACTACTTTGAAACCATCTTCTCGGTACGTGTACAGCACCAATGGAACATTGCCGCTGTATAAAGGAGGAAGGGGGAGGGGAGAGAAACAAAACAAGAAATTAATAATTATATTGAAATGGCAGCTCACAGGCTAAAAATAGATGTGCAGTGGTAAAATGCAAAGAATTTATCTCATTGATTACTTTATCTACAAAACTTGGATTCAAGTCTTAATAGGAATGAATCATGATTGAAAAGAAAATGACTGAATGGCATAAAATCATAATTTGTTTGTATCCAAAGCTGGTGGTACATGTATGTATATAATTTTTTTGGGTTAAAGTTGGAAAAAATCTACAGCCTTACTCTTCTTCTTCCTTGAGTTCAAGCATCTCATCAGCAATCTTGATGATATATTTCCTGTACTTGTTGTACTTCTCTGTTACTGACAATACACTAGCCTGGTATGAACTCCCATCACCATCAAACTATATTAAGTAACAGGGAGAAGCAATGGTGAAAGCAAACATTGTTATCAAATCATGTCCTCATACAAGTATATATCATACTGTCTCTCTGTCTCTGCATCTGTCTCTCTGCCCCCTTCTCTCTTTCTCTCTCTCACTCCCTCACTCTCTCTCTGTTTGTTTGTCTGTCTGTCTCTCTCTCTCTCTCTTTCTCATACTTTCTTCATCTCATCCAATTATTTTTTCAACAGGAATATGTCTTTGGATTATAGATCCATATGTTATAACATATGTGTACAGGTAACAGATTAATTAAAGATAAATTAAACTTGTTGTAGGTTTGAACTTACATCCAACATGACAGCCATATTCTTCAGGACACACAATGGTAGATCAACCTGGACAAACAGAAAATATATGATTTTAGGCAAATATAATTCTGTATCAAATTTGAGAAAGAACCGTCATATTTGGTTACTAATTGGATACAAGTCCCACATAACCCTGTGTAACACTACATGTGCGAATGCTGGTGTACCCATTGAGGCATGTTTGAGGTATGTTGGAGATTCCTCGAAGCACAAGTGATATTTCACTCTCTGCCTATTATATGGTACCTTCTCTTTATCCACACCTGCACTTCTATACGTTGAAATCCTGTAAGGAACAAAGTCATTAAAATAAACGTGTACCCCATCAAGTGAAGATATCATCTGTCCAGTCTTTATCTGTTCCTTCACAACCCATTTATAACAACGTATGTTGCATTGTCTTGCAAACTTTATCATTATGGGAGATCTTTAAATATGAGAAAATCCTGTATCTTATTCGTTTCTGACAAGTAATCCCTTCAGTTCTACTTACAGCTATGACCACCACTATACAGCGTGAAGAAAACATCTCCAAGACAGGCTCTATCCTTACTTGAATCTATGTAGAAGAGAATGTCGTCAAAGGAAACAATTAAATCACAGATAAAATACAAATAAAATTAAGTGTAAATAGATGAAATTCTTGTTTTTCATCTGGCATAGCGTACAAGTACATTCCTGATGCCACATAAATATCATAAATGAATGCAGTATGTTCATACATAGGCACATTGGAAGGAAATATACATTCATTTGATAACATTCATTTATTGATAAAATATGATAAAACCTGTGATATTTAAACTGACAAGATGCTTAAATCTCACCACAAAATCACAGTCAAGCTTGTGCAGTAAGTAACAAACAAAGGAGACTCAATACTGAGGTAGACTCAGACTTACTCGATCTTAAGGTCATATCACTAATCAATAACCTACGACCTTTGAAATGACCTGACGCTCATCTCTTCCTGGCATTGTTATCAAGCTTGTCCCTAGTGACAAAGTAGACCCTATACAGAGGCAGACTGCTACATGTAACTTGGTTGATCTCATAAAGCAATATAACCCAAGCAACCTAAGAATAACCTGCGACCTTTGAACTGACATGACGCTCATATCTCTTCCTGTCATTGTTATCAAGCTTGTCCATAGTGACAAAGTAGACCCTATACAGAGGGAGACTGCTACATGTAACTTGGTTGCATCTCATAGAGCAATATTAACCCAATTAAACAACCTAAGAATAACCTACGACCTTTGAACTGACCTGATGCTCATATCTCTTCCTGGCATTGTTATCAAGCTTGTCCATAGTGACAAAGTAGACCCTATACAGAGGGAGACTGCTACATGTAACTTGGTTGATCTCATAGAGCAATATAACCTAAACAACCTATTAAAGAATAACCTACGACCTTTGAACTGACCTGACGTTCATATCTCTTCCTGGCATTGTTATCAAGTTTGTCCATAGTGACAAAGTAGACCCTATACAGAGGGAGACTGCTACATGTAACTTGGTTGATCTCATAGAGGAATATAACCTAAACAACTTATTAAAGAATAACCTACGACCTTAATTTGAACTGACCTGACGTTCATATCTCTTCCTGGCATTGTTATCAAGCTTGTCCATAGTGACAAAGTAGACCCTATACAGAGGGAGACTGCTACATGTAACTTGGTTGATCTCATAGAGCAATATAACCTAAACAACCTATTAAAGAATAACCTACGACCTTTGAACTGACCTGACGTTCATATCTCTTCCTGGCATTGTTATCAAGCTTGTCCATAGTGACAAAGTAGACCCTGTATTGAGGCAGGCTACTTCCTTGGTTGGCATCATAGATACTCTTACTCTTAGAGGCTACCTGAGGGCTCTGCTCTGTCAATTCACTACAAACAGGAAAAAGAGACAGACGGACATACAGAGAGGATAAATATTTGATTCATTTCTTTTTAACAGATAATAAAAGTCAAGCTTTAGGTTTTTTTTAAATGCCATCACATTTAAATCTATTCTGAATTGTTTGTCAAGCATAAATTAAACTGTGTGGACCAGCAAAATCTAAACAAACTGTCAAAACTGGTTGGAAGTCCAATCACTAAAGAAGCAAACCTCAAATTTCACATATAAAGCATTGTGCTGAGCACATGGTCAGGACAACAACTTTGATTTCCTTACATATCTTTACTAAATTATCCCTCAAAAATCGGCGGTTGTAATCTTAACCATCTTGTGCTGATGTTGCTGAACTTGTCATCAGTGTCTATCTTATCAAGACAACATATTACTGGACAAATGGACTACCAAACTGGGGAGGCGTTTCTACCCGTAATGAAAACCAAACCAAATTGAAGATCCTACACAAACTTACACTTTGTTGAGTTTCATTTGAAGATGCTCAACCAGGTTGTAGAAACCTACAGATGACTCTACGATGACCTTCTCTTTGTCAAACGAACGCACCTGTAAACATGATCAAAGTAAACACTTCTTGTCATACATTTAGGAGTTTTAAAGCTACATTAAAACAAACATTAAGCCTCATTCGCATAAGCCATAGAAAACCGCCAAGGTAATACAAGCACAAGGTGCTTCACACTTCTGTATCTCTTAACACACAGTCAAATGAGTATGCCTATGACATTTGTTGCCTGCAGCTCTTTATTTTCACTGCCACCTGCCAAACACTGACATGCAACCCCCCCAAAAAATAAAAAATAAAAAAAAATACAATAATAATTACAATAATAATAATAATGATAATAATGATAATAAATAAATAAATAAATGTGTTTAACCTGCCTCTGTTTATGCATCATATATGAATGAGCCTTCACAACAAAGGTTTTTTTTCACTTCTTCCTCCTCTGAAAATGCATAAATATTTTGAATTACTATACTACAAGACAATGTAACTGACTAAAAATGGGAGCGTATCTAACCTGCTAGAAGGAGTGACTTAATTACCTTTATCAGGGTGTCTGAATCCTTGAGGATTACCAGATGGGAGATCCCCATCGCTCTGCAATAGTCCTGGGCCTCTTCTAGACTCTACAGGTAAACAAATATTGACTATTCAACCATCATGATTGTTATTCCACATAGTACTAACGCCAATGGAAAAGACATAATAAGGTAACATTAATCGGAAAATATATTAAAAGTTGACATCAAAGTACAAAGTGTAAACGCCCTCCTCTCAAAAAATGAAATGGAAGCTCTTATTACCAATCATGTGAAAGAATGTTTTGAATAATACATGATGATAACAAATTTGCAGAGAAACCGCCTACTAATTGATATATTTGGTAAATTAGTTTATCTATTTGGACGTGATAGATATAACGCACGTGTCATGCACGTGTGCGTAGTCCCATATACATTTTTCTGTGTACAGTGCTTGTAACTTTACGAAGACTGGGCCAAATTTCTTATCATTTTGATGATTCCAGAACTTTGCAGTACACACCAATACTTATATGCTAGATGATCAACCTTTTCTGATCAATTCCACAACGTTTCTTTCACAATGCAATCGCATGACCATAACTGGTCTTTATCTTTAATCTTTAATACCTCCAAGAGACTTATTTCATTTTCTTTCAACATGTTTTTTTTCTAAAAGGATCTGAATCTAAATATTTTCAGGCTCCATCATCTAAGAAATGGAACCATACTTTGTACCCTAGTTACCAGGAGTCATCATAGAGGATATAAGGGTACTACTGACTGGTTTATTGATCAGGGCACTAGTACTACTAACTCCTGACAGGTTTAATGATGCAATTACCTGAGACAACTGCCTACAGACAGGTTTATTGATCAGAGTTTTACTGCCTAAAGACTGGTTTATTGGTGTACTTACCAGGGAGTCATCGTAAAGGACATCAGCCTGGAATCCTGCTGCCCATAGGTTGCGGACCACTTTGATCCTGTCTCTGATCAGGGTACTACTGCCTACCGACACCACCAGGATGTCACATATACTCAAAGTCTGCAACAACAAAAAAGAAAAAAGAATACTTTTAAGGGTATAATAGACACTACACGTGCACAACAATGGTCAAATTTTGAAAATGAGAAATGCCTTTAGGGAAAATCAAAAGGATCTGTTAGCAATTTTTCAAGATTGAGGTTCTGACATCTGACAAAGTCTGACATCAATCTCGTTTCTTCATATACAGTGGAGTCCCTGATTGAAGGTCAGTGATGCCCTGCTTTTGTTACATTGATATTCTGTATCACCAGTATGGCTTTCAACTTCAGAAATATTATCTTCCTAGGTCACTCGATTTGCTACTTTCCCACAAATTTCTACTGAGTGACATCTTATAGCAAACAGGGGGCTTGACGCACACTGACAATACGTGAAAGGCACGCACACACCATGGTACTATGATAAAAGTGTCATTGGTTGAATGTGACAAATGCAACGTCTCATGTAGAATCTAAAGACCCTCTATAAGCCCACTTTTAGTCAGGATATAGTTTGGCACACTAAGACACCTTGCCATCTACAGGTTGCACTATGTTTCTACAGTCCAGGCCAACACCATCACTAAAGGTTCGCCTGACGAAGGAGCTCACTATGTCACTCTGGGATTCCTGAAGGACCGCTGTGATGATCTTCTCAAAGGACACGCTGATTCCTACTGCCAGGGGGCCGGGAACGTTCTGCTGCGTGGAGTGGGGCTTCTTGAACTCTGGGATCTACAATTGCAGGAGATATGAAAATAGATGGATGTTTTTATTAAAAAGATTGTATCTTAAACATGTTGACAACAGACATCTGCCAATAAACTTTACCATCACAGAAGAAACAAACAAAATACCCAGATGGTTTTATTTGAAATATGTAATCAAATTGGAATGAGTTTGTCATCTGACTTCTGATTGTAGGTGAGTTGATCTACAGTGGAAACTCATGAGCAAGAACAAGAAGGCTGAGTCCTGAGTTAATATTACTACCATCCAACTATATTTCATATTTTAATGAATTAATGAGTACTTTATCCACTAGCTCGTCAAAGTGTTGTTCCTATCACTGCTTCACATCTCCAGGATTTTCAAGAGACAAGGATTAGTGATTTTCTTGCAAGATATATACTTTCATTTCCGTTTCCGGAAAAATCTACTGTGTATACTCACTCATGCTCCCAACTTTTATTTTTTTCTCCTTTTCAGTTTTCTGCTTATTCTATACATTACCTAGCTTGATTTTTCAACATTTTTTTTTTCCCAACCATTCTGTAACAGCTAGATACCTTTAATTCTATTCTATTCTATTACTTACCGGTAATACTTTTTTTAAAGTCCCTTTAGATAACTATGAAATATAAAGTTTTTTCCCCTACCAGTATATCATATCTACCGCCCGCTGCCAGGACATCCATAGTGGGTCTCTTCTTAGGACGTCCAATGCTAGCAACGAACTGGAAGACTACTCCTGAGAAGATCTGGATGTTGTACACCAGACCAACATTGATCAACATCTGCAAACAGATGAATCGCAAATAAAATTGGAATTAAAGTGTATAGAGAGGTATTATGTACAGTTTTGTCACAGTGAGATTGACTGTGAGATAAAAAATACCCATATTAGCATTGTTCAGCTTTAGTCTTTTGAAAAAGTATATTTCCTGATCTGTTTCTATTCAGTAGAGGAAAAAATGGTTAACACTTTGGTATTATAATTCAAGCCAAAAGGGTGTTATTTTAGATAACTTTGACATAAGAGGGAATTTGTAACACTTTCGAAATGTACATTATTTCTACATGTTTACATTATTGATTTACAAATGAATTTCTGCTATTAATATCAAATGGCATCATCTGGCTTTATGATATCTCCTTTAAATCCAACAGATGAACTGAATGTACTAGCAAGTCATCCAGCTACACTTTTTCCCCTTTCAGATACACAATATATTATGATTAGGTATGTCATACACATAATATTCATTTCACATTTTCACTTCCTCGACTCGGTTTGATAACATCCCTCTTTCATGATAAATTTAATTCCTTCTAAATACAGCAGATAGTCTACCCTTTCAGACTCACCTCCAACCTGACCCCGTAGACCTGAGCTTGGGAGATGATGACCTCTAGCTCATGCAAGGCTTGCTTGACCATCGAAGCATTCTGACCTTGACCCCTGGTCAGAGGTTTGAGGGTAGAGGTCAGTTTGCTGAGTGGACATTCCAGGTCGATGTACTGGTATAAACTGGCCACCTGAATGGGAGGAAAGATAAAAGGAAATTAATTCACTGTATAAGTGCATTTTAAGCAAAGTACAGATACACAATACTGGAAATTGGTGCTCTAATGCTCCATCATATGTGAAAAAATGTAGGTTTTGCACTTTCAATATATAGCTGGTCATACTTAAATGGTAAAAATTACATCTAAAACGTTACGATTTCATAACACAATATGCACAAGAAATTCTCTCTCTCTCTCTCTCTCTCTCTTTCTTTCTCTCTCTCTCTCCCCCCTAAACACAACTTGGCCTCTCCCACTCCACAACCTCTAGTTACATTCTGTACATTCAACATTGCATGTCATTGCTTTTTACCCCTAACCTCACCTGTTGTTCAGTGAATGACATACCACAGAGCCTGGTCTGTGTCTGGACCTTGGTGAGTCTCTCAGTCCTGGCCTCATTCAGTGTCCGATAAAGGCTCCCATGCAGCTCCTCGGGGACTCCGCAGTAATTTAAAATGGCTGTCAGCAGGCCTGTGTGGTTCAGACGGATGGAGTAGTTTCTTGCCTGTCAAATGATACCATACAGATTTTGACTCTAGAGATTGAAAGTTTTAATTATTCAACATTTGGTAACTAGTTTAAAAATCTTACATATAAATGTATGGTTTTTGCACTCATGTGACCATATGCTTGACTGAAAATGAAAGTGGTTGCATTGTTAACAAATCTTTAACTTAGTGCTTTAAAAAAACAAATCCATTAATGGTTTTGAAGGAAAATTAAGAACATGTAATTTTGTCAAAAGAATTTGTGCCTTAATTCTCTTGTTTCCTCATCTGTTTGTTAAAAGCCAAATACAAGAAATGGCTACAGTCAAATATGTACAAATTGAACTGTCTTGAAAAAAATCTGTCAGTGCTTTTTCTTTCTAGAAGGATAGGATCATCTATGAAATGACTAATTAAGTAACCTACAGCTGGATAGCAATCTTTGAATATCTAAAACAAAGACACTAATTAAAGCTGGTAATAAATCCATTGATCTATGACCAAAATCAAGATGCTGGAACTCCTGCATTTTCTTATAGCTTGACCTACTGACCTGCAGTTCAGGGAACTCATTGATGATCTCTGTCACTAGGTGTAGAACCTCTGCATCCGGTTGAAGGCTTCCTGGTGAGTTGGTCACGATGTCAAACGCACACTCCGTCAGCTCTCTGGGGTGACTGCCAAAGAGCTTCCTCTCTCTATACACACGCTCTATTGAATACCTCCAGTAGAAAAACATAAAATCATCATAGTTTTGGGGCCTATTACACTAAAATTGCATTTATAATTCACTGAAAATAATGTTTAATTCAAATCACAGAAAATTGTGTTCATCAGGCAACATATTACAAGGTCATGTTTTAGTTACTAAAGATTGTTACTGTGTCTAAAACTACAAATATAATACTTTATTCCATTTTATCCTTACAATAAGTGTTCATAAAAGCTATAAATTACATAACTATCACCAATTATGTAAAAATTCTTCTACTGGAACTAAGCAAAATTCAAGTGAAGAATAGACAATTAATGTGATGATCTATCTTATGCTGCATTGATATCTATTCATACCTGTAATAAAAACTGAACTTTAAAAAAATATAAACCATATACACAACTTACCTTTTTAAGTTTGTCACATTATTTCTTGCAATGTACCTTGCAAATGGAACCTGATTGAGACAGAAGAAGAGAGAAGGAAACAATGAAAAAAGAGTGTAAAAATTCATATCATTATTCAACAAATGTGTAAAGTTATCTTGGTAAAAAATGAAACCAAACCACACTCTTTGAAAGCAACTCAATGGAAGTACAAACAAAATTTTGATCATTTTTTTGCTGTAAAATTATTAATCAGTAATTTCATGAACACAAACACACTTTGCATACAAATTTGAACAGAAGGGAAGTTAGTCGGTTACTGATGGTATACATACCCTGAGGTCATACGGCAGGGTCACTATCCCTCCGCTGTGGTCCATGAAGTGCGCACACATGTCACTGTGTTCATACAGCTTGGTCTTGGGTAGTAACATGATAGTGTTGATTCGGACGGCTCCATGCTTCTGGAAGATGCGCTGCACGGTGTCGTACACCATCTGCTGGGTGAGGGAGTTCTTCAACGAAAAGCCCTGATTCATCAAGCAAAAAGAAAGAAGAAGCAGAAAACACGATTGGGGTGGTTAAACTAATAGAGTGCACGTGGTGAAGCAATATTCCTCCCTGTTTTGGAGAGCTCATACACAGATCTAGAGCACAACTTAAACTGAGTGTGCATACATACGGAATATGAAAGCCAGCTCCAGAAATCAATTACAAATAAAGAAATTTTAATCTAAAAAAAAGCTGAACAATGCAATAACTTAGCACCGGTATTAGGCCATATAGTAATTTTGGAGTAAAAAAAGTGACAGAGATACTGAAAAGATTGACACAGAAGATAATATGTATGTCATATCTTTTTTTAAATGTGATACCAAACAAAGACAAAAGGGTGATCAGGTCATGACTCTGCCACATACTTCTATATTTTTAAGATGTTGATGAATAATATTTCATGACGAATAGCCTGAAATATTCATACTGTCCATAAAGTCAGTTTCATAGGCTTGCCTTTCCAGCAGCAGCAGTTGGTCATGACTCAACTCTGACATATAATAAGTGTGCATTTAGTTTCCAAGTCTTGACAGTTACAATTACTTGATGAATACCTTGTGCATGTCGATATCATAGGTGAAGTCTGCCACGGGCCTGCTCTCCACAGCGAAGAGCTCCGTCATGAGGTAGTGGTATCCCTTAGACTGGCGATTGGCCACCGTCTGATGGAGCATGTCCTGGAGCCGAGCGTCTTCCATCTGAGGAGGAGGCAGGAGCTTGCTCTCCAGGAGCTCCTGGGAGGTCGGTCTCTCCTTGGGGTCGTGGTTGAGCAGCCAGTGGACGATGGCGTTCTCGTTGGTGTTCCTGACCTCGTCAAAGTCTTCGGGGAGCTGGATCGATTCCTGCAAACAATTAGTGGATAGTGAGGCAATGGCGTCACAGACTCATGAGTGAGTTGCCAATTTGTCTAGTGATTTTCAAAATGTTCATATCATTAAATCGATGCATAACTTTCTTAATAGTTATCCGATTTTGCTCAATTTTGTGTTGTTGATTGGTTTGTCTTATTTTTCTGCTTTTATTATAAGTAAGTTATTTTTGGAGTGGACGTGGCCTTTAAAAAGAGATTGGCAGATTGTTCTTTCAATCCTTTAGCCATACAGCATTCATTTAAAATGTAAAGGCTTTTTCAAAAAGGAGCCTCAATTATTCTCAGAGAAATTAACTTGCATAACATATTTGTTACAAGTCATTTATTACATGCAAATGATTACATCAGGTTTCTACTTATAACAGAATCAATGCTAGATTTAAGAGAAATCTTTCTATATGTATATCAAGTTTAATCTAAAGCATATGCAAAATAGTGTGCACAATATAGTTTGCAGACAATCAGGCTATGCAAAAACAGATCAGTCATCCAGATATATATCAATAAAATTTGAACAAAGTGTAAACTGCAATCTGGCTAATATCATCTCCCATTTAAAAAAAAAATTCATTGTGATATTGTATTCTACACAAGCAGCTGGTACCCATATATCCTAAACATTGGGGTCCATGAACAGATGTCAAATGAAAACAAACCTGTCTGATTTGGCCGAGGATCTTAACTCTCTCCATGCCAGTAGATAACGACCTGTAACACATCTCAAAGAAGATGATACCCAGGCTGTACAGGTCCACTTTCTGAGAACAAAACATTAGAAAGTGAAGGGCAGTAACAATTTAAAGAGTCATAAATGCAAAATAAAACTAAGACTCTATTTTGAAATGCATGGTATATAGCTTCAAAGTAGTTTCTAAAACATGACTAGTTCATGTACAATCTTGTTCCATTCCTTTTTTTTGTTCCTCAGACCCAAGTATTTTAATACAGCACCTTGTAAAATATTGCCTTTGTCCAACAAGGTGAAATCACGCACTCAAAAACAAAAGCTTCACAAAATACACTAATTATAATATTTACCGGTAATGATTTGTTTGGAGGTCAAACAAAGATGGTTACGTATGACTCTGACTTTAATGGATTTTTAAACGCATTGTTTAACAATGTTTCCAGTTTTTCACATCTGAGATGCATGGTCGTGCTTGTTATCAGTGTCTGTGATATGGTGTAATATTGAAGCCAAAAAAAAATTGCGCTTCAAAATTATCATGAAGTGCCTCAAAAAAAGTCAAAATCTTTGAGTTACCAGTTTTACCATACCGGTACTCATTTTCCCCAATAGACTGTAATGTTATGAGGACCAATTTGGAAATTCCAATCATTAATATCTTGATAATCAGACATGCAGGCGATTGGTTTGTAAAAGTCATGGGATTCCTGACTGACCTAAAGGTTTATAGTTATGATTGCAGCATGAGCTAAATCCAGGATTTTGTTTAGAATCTGAGACAGAGATACCCAATCCCTTCAAAATTATGTCATGACTTAATCACATGCATGTGTATACTAATGGCAAGAGCTATATCTTGTATGTCTTACTTGGTTATAATGGAAGCTACGAGCCTTGCATAGTTCTGGTGCTACGTACAGCGCTGTTCCAACCTTCCCTGTCAGATGATTACCTATATCATAAAAAGAATTTTCAAGTAGGCATTGAATAAACATTTTCTTCTCTTTCCTCATTATTACCATGCAGTCAACATGAGGAAATGTTGGAATTTCTGGGGTGTTTCACAAAACTTGTCATCAATGACAAATGACAGTTTTTGTTATAAGCTAGTGAAATACTTGCTTCTGATTGGCTATCAGCAGATTTGTCACTGATTTTTGTCATTGATTTTTGTCATTTGTTATTAAAAAAAGGCTTTGTGAAACGCCTCTCTGGTGGAATGCTTCAATACTGTTCAAAATCATACCATGTGAACCTGAATTTTTCTGCATGAAACTTTCTTAAATTCGATCCACGCTTCATGCATGCGGCGTCTTCTAGTTGCACATAAGGCCTATGGACCAAAGACTATCACAGACTTACAATCTTCTAAAATAGATTAATTAAGGCCAAGTGGTGACCCATTCAGATCAATTACTAATGATCATATTAAGACAAGGCTAGGAAGAAAAAAAAATCTCCAAGTCTTTAGATTGAAATCGCTAGTTTTAAAGCTATACAAAAAAGAAATGTGTTCACATAAATATTCAATCTTTATAACCACTATAACTATTTGTATCAGTTAATTCACTCACATATCATGGAATAAAAGGCAAAAGGTAAAGATAAAGATACAGATAAAGCAGAGCATCCCTCCATTTCCATAGGTTTATCTTTAAAAAACTTTAAAAACCATTATACTGATATTTATGTATACTTTCTATTTCATAACTTTAAACCATGTTTAATGTTGAATTATATATCTGATTTCTTGTCAAAATTACTGTTCTGTTGGAAATGAAAAATAAAACTGAAACTGAAACTGAATTGCAATCCTCAAGAAGTCCAATGCCTCACCAGGTGTTGCCTCTCCAGAATGTGATGAATCTGTGAGTCTGTTGTGACATGATGAGACCTCGCTGGTCAGAGCTCCGGCCATCTGCTCCGATGTCGCCAGACCAAAGTCACCAATCTTCACAAAGTCATTGGAATCGAGGAAGATGTTGACTGGTTTCAGGTCTCTGTGTATCATGCCCTGCAATAAGAATGGTAATAATGATAAAAAATATGCATCAGACTTACTAGTTCAATTAATTGTTCATCTTATTATTGTTGTTGTTGTTGTTGTTACACAGTTAATAGTCTCATGTTTTTTTTCAAGTGAGAATATTGGGAAGGAGGGCCATCACTTATCAGGCAACTTTTTACCTACAACGTACTTAACAGATGTTTTTATTACTCGCATGTATGTATGTTTGTTTAAGTAAACTCTTATTTACTCTAGGCAAGTCAAAGGAATATTTTTAACCTGTATGAAAAATGTGTTAATAGACAGGATGATACAGTGTTCAATGATATTGAGAGATTACTTTTGAGGAAAAATTAAACCAGTCAGCTGGCAAAATCATGAAAGTTGATTAATTCTACAATTTGTTGATTCATCTTTACAATTTGTTTATTCAGATCATCATCTACAAAGAAATACACTAGCAAGCGATTATGTACCTGGAGATGAATATGTGCGAGTCCTTCGATGATCTCCCTGAAATGGGTCCATAATCTTCTCTTGTCTTCGTACATGCCTGCATCAATGGCAGTTCTTAAAGTGCTCTTCTCACAGAATTCCATTTGAATGTAAAGATATTGCACCGGTGAAAATACTGGATTGTCTTCAGAGATGTCTTCCTCTTTTGACTTGCCCCTGTTCCCTTTGGATTCCTGGAAACGAAAACAGACGATGGAAGATCAGTTAAAACGCACAATTTACATTATTCAAAGCACCAACTTAATCACTAAAATGTAATTTACTCTAACTTAGGTTCTGTGTTAAAGGTTTTTATATTATCCTCTGGTTATTTCATTCAGCGTTTTAATGACTAACCCATGTAATTCTAGGGGTAAAGTTTTGGGGTTGATTTCAAACATACTAGCTTCACACGAATCATGTTTAAGATGAACCGTACCCTTTCATAATGCTCTCATGCTTGTTCATAGCGTGTGATAAAACATCTCTTTGCACGTTAAAGGTGCTTTGGGTAGTGTCTTTCAAGGACTAATTTCTACTTGTCACCAATTTTACACCTAGGTGGAGAGAGGCAACTAGGAAAAAAAGACCTTTCCTCAGGGCATAAGCAATAAGCTGGGATTAGAACCCTCCAATTGAAAGACAAGCAACTGAAAGACAGTTAGAAAATATGATCCAATGTTAGCATTTATCACAATCTCCTATCACTCATCCTGTACCCCCAATACACATAGAATAATAAGATTTTGGCTTGTGTGAGAGCCTGATCACGAGTGCTCACTTGTGAGTAAAGTTCAACATATCATTAATGAGAATAGAACAATTCATGCTCCTGCAACAACTGCTCCATGTTTAATTTCCTAAACAAATTTAATTCCTAATTTCAACCTAAGACCTAACACGATACCTAACCCTTATATACCTTTGGAAAAAATTACACAAGGAGTCTTGTCACCAGAGCAAATGTCAGATCACCATCATTCTTACCTGTTTTGAGATGGACTGACTGATTTCTGACTCTTCTCCTCGATCACTCCCTTCAAAGTCTATGCCATCAGAAGAAGAATCATCAGATATGGGTCTATGGGAAGATGATGATAGAATTGAGTGATGCTTGTTCAATAGTCAAGCACAATTTGAGCAAATACCAGAGCAATTTTCAATTCAGATAACCATAGCATTCTTGGTAATAAATTGCTGACCCCCAAAAAATATTCAAGTGTATCAACGAAGATATGTGAAATGCATCTTCTTGTGGGTCTAGAGTTTTGTATAAAACCACCATGTATACTATAATGCAATAAAATACATTCATACAGGCATAGTTTATTCTCTTTATTTTGTTTTCAATAGTACACAGAGCACTGGAATGGTTTGTACCTCAACTATGTGAAGAGAACATACACTGTGCTAAGTTACAATCATTATTAATTTTCAAATACAGCATACATCTTCAAACAATATCATCCCAAACTGCCATGGAAAATGCATACTTTTTTTTCGAGAGAATCTCTGACAAAGACCTGGAACTTTTAAAAATATTACATTTTAAAAACAATTTCCCATCATAATACCAACTAGAATAACATTTCAGGTGGTGGTTTTAATAACAAACAAGGGAAACGCTCTCGGCGGTCTCGCCTGCATAACGCAATTCAATATGATAAACCAGAACGTCAATGACGTACATTGTAGTGCTCATCCGCATCTCGCAACAACAAATATCGTGGTACACTTTTGAACTGGTCAAAAAATAAAAATGTGATGCCCTTGAAGGGACATAATTTCATTTCATTTGCATAAAGTACCATAAATAATCAATGGAGCAAATTCTCAAAATTCTGTGTAGAATTTTAGTGTTCCAAATTTAGCTCTACCAGATAAGGCAAACCAAATCAAAATCGGTCAAGAAATGAGGGAGAAGAAGCAATTTTTGTTATTTTTGGAATAAATTTGCAAAAATTACCATAATTAATTAATGGAGAAAAATTTCAAAATTCTGTGTAGACCTTTAGTGTACCAAAGTTAGCTCTACGATATAAAGCAAACCAAATCAAAATCGGTCGAAATATGAAGGAGAAGAAGCATTTTTTGTGATTTTTAAATTATTTTTGGAATAAATTTGCATTATTATCATAATTAATCAATGGGAGTAAAATCTCAAAATTCTGTGTAGAACTTTAGTGTTCCAAATTTAGCTCTACCAGATAAGGCAAACCAAATCAAAATCGGTCAAGAAATGAGGGAGAAGAAGCAATTTTTGTTATTTTTGGAAAAAATTTGCATAAATTACCATTATTAATTAATGGAGAACAATTTCAAAATTCTGTGTAGAAGTTTAGTGTACCAAAGTTAGCTCTACCAGATAAAGCAAACCAAATCAAAATCGGTCGAGAAATGAAGGAGAAGAAGCATTTTTTGTGATTTCAAATAAATTTGCATAAATTAGCATAGATAATGAATTTCACGATTCTGTGTACAAGTTTTAAATCCCCCTCATAGCCCTATCATATGAAACAATCAGAATCAAAATCGGTTGAAAAATAACGAAGCATTTTGAAAATCTTGATGATGATGCCACAACATAGTCCAAGTCTGTTGACCTGAAATGACCTTTGACCTTGACTTTGTAATCTGAAATTCTACTCACATGATTGGGGATACTTGATTACCCTATAGTCCAAGTTTCATTGACTCAGAACTTATAGTTTAAAAATTATATCAAAAATTCAAAAACTTAACCTTAGGTTAAGTTTTCGATGATGATGCTACAACATAGTCCAAGTCTGTTGACCTGAAATGACCTTTGACCTTGACTTTGTGATCTGAAATTCTACTCACATGATTGGGGATACTTGATTACCCTATAATCCAAGTTTCATTGACTAAGAACCTATACTTTAAAAATTATATCAAAAATTCAAAAACTTAACCTTAGGTTAAGTTTTTGATGTTGACGCCGTCGCCGCCGTCGCCGTCACCGGAAAAGCGGCGCCTATGTCTCGCTTTTTGCTACGCAGGCGAGACAATATTACAGAACCATATACAATAGTATGGAAACAAATGCAAACCATGATTCCTCTCTGATATCTAATACAGTCAAACCTGCTTTAGTGACCACCTGTCTACAAACACCACATTTTTGTCCACCTTGAAAATGGTTTCTCATTGATACATGTATTAAAGGAACCTGTCTACAAAGACCACCTTTTGTGTTTCCCTTGAGCGGTCCCTATAGACAGCTTTGACTGTATACATTTTTTGACTTACAAGAAAGATCTTCCAAAGACACCTTCATCATCGCTAGATGAATCATCACTGTCTCCTATCAAACCTATGTTTCCTGAAGAACTCCACTCTAATGAGTTACGAATACCTATAGAGGGAGATAGAGATAGACAGAAAGACAGACAGCCATGTTAACCCATGGACAAAGATAGAATTGAATTAGGATGATAATTATATGATACCATTATTTGCCGAATTGTGATGTAGAAATAACGAAGGACAAAAACAGAATAGGTATTAAGAGAATCAGTTAAACAGAGATGAGCAAGGATTGATTTATCGCAGAGAAAAACAACGACAAGAAAGAAAATTTAAAAAATCCTTATCCGTATACATTTGTATGCAATGCTTTTATATGAACACTTGTTCTTTTAGTGCAGGCAATCTTCATAATGCAACAAACATAAGAGAGAAAGGCATAGGGAATATGATATATCAGGACAGAATCTTGAAGTTAGTGAAATACATATTATTAAGAATATTTTTGATATATGACATTGATTTAGGAAGTACAATCAAAGCGAGTTAAGTGGGTAAATTTTTGTACATCATCAACTTTAAACAAAGAATTACCTATACATTTTACACAGATATTGTAAAAATTTTCACTGAATGATGATTAGTCAACAACAAAAAACATTCATGTACCACAGACTTATCAAAGGACTTTTATCTTCAAGACAGGGATATATATTTTCTAATCAGACACCAATAAGTGAACTCTAATGAGCTTACTGAGTTTCAGCGCTTGTTCCTCAATGTTGTCTGATAAGCTGAGACTATTGACTGCAAGGGGTACCTCCCTGGCACCCCTACCGACCCCATTGGTTTCAGGAGAGGTCTCCCCTGTACCGGTGGTTCTGGATTCGTCCGTGTCGGTGGTAGGGGGTTCCTCTGCTACCTCTATCCATGAGTTGTAGTACCTGCAAGGATCAATAGAAGATTAAGTTAAGTCATAAAGAATCCAAGATCCAAGATACCCAAATTCACTGTAATACTGTATGAAGTATCAACCGTTAAGGGCCAGAAAGGCAATAAAGCTGTATAAAAATATAAGAGCTAATATTCTTCTGATTCCAAGCAGATGATATATTCCATCATCCCTAGAAATAACAGCAAACGTGGTAGATAATTAAATACAGATTTCTGGAAAATAGTTTGTAGTAGGGTGCATTTCTGAAGAATTTTGGTTAAATACTACAACTACTTTTATAAGATTAAGACTGTAACAACCAAAATGATAAGAGAAATACCAAATTTCCCTTTGCAAAAAAAAATGGAGTGGAGAGTAATCAACTCATGCTTGAGGATGCTCATTATAGAGGAAGTACTACATAATGACAAACAATTGAATAAATAATCTGATGAATTCCAATAACATCCTCTTAATTCACACTAAACTAATGTTACTTTAATGCAACATAAAACATGCATGAATAATCATTCATCTTCACCCCAGTAGACAGCAGAAGATTCACTTAGCTTCAGAAAGTCCTCAAGAGTGGATAAAAGCTTGGCCACTAAATTTTAAGGTTGGTAGAAGCCTAAACTACATGTTATGATGAATGAATAATTGGAGAGTTGAAACACCTACCTGACAACGTTTTCATGATTGAGCCTTGAGAGTAGTTTGACTTCTCTTGTGATCTTCTTATTGAGTTCTCTACTCTTTGGATTGAGTAAGATCTTCTTGATAGCATACAGGTTACCATCAAGCTTGTTACGAACCTACAACAGGGTGACAAATAGAAATCCAAGTATGATAATACAGTGAAACCTGTCTATAAAGACCACCCAAGGGAGACAAGAAAAGTGGTATTTATATAGGCAAGTGGTCTTTATGAACAGGTTCCTTTGGTACATGTTTCAATGAGAAACCATTTTCAAAGGAAACAACAAATGTGGTCTTTGTAGACAGGTGGTCACTAAAGCAGGTTTGACTGTGTGCAAATAAAGACAGTGACTGTCTTGAGAGACTTAGTTAAATCTATGGGGTTGAGGTGACTGTCAAAGAAGGGGTGGCTTAGATGTGTCCTGGCCACTGCAGTAGTGGCGGGCCAGCAAATTTTCCTGCCAATGGCCCAAATACTCTAATTCATTTTTCAAAATGACAAAACCTCATCAACACTTTCAAGTTTATATTCAGCATAACAAACATGATCGGTTGAGATATATCTTTCAGCTGGTAAATTTATAAGATATCTGATAAGAAATTATCAGCTATACTTGTAGTTACCTTGATGACATTGCCGAAGCCCCCTTTACCCAGGAAGGCTAGGAACTCAAATTCACTGTGCAGTCTGGACACCCCAAGATTGATGTCAGCCGTAGGAACTCCAGGGAAGTCCAGAGCAGTCAACTCCTCTGTCATAACAAAATATATCAAAGATCAAATAAAACTAGATGGAATTCGACTGCGCGCAGTCGAAAATGATGCCTCCGTCATAGAGCAATTTTACAAACCAAAACAGAAGATATTTTTCGAATTCAAGTTCAATTGTAATCCATTAACAAGTTCTCAGAATATCGTGATTACAAGCAATTTCTCATAAACATATATGACCCTTTGATCTTTGACCTCATGACCCTAAAATCTACTCGGTTCATTGGCTCTGCAAGATGTCCTAAGTTAAATAGTAATCCATCTGTCAGTTCTAATGAGAATGCGTTCACAAGCTATTTTTGCATGCATAATGAACCCATGACCTTTGACCTTATGAACCAAGAATCTACTCAGTTCATTGGCTCTGCAAGTAACATACATGACCTAATTTTGGCAGGAATCCATCAATCGGTTCTTGAGAACGCGATCATGAGCTGTTTTTGCATACATAATGTGCGCTGTGGCCTTTGACCTTTGACCTCATGACCCCAAAATCCAATCAGTTCATCGGCTCTGCAAGTAACATACATGACCTAAGTTTGGCAGCAATCCATTAATCGGTTCTTGAGATAACGCGATCACGTGCTGTTTTTGCATACATAATGAGACCTGTGACCTTTGACCTTTGACCTTGTGACCCCAAAATCTAATCAGTTCATCGGCTCTGCAAGATACATACATGACCAAAGTTTGGCAGGAATCCATCAATCGGTTCTTCAGATAACGCGATCACAAGCTGTTTTTGCATACATAATGAGCCCTGTGACCTTTGAACTTTGACCTCGTGACCCCAAAATCTAATCAGTTCATCGGCTCTGCAAGATACATACATGACCAAAGTTTGGCAGGAATCCATCAATCGGTTCTTCAGATAACGCGATCACGAGAACGGGACGTACGTACGTACAGACGTACGTACGTACGTACGTACAGACGTACGGACGGACAACCCGAAAACATAATGCCTCCGGCTACTTCGTAACGGAGGCATAAAAATTCAAAGAGATATTGATTACTTAAAGCCTATCTGCACTAGTTTGGCCAGGAGGGATTAGACCTCCCTGTATGGTCATTGACAGGTGGTTATATCATCAAATCAGCTCTCACTGAACATAAGAAAAGGGAACCATGGGGAACCAACGGGTACCGCTTAGGCATTGTTTACTATATAGAGGGTGCAAGTAGTGCAGTCCAAATTTAACCCCTTGGATACAATTTGAATTCCCATGCACTCCAAGCTGACATACATTTATCACTGGGCTGGTATTCAATGGGTTTAGCATTGGTAAGACTATTAAAGTTTGTTTTACCAAGAGGTTAGTTACTTGGGAGTATGAAAATAATTGAAGATGAATAGATAAAAATAACCATTAGTACAAATGCACTGATTTGTTTTTCAACACTGGGCCTTCCAGTTTCAAGAGCCACTGTTCTTATTAATGGAGCCTGATCTCTGTCACCTGTGTTGTCATGGTGCGGCATTTCTTTGTATTAGGATTTACTTTACTCAGGAGATTGAAATGAGTGTCAGTCTAAAAAATATCACTAACCCACACCCCCCACCCCTTTATACCAGGCATTGAGAGTCAACTGTTTGATACTGTTCTTTGATTTACATGTCACATCTGCCTACTAATCTTGTAAGGACTCAGCAGCCCACTGGTCTTACCTAGAACCCTGCTTTCACTGGACGACACACTCGGTGGGTCAGGGTTGTCTGATATGGTAGGTTTGATGAACGGATGGTCTAGCAATGACTGGACGTTAGCACGACTCCTTTCATCTATGTCTATGCACCTATAGGAATAATTCAAGACATTCAGTCAAGATGATATTGCATTAAAGATACACACCTGTTCTTGAATAAGGAAAGGTATATCTTTTATCTTTAGATATTACTTTCTTCAACCTTGTGACAAATTGTTCATTTTTAATCAACTACCTGTATTAAGTAATTTAAAAATAAGATATTATCAAAGCTAGACGCTCACAGGAATAACCAAAGACATATCTTACCCTAAAGTATAACCTGATGCTACCTGAACAATCCTGAATTATGACAAGAAGACCCTTGAAGATCCAAGTAGATGAAGACTCTTTGGGAGCTTCATAAAAAGTCACTTTTTAAAAGTTTTCCAGGCAATTGACCATCCCCCCCCCCAAAAAAAAAAAAAAAAAATATATATACAGTCAAACCTGTCTATAGTGACCCCCCAAGGGAAACACAAAAGGTGGTCTTTTTAGACAGGTTCCTTCAGTACATGTTTGATGTTTCAATGAGAAACCACTTTCAAGGGAAACAAAAATGTGGCCTTTGTAGACAGGTGGTCACTAAAGCAGGTTTGACTGTATATACATTTCATGTGACATAATTACAGTCTAACCTATAATGATCAAAGTTTGCTAGCTAATTGTTTAAAATTCCTTTACACTTTTTAAAGTTGAAAATCTTTTGGTTACCTGTTCAGAAAGTCTTGGAGATCTAAAGGGAGGTCTTGAGGCACTTCACATGGGTATTGCACATCAGATGTACCAAGCAATAAGCCCAACAATAACAGCCCCTGTCAAATATAAATGTACAAATATATGTCACGTATCGATGTGAATTCAAATTAATATATGCTAGGACCAAATGATGTAAATGGTGACTCCCTCCGTCGAGCAATGCAAAGAGATTCAATATCATGATACATATATACGAAAGAGAAAGTATGGACATCAAAGTGTATATGATGAAATGCCATCTGTCAGTAAACATCAGTATAAAACTAAGACAGAGACAAACTGATAAAGAAAATTTCATATTGCTGCATCGATGTATGATATCATGGTATGAGTGTTAATCTTAATTAGATCTTTGAAAATGTATAAATTGTTGATTGTTGGTGGATGACCAAAGTTACATAAAATTGGCAATAAATCAAACTTGATCAAAGAGAACAGGAATATGATTTTTTTTTTTTTAAGTATCATACCAGGTCAAGTACATCTCCTTTCTTTCCTCCTCTTCCTCCGTACGTTTTATCATCACTGAATCTCACGGTCTGTTTTCCTTCATTTGCAGCTTGTGCAAGCTCATTCAACCTGAAAGAATGATATTCAAATAAAGAGGACCAATCATAAAAATTAACTAATTCACACACAAATGCACAAAATGCATGAAAGTCAGCTTTTAAGTTTTAGTGTTTACCAAATTGAATTCATGCATGTTGACTACTCTACTCACTTACCTATATTTAGAGATAAACTTTGTATTTAATGAGAAGGTTGAGTTCTGGGAAGAGGTGACAAATAATTTGTGAGCGTTATCATTCTTATTATGCAAGTGTGGAAGAACATCAGATAAGACATGTTCCTTGAAAAGCATGGCTCTTCAAATGCCTTTATGTTCTAAATATGTCATGTAACATAGTAAAACTCGGGGGGTAGGTTTTTTACGCCATGTGTTCGTGTAGTCCCATATACATCTTTCTGTGTACAGTGTTTGTAACTTTAACAAGACTTGGCCAAATTTCTTATCATTTTGATGATTCCAGAACCTTGCAATACGCACAAATTCTTATATGCTAGATGATCAACCTTTTCTGGTCGATTCCACACAGTTTCTTTCACTATGCAATCGCATGACCAGAACTCAACTTCATCTTTAAACATAATTATGCAAAAGTAATGTTATATCCATTTAAAGCTAATATTTTGAATAAAATGTATCAGCCTGGGACTCTTTTCTTGTTTTCCATGACTACAAATGCTTCTTAGTTTTTTAACGCATAAACATACAAGCTTCAAATTTTTGATTTACAAAAATCTGTCTTCTTCTTTTCATTTGATATTGATATTAATTAAAAAAATTAATTTCAATACTGCTACTAGTTACCTCTTGCACATACTGTAGTTTGCTACTCGTAACCTGCCATCACAGTCCACATACACCTGTGAGGCTCTGAGCTGTTTGTGTACGACGGCATGGCTGTGGAGGTATTGTAGCCCACTCAGAAGATCAATGGCGTATTCTCTCAGAAGATCAAAGGAAGTGAGGGACCCGTTCTCCAGCTTTTGGGAAAGGTTTCCTCCACCGACGTACTCCATCAGTAGCTGGAGGGGACAAGAGATTTTGTATGTCTCACTATGAGGCTTCAAACAAATGATATATAGTCAGGTTGATACTGGTATCCAGGGGGCCATTTCTCGAAACCGTTTCTATGAGATGTCCACAAACTTAGACTTATGAGGGGTTGAGAAACTGGCCCCAGATGACCCCCCCCCCCCCCTTTTTTTTGAGATTTACAACAACAACAAATTAGGAAAAACTATGCTTCTACACCCCCTTCCCAGCAATTATGGGGGAGGGGGTAATAATAAGCTTCAAAACATATTCTTGATTAAAAGGGGGAGGGGTAATCTAGGCAAGAAAAAGAGTAGATACTCTAGCAAGGTTGAGAAATATATTAAATCGTTAACATCATTAACATAATTAATATTAAACTAAAACATATCAATAATAATCTCACTCTAATTTGTTCCTATAGCTGAATACAAGACAACATATGAATAGAATATAGAAATATTGCATATTTTTAGGGTACTCCATATCCCATTTAATGCTTTAAATACTTACCTGTACATTTATATCTTCTTTTCCTTTGTTGTAATTCATGGCGAGATAATGGACAATGTTTGCGTGTTCTAAACGTAATAACGATAGAAGTTCCTGTTCAACACTGGCACACTGCAAAGAGAATGTGAAAAGCTCTAAATTAATCCACTGGATTTAACATACATATCTAACTCTCCATCAAATCAATATTGCAAAATTGCAAAAAACAAAAAACAAAGATGATTCAAATATCATTTCTTCTACTATATCATTTGATACTACTGTAAAGATATTCAAATTCATTCAAATTTAAAGAAATTTTCATAATACAAAATCGGTTACTTACATACAAGCATAATATGCTTTCTTAGCAGTCAGGTAAAAAAAAAGAAAAAAAAAAAAGAAAATGAACAAGCAAATAAACAAATAGCTACTACTAAGACATTGTTAAAGGTAATACAAAGTTTTGGGAAATGATGCCCCTGTGGAGGTATTATAAGCACTAAAAAAAATTGCCCCTAAAACACTTCTGTTTTTGAGAAAAATTGAATATAAAAATTTACCGGTGCTCCAGGTAAATTTTGATAAATTTCAAATAGCGCCTATGGCCGTACAATGGTAGCTGCGAACTTGAACATTTCTGAATATGTAGTTCTAATATATAATTTCCAAACGGGAATAGCTAATCCGTCGATTTTTGACAAGAAAAATCGTTTTATAGCTTAATTAATATCTTGACCTTGAGTGGGAGCTATACAACAAAAAGAGTTGATTATTTATAATTTCATAACTTTAGACTCGATTTCAACCGCGACAACGATCAATGAATATTGTGGGATCGCATACGCTTCCAATATGTTCATTTGAACCAAATTCATGACCCCATACCAAAACTTTGTAATACCTTTAACCTTGTTAGATCTGAGATGCATGGCCCTACATGTTATCAGTGTCTGTGATATAAAAATTGCACTTCAAAATAATCATGAAGTGCCTCAAAAACTTAAAAATCTTTCAGTGACCAATTTTACCATACTCATTTTCCCCAATAGACTGTACTGTTATCAAAACTGTTAAGAAAACACAAAATTTGATTTTTATTTCCAATCATAAATATCTTGATAATCAGACAGGCGATCGACTTGTAAAAGTCGTTGGATTCCTGACTGACCTAAAGTTTTATAATTATGATTGCAGCATGAGCTAAATCCAGGATTTGGATCTGAGGCGATGTTACTCAGTCACTTTAAGCAATGCTTGAACCTTCTTCACTGTATTTTTCTCTATTCATGTCTGATTCCTGCAGGAGTTGCTCCTCACAACTCACCTGTTTGAGACACGCTTCTGCGTCTTCTTCTTCGTCTGGAAGAGGCTTCCTCCCTTTCCCTTGTTTCCATTTGATGACCCATTCACGGATGGTCAGGAGATCCCCTGAGTGAGCGTCCATTCCTGCATACACACTGCTCCCTTCTGGATTGGAACCTAAAATAGAAAGAAAAATAGAAAGAAAAAAAAATTGATTACAGTGAAACCTGTCTATAAAGACCGATCAAGGGAGACAAGAAAAGTGGTCTTTATAGGCAGGTGACCTTTATGTACAGGTTCCTTTATTAGTATATACATGTACAGTACAATGAGAAACTTTTTTTAAGGGAAACCGAAAATGTGGTCTTTGTGGACAGGTGGTCTTTCTATACAGGTGGTCACTAAAGCAGGTTTGACTGTATATGTATGTATGTAAGTAGGGGTGCGTATGTTAACGCCAGCAACCGCGGACCACTCCATAGAAAACTACCTCAAACCGCGGACGTACCTGCAATGGGGGACCGTCCACGGTTGCGATACCGGTTCCGCCGTATCAAATTTACGACGTAGGGGGCGTTTGAATATTAGATGTCACAGCGTGTAGGCAACATCGACTGGATCAGTCCGATGTGTATCGCGAAATGTCACAGCGCCCCCTTTGATGAATGCGGGAGTGGCGCTCGCTACCTGGATCATCCCATAGCAGGTACGTCCGCGGTTTGATGTAGTTTTCTATGGAGTGGTCCGCGGTTGCTGGCGATTACCTAGGCACACACACACAAGTACTAAACTTGGTCCACGGTTGACGCCATAACCGTGTGTGTGTGTATGTGTGTATGTATGTTGGTATGAAGCTCTGCTTGGAGTTCTAAACTATTTGCCCTCATCAATGTTTTAGAGGTATTTTACTAGCTCTCTGTGACATGACAATATGGTTTTCTACAGCTATTCATTGTGCATTTCGGATGAGTCTTTCTGTGCCACTACATATGGGTAAGCTACATGTAACTAACTCACCAAGCAATCTTCCTTTATGGACATTTCTGTCTCCTTTAGTATGGAACTTGATGACGGTAACGTGATCTTTCTTTCCGCCGCTCAGCTGATTTACCAACCTCGCCTTCCGATGGCTGTTGTGGTGAGAAGTTTCTATGAGTTGCCTGGACGTGTTTGAACCACTGAATGTCCTACACGGGAGAGGAATAGAACACAAAACCCTGATAGAACATCATGACCTCAGCGCCTCGTTCGCATATGTCACAACTCACAAGGAAACAGCAAGGCAAAATGCAATGACACAAATATACAGGAAAAAGTGCTTCACATTATCACATATATGTATCCTTAAACACACAGATAAGTGGATACCCCTAGGACTTTTAAATTTGATGCACACAGCTACAATTTTCACCTTCACTTATCGCCATTCATGGACACGTAAAAATAAAATGTGATGGTAAACCCAGTTATACGTAAACCTGCCTCTCAGAGTCATGATTATAAAATGGCTTCCAGATAATCATTGAAATAGTATATACCCATACTTTGACAAAAGGAAACACCTGTCAAATTGAAAATAGTTTATATTTGTCTACATTAACATACACATTTTTCCAAAACACTTTCACTCTTCTTATAATGTAAAAGATGGTCAGGCTTATTTTTCCCTAAGTACATACAGATTTTCCCTCTAATGGTCTAAACTTCTTTCATTGTTGGATGTTTTTCACATCTAATTTTTGAAAATTTCAGATCTTCTGAAGTTTGGTCTATTTGATGGAGTTGCTTCCATTTACTAACCTTGCTCGTATCCTTGTATCTCCTCTAATCTCCACCTGATCAAACTGCCATTTCCCTTTGGTCTTAGGGGAGCTGGAATCAGAGCTGTCTAGCGATCCACTATCCACTCGTTTCCTGGGTGGGGACTGGCTACCCGGCGGATCTGAGTTGTGTCTTTCTCGAGACTCTTTGGTTTCGTCAGAATCCTAGTTTGAAACCAGACAAAATTATTCAAAGCATAATGTCTCTCGCATAGTTTCATTCAATATGCAATGTTACTATATCTCTTGAACACACAAATGTTTAACATGTTGGATACGATTTGATTTGGGTATTACACACCATCTCCATAAACTAAAGACCCAGTTAACTTGAGCTTGTTTACGCCTGCATCAAGCGATGCGAGTGAGAAGGCATTTAATTATACGCATATGAAAATTATGCGTAGGAAGAAGAACAGAGCCATTAAATGAATGGCTCTGAATACGGCAATCCAGTCACATTTTTTTAAAATCATTGTTTTACGTTCTTATATATATGTTCTTACACAGAAAATAAAACCAAACCAAACCATACCAAACTAGGTTTCGGCGGTTGAGGATGTGAATTTTGGTTTTGGCATAGACTTTATCACTGGAAAATGAGAGAACACTTGTATATCATATTCATCTCAATACAATATCAACTAGATAGCACACAAATGATGGATGGGTGGATCCAACATGAACTAACTTCTCGCCTGACCCTACAGGGTGGAAAGAGGGCTTGGGTGGGGTCATCGGGGAAGTCCCGTTGTGCGCTCAACCAAGATTCCAAATTCTCTCTCTCTTTCTTTCTCTCTGTCTTTCGCTGTATCATATCTCTTCATTCTTTTTTCTCAAATTTTGAGTGGTGTGTTATGATTTTTTTCACTGAGTATGTGATCTTAAATAAAAGTCTACCTCAGCTGTAAATCTTAACATGTTAACAGAAAAGAGAGTAAAATGATGATTGGGGGTAGGGTGTGGAGGTAAACATCTATTATAACCATCACCATCTTCACACCTTAATTTTCAATATGTATAGTTGAAGAACAGAGTGGAATGAAAAAAAAGAATGTTCTCAAACCTTTCTCTATGTCATTCTTTCACCCACAAACTCTTTTTTTAAAATAAAAACTACATAAAAACTACAATTCATTCAGTTCACATGGCAGAAATAGTCATACATTTATAGAAGCAAAATCTAATCTATTGGTATTATTGAGTACTGCATGAGCCTATTTTTTGTGTACAGATGTATTTATGATATCGTTTTCACAATAATTAACACAGGCTACTTTTATATTGTCCAATACATTAGCTCATCTTTGCGTGTTGTTTTCTACTTCTATTCAAAACAATGCTTTGTCAGGATGGACTTCCCCTTTAATTCCTTGATAATCCTTACCTGCTTTGTAAGGTCTTTCTTCTTCTTCAGCTCTTTCATTGCCTCTTGTCTTCTCTGGATCTCTTCATCCATCTCTAATATCTGTTTAGCAAGTCAAGAATAGGTAATTTTCAAGGAATGATCTCATAATTGGATTGTTTTTACTTCATTAAAAAATATCTTGTATATTTCTTTTCTTACAAAAAAACACTGATCTTTATTAGGTATTGCTCATCACTGTGCAAGATTGCAATATATATTAAATGACACAACACATACATGTACATAAACATATATAAACCAAATATAACAAAAATAAACCTTTGTATACAGTAAGAAATTAAATCAATCATCATCAACAGTGGAACAACTCAAACAAAGTCTGAAGACCTATCTATTATTCTGAAACCTTATGCATTCTTTCGACTGATACTAACACTACTTGGTAACTTGTTTATCTTGTAACTCTGAAGCAGACCCATGAATCATTTTTAAAATTGCTTTATATCGAGGAGAAAAGACACAAATATTATTATTTTTATCATTATTATTATCATCATTATCATCATCATCATCACCACCATTATCATCATCATCATCATCATCATCATCATCATTATCATCATCATCTTCACCACCATTTTCATCATCATCATCATTATCATGATCATTATCATCATCATTTTCACCACCATTTTCATCATCATCATCATCATCATCATCATTATCATCATCATCACCATTATCTCATTATCATCGTCAGTGTCATCATCACCATCATCATCATCATCATCATCATCATCATCATCATCATCATCATCATCATCATCATCATCATCATCATCATCATCATCATCATCATTATTAATTTGATCTAAACAAAATCAGCTACCTCTAGCTCTTCTCTTTTCTTCCTCAGTTCCATTTTTTTCTTCTGCTCTCTGGCCACCTTCTCCTCAGCCCTCTTCTGATTGCTCATCATTTCCTCGTAGAAGGACTTTGGTCCGGGCACATTGTGGCTGTGCAAGAATTGCTGGACATGCTGCGCCAGCTCCAGTATCATTACCTTAAATGGAAATGTAAAAAAACAGAAGAGAAAAATTACTTATAGTGCAATGTAGTATCCAAAACCTCTCCACTCTCTTTTACCACTGTGCCCCCACTTTTTTCTGTCTGTTTGTCTCTGTCTTTCTCTCTTTCTTTCTCTCTCTTACTCTCTCTCTCACTCTTTTACCTGACATTGCCTTTAAATATCCTTCACTATGTCACCTAAATTAAATAGATAATCCACATCCCCTACCTCCAGAAAGGTTTTAAAAGCAAAGAGGACAAATTATTATTTCATTCCAATTTAATCAGAATAAAAAGTATCCAGTTTATGAACAAACTTCAAGACGTTTCCTAAATGATAATTGGATTATATTACTGAAGAATACATTGTATATTGAAACACAGGCCAAACTTAATCTATTTGGTTGTCCTAAAAGATTTCATCAGAAAAGTATATTTCTACAAGATATCTATCTAATTACTTACTTCACCACGCAGTTTCTTTGCCATAATGTCCACCTTCTTTTTAATTTGCTTCAGTTTTTCTTTTGATATTCCTCTGCCATTTTCTATGGTAACTGTTGGCATTCTATCAAACAAAAAGAAATATATTGTTTGAGATTGCTTTGCCAGTAGATGATACATTTCATGATCACAACAAGACTTCAGTGAGTCTAATGTTTTGAAATCACTTACTTGATGGTGAAAAGAGCAAGGAAATATGAGAATGAAAGAAGAGACAGAGAGAGAGAGGCGGGGAAGGGCTGATAAGAAAAGAATGCGATAATGAAAGGTAAAGAATCATTGACCATACAAATAAAAAAGAGGGATTAAACATGCTGCCAATGATATTTTCTTGAAATGTATCTCTTCTAGTTCATAATAAAAGCTCATTCAGGAAGCTACACTGGGATGGTAGGTGAGGCATGTAACTGTAAGGGGTGCCATGAAGTGCAGGAATGGAAATTTACTTTTACATCTAAGTGCTCTACATTGTAGTTATTTCATTGTAATCATTGCATTGTAATTAGTTCATTCTTATAATTAGCTGACAGCGAGTTTATAATGAAGTGCTTCAGTAAGTTATTTGCTACTTACTGCTCTGGGTATCTAGGAGGGCAGATGATGGTCATATCAGCTGTGACATGGACATCCCCACTACCACTCATACCCTGCTGAGGCATCAAGCGAAGGTGCAGCTCCAGGCCTTGCTGTAAGGGGGAAAAACATGTAAACACAAGGATTAGCGAGTGGCGCTTGTAAAATGGTGACTGGCTGGAATGCTCCCCAGGGAGTGGAAAATGAATGTCCGTCACCTAGGATTAGAGTTATGGACTTAACTTTACAGTATTCTACCAATAGGGTTTATGAGCATGAACGTCCAACACTTAGGATTAGAGTTTTGGACTTATTTAGAGTATTCTACCAAGAGGGTTTATGAACATGAACGTCCCACACCTAGATCTAAGGATAGAGTTAGAGATAGAGTTAGAGATAGGGTTAGGGTTACAGATAGATTTAGGGTTAGCGTTACCCAAGAAACTGAATTCCGAAGACTTAAGCGTCATTGAGAAAGCGTTGGTTACCCTTTAATTCACTTATTTCCATGTCAAGTTAAAAAACAATATCAGGCCCTACTAGTCTAGACTCTATTCTAACACTCCAGCAAAGCATAGAGAGTCAATGCTAATGCATATTGACCTCTAGCACTGCATGCTTGCTGTGAGGCAGGTGTTATAAGACCCATACACAAATATACACACCACACAATATTGCATAGTTTGACACTAGACTTACAATTTGAATTTTTTAATTATTCTTTTGAACATCAGTAAGTTTTAAAAAAAAGTATTTTACTGCAATTTAGGTGCCATCAATTGTCACTAAAGTACCAATTTTTTGTGAAATCAGTTGAGTTTTGTACAGTGGTGTTTGAAATGTTGAGAATCAAAAGCACAGCTTTTACTACACAGCCAGGTAGTGATGCTCCTATGTGTGTATTCTAATAGATATTTCAAAATACAAACATAGTCTTTATAGATCTAGACCTAATTATATTATTAATAACTAAGTTATCTGAAGTGGGAGGATCAGGAAAAGCACATGAATTGAATGGCTTCTTATAAGTGATCCTCACAAAACATACGATATAACTATGGTACATAATTTACATGAAATCAAGATTACCAACAAAAAAAGGAAGATAAAGTCAAAGAAAAAATAAGAGAAAATCTAATTGCATTAAAATTGACAGCGCTAGTGTAGTTCCGTATCCATTTTTTTAGCAGTTTAATATCGATTCTTAGCAAAGGAATTTTAGCCTAATTTTTTACTAATTTTAATCATAATCATATATTGCATTTTCCACCTGAATTTGGATCACATCCGACATCGGGAAGCCTCCGTTTAGGGATTCGATGTCGACGTCGTCGCTTAGTACCGTCTCCGCGCTATAGCTTTGCAACTCAAACTGAAGCTATCAGTCTAAAATTATGCAAGCTTCTTGTATAGTTTATGGTATCGTGCATGTGCGTAATACCATACCATAAAGCATACGCAAAGTTTGCATAATTTTAGACCGATAGCTTCAGTTTGAGTTGCAGAGCTATAGCGCGGAGACGGTACTGAGCGACGACGTCGACATCGAAGCCCTAAACGGAGGCTTCCCGATGTCGGATGTGATCTAAATTCAGGTGGAAAATGCAATATATGATTATGATTAAAATTAGTAAAAAAATTCGGCTAAAATTCCTTTACTAAGAATCGATATTAAACTGCTCAAAAAACTGCTTAAAAAAAACGGATACGGAACTACACTAGCGCCAAATTGACCTAGCTTAGTCTAGACCTATAAGAATTTATCTGAGAAAGTCAAGTCAATTGTTGTTGTGTGTAATTATAAAATAGCTCCCTAATTCGCGTCATTTATGTCAGTTATTTCTCTATCTTCTTCCTTCCTTTCTTTATTTTCTTTCAAAGAACATTTGCATTTTCAAATTCAAAAATAACAATAACACAAAAAGGGGCGAATGGGACTGGACAGAAATACTTACCGAGGGGTCCCGGGTTTTATCTTGGAAGTCATCCATGAATATGGCTTTAAGAACTTCCACTTCATTTTCTTGTCTTTCTCTGAAATCGGTTATATCACTGCCATCCGCCATTGTGACTTAAAGGGACTACATTGGCAAAGCTTGCAAATAAACAAGAAAAATCCAACATTCAGAAATTGCATCAGCAGCGCTGATAGGAGGTGTGGCCGAAAGGACAAAAGAAAAAGAAAAACTGTGGACGGCCATAGGCCATATGGGAGCATGTAGGCCAAAGATGTAGGCCTAGAAAAAAGATGTAGTCCCAGAAAAAACGATTCGTTTCGTTGACGATCAGCCATGCATCAAGTCTTTCGTCTTCTTGATGCATGGCTGATCGTCAACGAAACGGAGTTAAGTCTTTTGTCAACTGTGTTTGCTGCTACGGCAGGCAGCCAGTGAAAACGATTTAATTTAATCAAATTATGGAAATGCAAGCATTAATTTAAACAAAAAGAACTATTTTTTTTATTCCTGGCTCATTTTTCCTGATTGAGATGTCATATGAAAGGGCAGAAAATGAACTTTCGAGAAATTAAATGTGATTTTCTCTTTGAAATTCAGATACCGCCCGCCAAATGACTTTTGGGTTCCCTTTCCTCAAATTGTTTTTAATCTAATGCGTGAACTTGCATCATATGAGTTGCATCAAATGAGAGAAGAAGTTCTAAGCTTTACAAATATGTGTCATTTATTAATTATAATTGTGATTAATTTACGATAAAACATAGATAATTCTCGGTTTCGTTTTTGGGGGGACGCACTGTATTACCGTGATAATCTTCGAGATTTCATTACATTTTATCTTTTTGACTAAGGTGAGAACATTCCCCCCGCAGGTATATTGGAGGGGTTGCACATTCAGTACCCTACCCCCTTTTGACCAAAATGGCATAGCCTACTTTAAGTACACATCTTCAAAAATGAGCCCCTTTCCCCCTTTGAGGCGATTACCACCGTTTTTGTTCTTTATGATTGTCAGCAAATTTAGGAGTAAAATGCCATCCCAGAAAATCTGATGACCTTTTATTTATTTTATTTTGTTGTCAAAAAAATTAGGCATAGACTTATTGTGCCACTCTTTTACAAATCCCGGGTCTGACCCTAAGGTTTCCAGTGCCCAACCCAAGAACACAAGAAAATTAAAATTAACCTGACAGCTAGGATGGCCCATGGAAACTCGGGAGATTATTTACAATGAGATCCGATTTAGATATTCAGTACTGAAAATGTCTAATATTTGCATTATTTACAGTTGTAGAATATTTATGGCGATGTTTTTTTTAACGAATACATTCTCAAGAATATTCATAAACTAAAACAACACAATACTATCAAATCTACATGGTAGAGAAAAGAAACCTAAATTTATATACGCAAGCCATATCATATATACTTGTGTACATCATATTTTTGCTCAGTCATTCTCCCAGTCTCAAATGACAAGTGCTCGGTCCTTACGTTCTCTTTTCGAGATTTTCTATTTTTTTTTAAATGTATTTAGGGAGGGAATTCCAATATTTGATTGCATTTTAATAAAAACAATCGCTAATACTGTTTACTCTTTCGGGTAAGGTAAAGTTATATTGGCTATTTCTCGTATCATAACGTCCGTAACAAGTTTGAAGTTGGTTTTGCCGTAGGATTATATATGTTATGCACTTGGTGCAGTACAAGTTGTTTTGATCTTTGATCGAGAGAGGGGGAGGAGGACAGAGAGAGAGAGAGAGAGAGAGAGAGAGAGAGAGAGTCAAAAAGAGAGATGATTGAGATTCGTCTGTTAAAATGAAATTATTGTCACATGTCCATAAAGCATTTTTCGTGTACCTCATATCGCCTTGACAATGTTTGTTTACGTTTTTATCACGAATTTCATAATACCCTATTGAGGTCCATTTCAGATATCTACATTCCATAAGATTCTCCACTAAAATATTTGAAAAAGTTACGGTCCACAAGGCTCTCATATTTATGACCACCGTCCTCTACATTTCTTCAAGTTATAGATAAGATTTTACTCCAACAATATACTCTGTAATTATGTCAATATTTTTGTCTTGTATTAGATTTTTTCATGTAATCCTAATATTCACATCACAAAAGGCTTCCCCAAAACAAGCCCAATTCTCTATGGGAAATTTGCTTCTCTATATACCAAACGGCTTTGGAAATATCAAAATGCATTAAATGTTTTATACAAGAAAGTAATTGATGTTTTAAAGTCTGAAAATCTGAGAAAAGAGGGATAGGCTTATACCTGTTTGAAACAGAACACATACCTGCATCTGTATCTATCTGCATTATGTAAGACCAGTATCAACAAATGCATGCAAATAATTGTGCAAAAGAATGCCCGACGTCTGGAGAAACAGATTTAATGTGCCTGCATTTGTTTGTTATGGTTTTTTTTTAAAACACTTTAACTAAGCCAAAATACTACTTGGGATAATAGTTACAGTTTGTGAAAAGGAAGAGAGGGCTTTTGTCCATTATTAAATGGGAGAGCGAGAAGAAAAGAATGGGATAGAGTGGGGTGGACCGTGGACAAGAGAAAGGAGAGCGAGAGATAGAGAGAGATAGAGGGAGAGAGAGAGAGAGAGAGAGAGAGAGAGAGAGAGAGGAGGGACGCCATGGTGCAGTAAAGAGTTAAAAAAATAAAAATCTAAGTATGCTGACGTCATTAACTTTCTTCTTGATTATCTTATGACAATACTTTAACGGTTCTAATAAAATGGTATACAGACAACATGGTCATTTTAATAGTAAACAAACTCATTATGATTGTTATACGAGTACTTCTGATAAAAGTTATCCAATCAACGCTAAGACTCGAAGGAGACCGCGCCCCTCCTGATGTTTGATCGATATTATTATTGAGCAAGGCTTCTCACTCACAATGTGATTCGTGTCAATCGTTTAAGCTCCCATTGTGATGTGTTAAGTAAAAGGCAGATCAAAGAAATAACATATTTTTTAAATCTCTCTCTCTCTCCCTTCCCCCTCTCTCGTCTCTCTTTCTCACTTGGTCCCCTTGCCCATCTCTCTCTCTCTCTCTCTCTCTCTCTCTCTCTCTCACTCTCTCTCTCTCTCTCTCTCCCTTCCTTCTTTTCCTCTCTCCTTTCTCTTCATTTCTCTTCAAACCTTCCTTTCTCCGAGGCTGAGAAGTAAAACAAAAATGTTAGTCTCTTATAAAAAGAAAGAAAAACATTTCTAGAAATGACCCTATAGATTCTGAATTTTCATGCAAAGCTTTTTATGAAAGCATATTCTCCGGAATGTATTAAAATGAATCTTTAACACAATGGGATTTCCAATTTTGAATGATTTTACCTTCTTGATGTTGTGATGTTAGATTTTTGTTTAATCTGACTGATCTCAACATAAAGATAAAACGAATGATTGTGATATAACATAGTAAAAGTTCCTAAAATCATGACATGTCAATCTACTTAATAAGATAATTACTACTTGTTTTAACGATTCAATAGATAATCTATCTCTCATGGCATACATCTTGTGCTCCTATTTAGACATTGATCAAGAATTCAACATATTTTTGTTCTTCCAGGTGTCTGTCATGCCAATTGCCACTTGAATCGGAAGTGTGCATCATAACAACCGACTAAGTCAATTACTATCCACTATAGAAGAGAAATATCGCAAACAAAATTTAAAAACCGCTTCGATCTCCCCAAAAATAGATCTCAAGATGGGTTAAAATCAATGGTTATTATAGGACTATTAATGAACAAGAGCCTTGAAAAGAGATTCTAACAATTAACAAAAGCACAGAAGGAGAAAAGGATTCATGTGCAGTACGTAACAACGCGTCTTTTTATATCGACACCTTTCACACCAATGGGAACTCAAGTTGTGCCCAGTCAGTCTTTCGAGTCCGTGTCCGTCTATAATGGTCCTCCTATCTATTAGATCAGCCTACAAGTAACTGTCAATTACACTCTCTTCAATTTTTCTCCAATCGATGGCTTCCTTTAGCAATAATGTCAACTGAAATAGTGTCCTTCTTTTTTCCAATTGTCCCTGCTGTATTCACTAGTTGCCTTCTGTGCAAATTTTCGATATTTCACGTCTTTCATGCAAATGCATGAATTATATAATGCGACTTCAAAGAAGATATATAAATTTAAAGAACCAATCATAAATCATGAAAATATACAATTTTAAGTTCATGTTTTCATAACGTTCATAGCATTTCTCTCTCTGTCTTTCCTTTTTCATCTTCACTTTTCTTGTCATTCGATTGAAGGGCACTTGCTCCATTAGCTACGCCAGCTCGAATTTCATTTGGAGCCTAACATGAATAGAACATGACTTTTTGTTTTATAATTTCACTGAAACGAAATATCGCGTTTTGATTGTGGCTGATATTTGTAATCATGACCTCTGGATGGTAACAAAGGCTGACGACGCAGCCGGCAACTATTGAAACAATTACATTTTTTCTGGGGGATCCACAAACTACAAGCACTGTTTTTTAGTGGATCCCCCCATTTCCTCAGAAATTAAGAATTTCTTGTAATAATTGTATTATGTGCAAAATGTATTTGTAGTTACCAGAAAAAAAAATTATATATGAAAAAAATATAATACCTTTGTTTATCTTTCTTTATCTTTGTTTATCCGCCACTTCGTACTCGGGCAACGAGGTGGTCTCGTTGAATATATATATTAAATATATAATATCATTTTCACCTACCAATAGTGGATGTCTCTCTCAATATTTTCGTTTGCTCGCAAAAATTAGAAACTGGGAAGTAGAAAAGTGACGTCAGCACCCCCCCCCCCCTTCCAACTGGCAAAATTGTGGCAACACACCTATTTAAACATGACTGATAATAGATAGAAGCACATCTATGGTTTCAACAGTAAGCATCTTATTTTAATCCCTTTCCTGACTGAAATTCTTGATTTTGTCCTTCGAATCGTAACAACCTGAGCACACACAAAATACAGAGCTAACAAAAATATAGAAAAAAAAAGTTTTTTAAAGGAACATCTGCAGATCCCCATGCGGTGAACGAGAACAAGAACATAATTGCAGTTTCCTCGTTTATGCAAGTTCAGACCAATCACACGACGGTCTGAGACCTATGATAAATACCTCTAAACAAGTCATTGGCTTTTATTTGGATTTTTCTGGATATTTTCTTTATAACATTTTACTAACTAGCAAAATAATATAACTTCACAACATAATCTTTAAATTTGTATCCATCGTACATCTTCTACAATTTATTATTAATACAACTGATACTATACTAACAGGGGGGGGGGGGGGGTGTTTCACAAAGATCCTAAGTTGAACTTATCTCTAATCATGGAAAGCCATTAGCATCTTTGAAAATATTTTGAAAAAGTTATTTTAAAAGGCATAAATGTTGATTCAAATCTTTCATATTTTCTAATTTCGAGGAGATGTCATGCCCTTGATGTGGAATTTATGAAAAGTCTAAAATACTTAAATTTTTGCTTTTGAATATATATTATTTTAAGGCTACAAATGGCTCTCCATAATGTTTAAGTCCAAACCCCTGGACATAAGGACAGGTTTTTTTGGTGACGGTAAACAGCTTTTGGTACCTTCTTGAGACTCGGTCCAAATATTGATCGACGGACTCCCAATCGACGGAGGACGAGCAAGAAGTGTTTGCCGATCGGTGCTGCCAGCGGGCGCTCCTTCGCACCTCATAAAGGGTCGCCCCTGGCAACCGCACGCCGGACCGTTATATGGTAAACAAGAGGGTGGTGTAAGAAAATGGGGAATAGAGGCCGCAACACCTCGATTGGACGAAGATGGTTGAATAAAAAAATTACTCTCTAGAACTCGAGTCTATTTCTTATGAGTGTGTTGGAGGTAAATGTCAATGTGCAAGATGTTTGTATAATTCGTAGTGCAGTATAAATTACTGGAGGTGAATCAGAAGAAATTCAAATGGGTTAGCTCTTAGAAATAAAAATATACAGGGCATTGATGTATGAAATATATTGAAAATGGGCCCCAGAGAGTATAAGCTATTGAGGGGGCATTGATGCCAAGGGGGGGGGGGGGAGGGGGGTGCAGTGGTGTACTGCGAAAGAATAGTAGGAAAGTATGGGAAAACTGATGGGAGGGGTCTTTTGGCGCTGCTCCCCCTCTAGGAGATATCTCTTTCTTTCTTTCTCTCTCTCTCTCTTTCTCTCTCTCTCTCTCTCTTTCTCTCTCTCTCTCTCTCTCTCTCTCTCCCTCTATATCTGGCTGTCTCTGTCTCGTTCTCTCCATCTCTCTTCTTTTCACCATTAAATAAAAGGAAAGTGTGCTACCCTAAAACTAAAGATGCTGCTCCACACTTTTATTTCAATATGGTGGTGATGATGACGTTGGCGGTGGTGGTGGTGGTAATGATGATGCCTTTTTTCAAAAAATAACAACGTGGACTTCTAACCTCATGAATGAAAACAACCTTTTTTATAGGGTCAACTGAAATCAATAACATGACATCTCTTTGTTATTCAGAGTGTCGTCAGTTCATCGGTCGAACTTTACCTTGATTTGTATCTCTGTGGTTCTCGTCAGTTCGGAGTAAGCGAGCATAAAATGGTTGAGATGAATGCTTGACGTAATTATATATTGATTAGACTCGATAAGATCATGATCTCTATCTCGAATGAATGTTCAGTGTTGTTTCAAGTCACTAGTTTCGTTCAAGTATTGTTGTGCTGTATACCTTGACTACATCTATAACGCATACATAAAATATATATCTTGAATAGAGAATCCCTATTCGCGTAATGAAATATAGATAAGGTTCTTTTGAGAAGGAAAACTTAATCAAATAACTAAAGATAAGTATCTTTTGTGAAAGATTTCGCTAATTACTTCGCGGGCGATTATCTTCTAAAATCTTCTAAACGTCATGCCATCGACAGATCAAATGAAGTTGCCATTAAAATGAAGTGAGAGAAACGTGAATAACAAAAGAACATTGAAAATATCAGATGGACTTATTATACAATGAAAAATCAAAAACACTTACTATACGCGTGTCAGTAAAATGAGGGCTCAGTGGCATATCTATAAACGGGAGGGTGGAATCCTCTGCAGGCCGGGGGAAAATATTTGTGGACAGCTGTGTATGGGTAATTCCATAAATTAGGGACCTAAGTAGGAAATGTCACAAAATGGGACCCTAATAGAGGGAATTACCCATATATAGACAAAATTCAAGTCTGACTACCAGCCCCCCCCCCACACACACACACACAAACCCACCCTTTCCTATCATCGGGGGGGGGGGGGGGGGTAATTAAGCCGGCTTTACCCGCTGCTGTATACGCCATACACCGAGTCAGAATTTCAGATAGACATCCACATCCACATGCACTTAAAAAACAGAAGGCAAGTTTTAAACTTTTTTTTTAGTAATACTAGCTCTCTATATAGCTATTTATTCTCAATATGTTACATATAGTTATTGACATAATATTCGACTATTTACACAATATTTTGATTGTCACAAACAAGTATTTCAGGTTCTCAGACCTGAAAACTCAATACATACAAGCAAGACAGGGTAATACAAAATTAGTTTGATCTTGACTCCTAAAAGAAAGGGAAATAAAACCATGTGAAAGATTAAGTAGATCAGAAATATAATTCAATTTCTAGGATAGAAAAAGAGGGCGGGGCAAATTGATCTTAAGCATGTAATGCACATATATTATCCCGTGATCACTGAGGGGCAACCACCCTTAAAATGATGTCTCTGATGATGTAAGCCCCCCCCCCCCCCCCCCCCTCTTATCAACCGGATACTTATACAAACGTATTGTCTCTTCGTGTTTTTTTTAGGAAATGAGATAAATAGGCAATCGTTTGAAATAAAAAGTAACTTTCAAAGACGAGTCATTGGCAAATTATTTAGGGTATTATTTGTGAAGGGAAAACGATAATAACCCAGATTTTAGGAGGCAAAACGCAGTTATCAAAATACCCGTGTATTAAACTTTGCTCTCTTATAACAAATATATACAATCATCATGACTTATAAAGTCAATCAAATTTGGAAAATCATATATCATATTCCGCGCAAAAGGTATCAGAATACCATCCTATTATTTGATCAAATTAAATATGGGTGTGGTATTTCGTTACCTCTTATAAAGTGGTTAATTTAAAAATAATGACTTTTATAGATATCAGTGTGTCCTGAAAAATGAGCAAAGCCAAGATATGTTCTCCTTTACGTTACCGACTAGTATATTCATATTCCTGATTTTTTTTGTATTAAGTTGATAGCTTTAGCATAACATAATTAGACCAAACAAAATTATAATTATTGATTCAATGTCAGTTATGTTAATTATTTCAAAATACAGTGTATACTCGGTATGTATGGGCCACAAAATTACGAAATATCTTAAACTTGCCAAAATATCAGGAGGTATAATTATAAATTCATGTTGATCATGACGTTATAGTTTTCCTGATATTCAAATTCATCTTCTTATAGTTCTCTTAGTTTTAAAACGATATCGTTTTGGCACAATTGTTTATAAACATTTCACGTGCATACAAGATGGACGAAACAAACTAAAACAAAACTTTAACAGATAACAGTTTTAACAAAGAAAATTAACAAACACAAGAAAGCTCTGTAATCCCGCAGAATCCTCTTAAGATTACTCATCAAATACCCCACTAAAGTAATATATCACTGATGATTAAATGATTAGAAAACCAGACTGGTTTTTGTTTTAGATAAGCATTATTAATCTTATAAGCTTTTAAAGAATAACACCCAAAAGTAACACATGTTTTTTCAAATCAGAAAAAATGGCTGACATATTAAACATTGTTATACATTTTCAAATTATAGTTTGTATACAAATTGCAACCTTCAAATCTCCTAATAGAAGTATAAACTTGTTTTCAGTCTAGTTTTCCTTCCGACAGTGTTACCTGTGGTATTTAAGGATCAGACCTGATTTCTGGTCATTCTAATTATATTCAAAATTTAGGAATGAATTACATGGACCTTGAAAAATCTTGTAATCCTTGCCTTAGGTGAGCAACAAACAAGCTTATGTTTAAAATGGTTGCATTATAAAACAATGTAATCCATCTGGATTGCTTAAAAGCTTAAAAAGATTACGAATTTGATTTAATTTTGTCTATCTGTCTATTGATTATATAAGGTAACGTAACCAGAGGTCAGACTTAGAGATAGAACACAATCTATATAAGGGTCAATAGATTTGTGTTATGTTTTGTGTTACTTGTAAATAGTGTAAGAACATTGATTATACAGAGTTTGGGTTAAAAGTTGTTATCATAATATACACCAGGACCAATACTTTGATTTAACCATAATAACCGAACAAAATATTAAAGAAAACGAATATATATGATATGAATTCAAGTGCCATGATGTGGTTTCAATGTTTGCGAATGTTTACCAACAGTGACCAATTTTCAACAATGTTTGAAAATATATGGGGGAAAAAAAGCACTTCGTCAATTTCCATCATATTACAAACTTTTCAAATTTCTATGGAATGAAACTTGTACTTCCTTGCCAGAGCTTTGAGGGTTTGGGGGCAATTTTTTATAATTATAAGCGGTAACTATAATAAATTGGTTTTCGGCCAATACTGCTACAGACAGTATCATGTTCCCATGAACTGATTTATCTTAAGGTCCGGTGAAACATTTGGTAGCATGTAAACATTTTATTTTAGAAATGCCAAATGCAGCGGAGGGTCAATAATTTAGGCATAATAAGGATTTGACAACTTTTAGCCTTAAGATTGGATTTTAAGAAATTCCGTCCTTCTCATAATGATCGTCTTATCCATTAAAGTTGTTATTTGTTGTGCGTTACTTTGTGACAAACCCCCCCCCCCCCCCCCCAAGTTGGAAAATGTTAAGTTAACTCTATTTAAAAACACATCTTTGTACGGATATTCCAAGTGTAACTGCCCCTTTGATCAAGCCTATACATCCAAAGGTAAAAAGGTATTAACTTTTGATCGTATGTATCTACGCTTATTGTTCAATATGATATTCATAGAATAATTATGAGGTAAAATACATCCATTAAAAGCAACAACACCTTAATGCATTTGAACATGCACCTTACAATCATAAATAATAAAACATCTACAATATTAACATTTTTACATGACTTTGGCAAGGTACAATCGATGTACAACGCATAAATTTTGTTCCATATAAACTATACTTTTTACAAACATACAATCATATTCAGCGGGTTAATAAAACACTTTGTACAGGCTTGGAAAATATGAAGAATTTAAAAAGATAGGTTAGTTATCCAGTATGCTTTTTGTGTTTATGGTCATCAAGTTACTCAGAAACATAAATAGTGATTTTAGTTGTAGTAATCCATTGGGTTTCGAGGCACATTGATGTTTTCGATAGTAGGATGTAACCATTTGCTAGATGAAAATTTAGCTTCAGTGTAGAAGGTTAGGTTCTTGAAATACCGTCTTGTGTTGTGGCACCTGTTGGGCTAAAAATTCTCCTTGGGTAAGCGTCCTTACACCTGAATGAGCCGACGACGTAGGCGATGTCTCTTTGGACAAGGGAGGTAAATGATATATCCCGATAGGTTTGGCACGAACTGGAGAGTTCCCTTCCGATCTGGACGTCGTCAACTCGTCCGTTCTCAGCGCGGGAGCGGAACGATGTCGAAGCTTACGATAGAACGAAGCATCGCAGTCGATTCGTGCCACGGTGGTCCTGAGCGACATTCCTTGCCTTTCGATGGGAATCTCCTCGAATGATATCCGAGGAGACATCGTGCCTGCACTTAACGGAGATCGGTCGCTTGGTGAGCGAAAGTGATGCGACGATGACCCCTTATCGTTGACGATGGGGTCCCCCCAGACGACGCCTTTCGAGAACGAATTGACTCTTCCCCGATCTTTGAGTTCCGCCGACGACAACCGAGTTCGCATGTGTCTGAGAACGGTGCTGGTCGAGCTCGCTTCTGAAGCCCCATTCGTCTCACACTCCACACGACTTGGAGGGTGGGGTTCGTTGTGGTAAGTCTTGATGACTGTTTTGTTCACCGGCGTCGTCGCGAAATTTGGCACTGATTTCCTGCTTTTTGAAGACTTTTCACGAGTCGGGGATGACATGGGTGTTGAGGGGCTCATATCATTTGACGTGTGTCTCCTTGTGAGGGCTCGTCTGGTAGGAACAGACGACACCACTGACGGTATATTGTCCTCGACGACATGATCTCGAGCATCGACCTCAATATGACGTCGATCACTCTCGAGAACATCGAACTCGTACGTTATACCATCCAATTCTTCATCATCGATGTCATCACAGGGATTCGTGCTCGTAATGCTCTCTATTGAAAGAACATCCAGATCACTCTCGACATCGTTAAAGTCGTCGCCGCTCTCCTCCTCAACGTCGGTGAGATCATAAAATCCACATGTGGTTCCAGGTCTCTGAGTTGGAGACGACGACGACGTCGACGACGAATTAGGATCAGCAGCATGTCGTCGCACGGCAGATGATCGACGTCCACTCACTGACAAATTGTCGAAATCTATCTTTTTGTCAGGTTCTGGTTCTTGGTATTGCCTTCCAGACGCAGTGGAAGGTCTGGCACTGAGTGGCCTTAGCCTGTGAGTTCTCGTGGCTGTTTCTGGGGCTGTCAAAACTCTCGAATCCGGAGTATACGACACCCCGTTATTATTTGAATTTTCCTTGAAACGGCAACTTTTCAGTCGATTTGATATATTGGCTTGATCGTTGAGGAACAGCAAAAGCTGCATGTTCTTGGACTCCTCGAACCCTTGGTCCAGACTCTCCAAGGCGATATCCTTTCCACGATTCATAATGACAGACCAAGAAAAGAAAATATCAAGGAGTAAAATAATCACGTATATAATATTATATCAACGTCCGTAACTGTCAAAAACATAAAGTTCCTCAACTCCTTCCGTTCAGCCATCGTTTTAACATCAACATCGAAAATGCATCTCTCAATCAAACATTTACACAAAATATCCGATAAGGAATTGCCAACGAATGAAAAAAGCCGGAAAAAAGCGTATGTGTGGTGTATAGGTGATTCCAAACGTAATACGGTGTATATCTCCTGCCTTGCTATCCGGTGGCTGTGTAACGGTGGCTTAATAATGAAAAGCTCTTACAAAATATGTTTGTGTGGTTGCGAAGCATCCACTGCGTTTAATCTATAGGGACACAATGGAGCTTTTGGAGGAGCAACCAAGGGCCCTTTAGATTGACGCAGCAAGGCATGTACACAATACTCTTGGTCTTCCACCCGATCGATAATTCGATTGCGTTTTTTCCCCTCTCTCTCACTCCCTTCCTTCTCCGCTGCCTACTGTCATGCAAATTGATTAAAAAGCAAATTAATGGACCACGAAAGCAAGCAAGGACGAGTGGAGATTAAAGAGGGGATGAACCCTTGATAGTGTTTGATACGAATCCTTATCATATAGCATTATTAATCGCCTTAAAGTTAAAACATCATTTATACAGCGGATTTCACGGTTTCGAGAGATATTTTGTTGCGACTGCGATCTGACAAGCTTGGTCAACAAAATGTGAAAGATCAGGACCGTTGGTGTCCGTGAGATTGAAAGGTTTCCTATAGGTAAGAGGTTGATGGTCAAACTTTCCGAGAATGAAACACACAAAGTAACCATGTAAACGCTAATAGTTTTAGCCATGAGTTTTCACGTCTTACCATTTTTTAAAGTATAATGCGATGAAATATGCAAATTATACGAGGATTATTGCATAACTCATGGATAATTTTGTTAATAATTCATTTCGACGGACGGAAAATGACTTGCATCAGATAATGATTGACTCGCATTTGTTGTTGTTGTTTTGTTTTTTCGCCGGGAGTGGCGGAGTTAAAATGAAATAGGAAAACTAATACAATCATGTACAGTCACACCTGTCTATAGCAACCGCACAAGGAAACACAAGAAGTGGTCTTTGTAGACAGGTTCCTTAATTAATACATGTTTCAATGAGAAACCATTTTCAAGAGAGACAAGAAATGTGATATTTGTAGACAGGTGGTCATTGAAGCAGGTTTGACTGTACCAAGTTAAGACACTTTAGGACTATACCCCCACCCCCGGGTGAAGGAAAACATGAATAAGGAAACTAAATAAGATAAATGGGAAAATAAAAACTTGCAGTGAGTCACTGACACACTGGGAAACATTGGGCAGCCTGGGTACATCCTAACCCCCACTCCGTGACAGGGGAAGATTCCGCCCAAATCCTTGTCCATATCTATATACCCCTGATAATCCTTTATGGAATTAATCACAAGATGTTACCTATACGGGCCAACGTAAAATATTAAATCATGTTAAGGATCGTCACACTCTCGTAACAATCAATACATATTTAACAGAACAGATAGTCAATTCTCTTCAACCCGTACCTCGTCAATTTGACCAGAATTCAAGTCAAATTTTATATCGTAGATTCAAACTGTCAAAAATATCTATGATAATATAAATAAATTCTATTGTATAGGGTCTAATGAGCGCCCCTTATAATAGTTTTCCAATTTAAATTTAAACAGATTCTAATCATATTTGAATAGATATTGTCGCGCCCATCAATCATACATCCAGTTTTCAAGTTTTATTTACTTACACGATCCCTCAAATCAATCTTGTCTGATTGACTATTGTCTATTGTCTGTTTGTTTAATGTACACTTGGCAACCGGCGACATTTTACACATGGTTTGTTTGCATTTATATTCCATTGTATTGCAGTTTAAGTTGGCGGAACTGTGTAATTTTTCATTTGAGATTATGATTTAGAACTGGGATTATATTTCTCCGGGTGGTGTTTTCGAGATAGAGGATAAGGAAAAGTATAATCATTTCGTTTACCGTCACTCATAATCTGCTACAGAATACAATTAAACTAGTAGCTAAGATGTTGTGTTTAATGATGGGGAAACATTATTTCCAATATATTTGATAACTCCTTTAAACAAAGAAATCTTAAAGAAAAATTTGCAAGAGAGAATGATGATCTAGTTTTGTTGTTGGTGCTTTCTTTGTTTGTTTGGATGTGTAAGGGTCTACATATTCAAAATTCTGAGAAAAAATACAAAAGGGGCATAAAGATATTTTGATATTTGATTTTCAAAAGGTATAGGCCCATACGCGCAGTTGTTTTACGATGTTCAGTTTGTCCTCAATTTTTTCTTATCCCTCGGTGGCCCTTTAATAAAATCGTTCGCGTGAAGGTTTCGCTCCGCCAGTATAGTGTACTTGCACGCTTGGCTTTGAATGGCTATTCAATAATGAGCCTCTGTGTTAAACACGAAGCTGAACATTCTTTAATGGTATACATATAGCTCCATTGTACTGCATCATCATCATCCATCCTTGTCCCACACATAAATGTTCTTCTCCTGCTCATCTCTCTCTCTCTCTCTCCTCCTTCTCTCATATTTGTCTCTCTATTTCCCTCCCTGTCCTCTCTTCCAATTTTATGTATCCCCTTTTATACTCCTTCTCTCCGTCTCTCTCTCTTTTTTTTCTTTCTCATTCCCACTTTCTCATCTCTCTCTCTCTCTCTTTCTCATTCCCTTTTTCTCATCTCTCTCTCTCTCTCTCTCTCTCTCTCTCTCTCTCATTCCCATAATCCCCTCTCTCTCTCTCTCTCTCTCTCCTCCTTCTCTCATATTTCTCTCTCTATTTCCCTCCCTGTCCTCTCTTCCAATTTCCTGTATCCCCTTTTATACTCCTTCTCTCCGTCTCTCTCTCTCTCTCTTTCTTTCTCATTCCCACTTTCTCTCTCTCTCTCTCTCTCTCTCTCTCTCTCTCTCTCTCTATCTCTATCTCCTATCCGTGTCTCCTATCCGTGGGTCTATTATGCAGGTGTGGGGCCCTTTCTATTGTTCCCTATTCCATGCAGAGAAAGAAAGAATCGACCTAGAATACCTACAGGGCTTTGTTATTGTTTACCTGTTGAATGATGTACTTCTGTAATTTTTTTCACCAGACGATTTATTCAGTGAGGGGGAGGGGGGTTGTGCTGGTGATGATGGTAATAAACTGGAACTACGATGCAATCACAGCGTCCATAAAAGAGGCCTTTGGGTTTGTCGGTATTCTAACGGGTACCGTTATAATGGGAGAGGGGGAGGTTATTTTCTTTTAAAGAAATTAAGTCCCTTTTGCAGCCACCATCAAATTCTTTATAGCTTTGCAGGAATTATGAAGGACCGCTATTCATACACCCTCTTCTCGTATTATGAATAGGGACCCCTGTAAATAACGACCCCGATTTTGTATTATGATTAGCGACCCTCTTTTTCGATTATGAATAGCGGTCCTTACGAACAGCGAGCGGACCCCGGGAGAGATAGAGAGAGAGAGAGAGAGAGAGAGAGAGAGAGAGGGAGAGAAAAAGAGAGATATAATTATGTATATTAAGGGAGAGAAAGGAGCATCCATCATCCATATCATTTCATTGTTTTTGTCAGTATACTTTGCTTTTTAATTTTAACTATTATACTTCTACCTTATTATAAATGACACTGTGTCAAAATTATTTTGAGGAACTTAAATTCTACAATCTAATTTAACCGACCCTAAAATTGTTATGGCCTATAAATCGATAGAACATGGTCCAGATATTTGGAATGCTTTACCTGACAATATTAAACACTCTGCATCTCTTTATTCATTCAAAGCCTCGATGAAAAAAAAAAAAATATCTAAATACATATTTTTTTTTAAAACAGTATAAGGGTCTCAGCGATTTTGAATTTTTGTTTATTCAAATTAATTTTAGATGACCGGTTCATTAACAATACGAATCGAACACCTACTTCACCTGCACACACCCACTTGCACACACTTGCAATTTTTGTCTTTCTTAATTTCGTTCCACTTTTTATTTAGATACGTTCTGAACAAATTCTTATTACGTGACATTCTTTTCTCCTACATACTCCTATAACAGCGCCATGTACCCCCCTCTTCCCGGCTGCAATCATGCCTATGGTGTCGTGGACGAGTGGACGAGTGGATATGTCACCGGACTGTGGATCACAAGGTCCGCGGTTCAAGTCCCACTGCGGCACTAAAGTCCTTTTGGCAAGACATTGATCTACATTTGCCACTCTCCACCTAGGTGTTAAATGGGTACCCGGTAGGATGCGAAAGCTAATGTGCTTAGATTAGCAAGTGTGCGTTTGTAAAAATGATGCACTGGCTGGAATATGCTCCCCAGTGAGTGGAGAATGTGCATACATTGTGTGCGGGTAAGCCTGAATCCGATGACCGGGGTAATAATATGATTGCAGGGCCCTCAGGGAGAACAGTATGAATACTGATGAGGCTACCCTGGGTAAAACAAGACATATTATTATTATGATAATTGGCCTCTGCATTTATCTTGATTATTTTACTTACCTCCATACTTTCAAGTTTTCAATCATACATAATATATCTGCATTTTTGTGTGTGTATTTAAGTTGTCACTCTTTATGTAAATCAATTATATTATATACTATTATTGTTATTTGATATTTGAATATTTTATATTTGATTTATCAAGAAATGTAGAAACATCTGCTTTAAAAAAAAATCGATATGCTTTTTATTAAGTTCCTTTTTTCACACGTAATTTCGAAATTAGTGAGTGTATGCTATAAAAACTTATGCTGTGTACATGTCTTTATTATTCACGAATATCAATTTTGTAAATATGCTGTTTTAATGTATTTTTTTTCTTCATGTGAAATAAAAGAAACTAAACTATACAAAAGATGAAAAAAGAATGGAAAATTAAAGGAAAAAAAGTACACCCCAAAAAAACATGTACGGGACTGTTTGGAACGGAAGGGTAGAAGTGCACGACGGCACAGGAAGTATGGGGAGAGGAATTCTTTCTTTGGTTTATTATTACCCCCTGAGGGGTGGGCCGATCCCGGAGGTACTGCAATACCGGGCCAACCCGTGACCAGGATGGAGCAAGCCCCTATTCCATGGTCTAGATTCAAAAATCAGTTTAATATACAAGCGACTCGGTGAGTCGCGTTTCAGATATTAAGCTGAAAAGAACAGATACTACACATGATCTTAGCCAAAAGGCCGAGAAGCGATAACGATAAAGGGAATTTGAAGGCAATCCGGTTTAAAAAGAATATCTTTTTAGTTCCAGTTGGAGAAAAATAGGAAGAACCCAAACGCTCTCCACTTACGTTCACGTAGCGTAAAAACAAAGAAAAATATCGAAAAATCATCAAGGCCTATCCTAAAGAAGATTCTATGAAGAATCCTTTGAGAAACAGTAAAGATTAAATAATTCATTAATTTATCTGTTATTTAGAAAAGTTTCTTGATAATTGTGAAAGACCGGGACGTCTAAAAACAGTTTACAACGCGTTTGTACATACTGGAGCACGTACGGAAATTAGTCTTTAAAGTAAGCCGCTATGGTGATCTATTATTTTATCATTAGAACTCTTTAATCATTCGACCCTCATTATCCTATTTTTGTATTAAAGTAAAATATAATTTACACCAACAATTTAAATTTCTATTCATTACATGTACAAATTATCCTGAATGTTTCATTTTTGTCCACAAATCTTGCATACAGCGTATGCTTTTGAATACTAGTTTAACTGCACAAATGGATGATCGAACGCGCGACCGTTACGCACTATGGCGCACGCACGGTGAGTCGCTCGGGATGCGTGACGTATACGATGCGCTATACATATGGTAATTAAATCATGCATATGCATTAGTACGACCGCATCATGCTGACGATGCGGGCGACGTCATAAATTTCAGCAAATAATTAGATTTAGAGCTGCCACAGGACCATTTCCTCGATATTTGTACCTTGATCATGATTTTTTTAATTTCAATATGGAAAGACAGAATATCAGAGCATATACTGCACGCTTATCAATATCACGTATGCAGTGGTTGTTTTCTATATATATATAATAATTAAACATGTCTGGTTTTGCGGCTGGGTACGGTTCGTACACCCTAAATTATAATATAAGATTTGCCATAAAAACTAGCAGATATACCTGTTCATTCAAGCTGTACTCATATTCATAAGGGGAAGGGGGCTACAAAGATGTTTGTTACAGAAAAAAAGAAAAGAGGAAGCAAAAATAAGGTCCGTGTAAGCACATATTTTGGGCTCCTGTACAAATGATCAGTCATTGGACTTATATACTTATAGGGATGTGGTAGTCAGTTTCTGAAGTATATAATTCATAATTCGCTGACACCAGACTTGGTGGAAATACAATAAATTTAACCAGTATTCACATCAATAAATAGTATTCCCTCATTCCCTGAGTCTCTCGAAGAGTTTCCGAGTGATGGAAATGTAAGATAATGAATTGTTTTATATGGGGCGATGGACAGAGAATGCAAAGCATTACAATGCCTGTTGGTCATAAACCTGAAGCAAGTGACGGATATTGGTGAATGGCAACTCCTGATAATGGGTATACACCCGAGAGGTGTCGAATTACACATTATGAGAGCCCACTAATATTCGTTTACTGTCACGATACAACGATTTGAGAGTGACAAGCGATATATCTGTTGTCACTCCGTTAAAACAACCGAACTAGATCATTAACCAAGCCATAGCTCCTGAGGGAGCGATAACTCGTCCGTATTCAGTGACGAATGATTTTGTGGTCAATGAGAGCAGTATAATCATGGTATAATGTTACACAATCCCGTTTTGTCGGAGCATCGGAGGGCTCTCTGACCCCAATTTTTTGTTACTGTCCAAATGTGTTATGAAGGTACATGTAAAAAGTTTACAAAGTATGAACAATAATTTGTTTTATTAAAGCATCGTAGCGCCAATATTCTGAAGGGTCTATAATAATGATGTACGATAATAACCGTGGCCAACAGACAGTTGAGGGGGGTGGGGGTAAAACTGCATTGTGATAAGACTAACGATTTAATGCTTATGATCAGATGAGTATGCTTTTCTTCATCAGTAGATATTCTAGTGGGGGCTTGACACCCCCCCCCCCCCACATCAACAAACAAAAATCTAGAACTGCTCCTGGTCTTCATGGCTTAGTTAACTCCCCTATGCAAAAAACACACGAAACATGAAGAATATTTAGGGCCCCTACTTTTTTCAGTGCATGCAGGGGCGTCGCCAAAGGGGGGGTGTGGGGGGGGGGGTGCGACACCCCCCCCCCACCTGTCAGGATATTGTCGGTAAAATTGCGCTGCCGTCGGGAAAAATAGAAAAGGGGGAGAGAAAAAAAGAGAGGGAAAAAAAGAGAGGGGAAAAAAAGAGAGAGAAAAAAAGAGAGGGAAAAAAAGAGAGGGAAAAAAGAGAGGGAAAGGGAAAGAAAAGAAAAAAGAAAAGGAAAAGAAAAGAAAGAAAGGAAAGGAAAGGAAAAGAAAGGAAAGAAAAGAGAACAAAGAAAGAGAAAAAGAGAAAAAGAGGGAGGAGAGGAAAGAAAGGAAAAGAAAGAAAAGAAAGAAAAGGAAAAAAGAAGAAAAAGAGTGAAAGGGAAACAAAAGAAACGGGGGGTGAAAGAGAGGAGAGAGAGGGGAGGTAAGAGTATGAGAGAGGGGGAGGTTGTTGGGTGGAGTCGTCTCGTCGAGGGAGCAAGAAAGACACGGGTAAATATGTTGCTGTGTCGGGTCAGCTGTGTCGGTATTCTTGCTCGATCCTCGTGTACTATATGCAGAAGTTTGAAGTCGGTGAGATGTAAATTGTCGGTCGGCCGACAAGTTTTTTTCCCCTACGAACTGTGACTTCTTATCCGCTGTGGCGACTTCGAGAGTGACTACAACTACAACTTGTATTTTCTCGAAGTTTCACTTTCCTATAATATCAGCTAAAGAAATCGGAGGTTACAAATTTTCGGGGAAAATAAATTCAAACAAAAGTCAACAATAGTACGACGAATCGTCTTCCTTTCTTGAAAACGCCAAAAATTTCGCGCTTTGCGCGGAAGGAGAAACTTCATTTATAGACGAGTCGAAAACGGTACAACGAATCGTCTTCTTTCTAAAATAATTTAAGGAAACGTCAAAGCTTCCGCGCTTCGCGCGAGAGTGGGAAACTGAATTCAGACGAATAGGGCTTATTAAAAGTCGAAAACGGTACGACGAATCGTGTTCTTTCTCTAATAATTTGAGGAAACGTCAAAGCTTTCGCGCTTGCTCGATCCTCGTGTACTATATGCAGAAGTTTGAAGTCGGTGAGATGTATATTGTCGGTCGGCCGACAAGTTTTTTTCCCCTACGGACTGTAACTTCTTATCCGCTGTGACGACTTCGAGAGTGACTACAACTACAATACTTGTATTTTCTCGAAGTTTCACTTTCCTATAATATCAGCTAAAGAAATCAGAGGTTACAAATTTTCGGGGAAAATAAATTCAAACAAAAGTCAACAATAGTACGACGAGTCGTCTTCCTTTCTTGAAAACGCCAAAAATTTCGCGCTTTGCGCGGAAGGAGAAACTTCATTTATAGACGAGTCGAAAACGGTACAACGAATCGTCTTCTTTCTAAAATAATTTAAGGAAACGTCAAAGCTTCCGCGCTTCGCGCGAGAGTGGGAAACTGAATTCAGACAAATAGGGCTTATTAAAAGTCGAAAACGGTACGACGAATCGTGTTCTTTCTCTAATAATTTATGGAAACGTCAAAGCTTTCGCGCTTCGCGCGAGAGGGGGAAACTGAATTCAGATGAATAGGGCTTAATAAGATTCGAAAACGGTACGAGGAATCGTCTTCCTTTCTCTATATTGTGATGAAACGCCAAAAATTTAGCGCTTCGCGCGGTAGGGGAAAACTTCAATAAGACTAGGAATTTAGACGAGTCGAAAACGGTACGACGAATCGTCTTCTTTCTCTTATAATTTAAGGAAACGTCAAAGCTTCCGCGCTTCGCGCGAGAGGAGGAAACTGAATTCAGACAAAATTAATAGGGCTTATTTAAAGTCGAAAACGGTACAACGAATCATGTTCTTTCTCTATTAATTTAAGGAAACGTCAAAGCTTCCGCGCTTCGCGCGAGAGGAGGAAACTGAATTAAGACAAAATTAATAGGGCTTATTTAGAGTCGAAAACGGTACAACGAATCGTGTTCTTTCTCTAATAATATGAGGAAACGTCAAATCTTTCGCGCTTCGCGCGAGAGGGGGGAAACTGAATTCAGATGAATAGGGCTTGTTAAGAGTCGAAAACGGTACGACGAATCGTCTTCTTTCTCTAATAATTTGAGGAAACGTCAAAGCTTTCGCGCTTCGCGCAAAAAGGGGGAAACTGAATTCAGACAAAATAAATAAGGCTTATTTAATGTCGAAAACGGTACAACGAATAAGTTCTTTCTCTAATAATTTAAGGACACATCAAAGCTTCTGCGCTTCGCGCGAGAGGGGGAAACTGAATTCAGACAAAATAAATAGGGCTTATTTAAAGTCGAAAACGGTACAACGAAACGTATTCTTTCTCTATTAATTTAAGGAAACGTCAAAGCCTCCGCGCTTCGCGCGAGAGGGGGAAACTGAATTCAGACAAAATTAATAGGGCTTATTTAGAGTCGAAAACGGTACAACGAATCGTGTTCTTTCTCTAATAATTTAAGGACACATCAAAGCTTCTGCGCTTCGCGCGAGAGGGGGAAACTGAATTCAGACAAAATTAATAGGGCTTATTTAAAGTCGAAAACGGTACAACGAATCGTGTTCTTTCTCAATAAATTAAAGGAAACGTCAAAGCTTCCGCGCTTCGCGCGAGAGGGGGAAACTGAATTCAGACAAAATTAATAGGGCTTATTTAGAGTCAAAAACGGTACAACGAATCGTGTTCTTTCTCTAATAATATTAGGAAACGTCAAAGCTTTCGCGCTTCGCGCGAGAGAGGGGAAACTGAATTAAGATGAATAGGGCTTAATAAGAGTCGAAAACGGTACGACAAATCGTCTTCTTTCTCTAATAATTTGAGGAAACGTCAAAGCTTTCGCGCGAGAGGGGGAAACTGAATTCAGATGAATAGTGCTTTAAAAAGATTCGAAAACGTTACGAGGAATCGTCTTCCTTTCTCTATATTGTGATGAAACGTCAAAACTTCCGCGCTTTGCGCGAGAGGGGGAAGCTAAATTCAGATAAGGATTAAGAGTCGAGAACAGTACACCGAATCGTCTGCTTTTTCTCATAATTTAATGAAACGTCAAAGCTTCCGCGCTTTGCGCGGGAGGGGGAGAAACTGAATTCAGACAAGGATTAAGAGTCGAGAACAGTAGGCCTACACCGAAACGCTGCTTTTTCTCATAATTTAAGGAAACGTCAAAGCTTCCGCGCTTCGCGCGAAAGGAGGAAACCGAATTAGGACAAAATTAATAGGGCTTATTTAGAGTCGAAAACGGTACAACGAATCGTGTTCTTTCTCTAATAATATGAGGAAACGTCAAATCTTTCGCGCTTCGCGCGAGAGGGGAGAAACTGAATTCAGATGAATAGGGCTTGTTAAGAGTCGAAAACGGTACGACGAATCGTCTTCTTTCTCTAATAATTTGAGGAAACGTCAAAGCTTTCGCGCTTCGCGCACAAAGGGGGAAACTGAATTCAGACAAAATAAATAAGGCTTATTTAATGTCGAAAACGGTACAACGAATAAGTTCTTTCTCTAATAATTTAAGGACACATCAAAGCTTCTGCGCTTCGCGCGAGAGGGGGAAACTGAATTCAGACAAAATAAATAGGGCTTATTTAAAGTCGAAAACGGTACAACGAAACGTGTTCTTTCTCTATTCATTTAAGGAAACGTCAAAGCCTCCGCGCTTCGCGCGAGAGGGGGAAACTGAATCCAGACAAAATTAATAGGGCTTATTTAGAGTCGAAAACGGTACAACGAATCGTGTTCTTTCTCTAATAATTTAAGGACACATCAAAGCTTCTGCGCTTCGCGCGAGAGGGGGAAACTGAATTCAGACACAAATAATAGGGCTTATTTAGAGTCAAAAACGGTACAACGAATCGTGTTCTTTCTCTAATAATATGAGGAAACGTCAAAGCTTTCGCGCTTCGCGCGAGAGAGGGGAAACTGAATTAAGATGAATAGGGCTTATTAAGAGTCGAAAACGGTACGACAAATCGTCTTCTTTCTCTAATAATTTGAGGAAACGTCAAAGCTTTCGCGCGAGAGGGGGAAACTGAATTCAGATGAATAGTGCTTTAATAAGATTCGAAAACGTTACGAGGAATCGTCTTCCTTTCTCTATATTGTGATGAAACGTCAAAACTTCCGCGCTTCGCGCGAGAGGGGGAAGCTAAATTCAGATAAGGATTAAGAGTCGAGAACAGTACACCGAATCGTCTGCTTTTTCTCATAATTTAATGAAACGTCAAAGCTTCCGCGCTTTGCGCGGGAGGGGGAGAAACTGAATTCAGACAAGGATTAAGAGTCGAGAACAGTAGGCCTACACCGAAACGCTGCTTTTTCTCATAATTTAAGGAAACGTCAAAGCTTCCGCGCTTCGCGCGAGAGGGGAGAAACTGAATTCAGATGAATAGGGCTTGTTAAGAGTCGAAAACGGTACGACGAATCGTCTTCTTTCTCTAATAATTTGAGGAAACGTCAAAGCTTTCGCGCTTCGCGCAAAAAGGGGGAAACTGAATTCAGACAAAATAAATAAGGCTTATTTAATGTCGAAAACGGTACAACGAATAAGTTCTTTCTCTAATAATTTAAGGACACATCAAAGCTTCTGCGCTTCGCGCGAGAGGGGGAAACTGAATTCAGACAAAATAAATAGGGCTTATTTAAAGTCGAAAACGGTACAACGAAACGTGTTCTTTCTCTATTCATTTAAGGAAACGTCAAAGCCTCCGCGCTTCGCGCGAGAGGGGGAAACTGAATCCAGACAAAATTAATAGGGCTTATTTAGAGTCGAAAACGGTACAACGAATCGTGTTCTTTCTCTAATAATTTAAGGACACATCAAAGCTTTCGCGCTTCGCGCGAGAGAGGGGAAACTGAATTAAGATGAATAGGGCTTATTAAGAGTCGAAAACGGTACGACAAATCGTCTTTTTTCTCTAATAATTTGAGGAAACGTCAAAGCTTTCGCGCGAGAGGGGGAAACTGAATTCAGACACAAATAATAGGGCTTATTTAGAGTCAAAAACGGTACAACGAATCGTGTTCTTTCTCTAATAATATGAGGAAACGTCAAAGCTTTCGCGCTTCGCGCGAGAGAGGGGAAACTGAATTAAGATGAATAGGGCTTATTAAGAGTCGAAAACGGTACGACAAATCGTCTTTTTTCTCTAATAATTTGAGGAAACGTCAAAGCTTTCGCGCGAGAGGGGGAAACTGAATTCAGATGAATAGTGCTTTAATAAGATTCGAAAACGTTACGAGGAATCGTCTTCCTTTCTCTATATTGTGATGAAACGTCAAAACTTCCGCGCTTCGCGCGAGAGGGGGAAGCTAAATTCAGATAAGGATTAAGAGTCGAGAACAGTACACCGAATCGTCTGCTTTTTCTCATAATTTAATGAAATGTCAAAGCTTCTGCGCGGGAGGGGGGGGGGAACTGAATTCAGAAAAGGATAAACAGTCGAGAACGGTACAGCAAATCGTCTTCTTTTTTATAACAATTTAAAACTTCATTAAGACAAGGATTACCAGTCGAAAACGGTACAATTAATCTTCTTCTTTTCCTAATAATTTAAGGATAGTCTAAGCTACCGCGCTTCGCGCGGGAGGCCCATCACCCACACCCCCCTAATGAGCGCGCTTTTAAGTGATTCTCTTGCTCACTACCGCCCCTCCCAAAAACAAGATCCTAGCTCCGTGCCTGCATTAAAATATATAGCTATGATGCTGCATAAATTGAAGAAATAATTCGTATATTTATGTCGTCGAGGAAAATGACCATTTTGCGCATATGCAAGTACTATAGATAGTCCATAGGAAACACAATTTAGCCTTCGGCCCCAGGTTTATAGGGTTGAATTTTTAGATATCGGTAATTGGTGGCTAGTTTTGTCGGTAATCGGTGACCTCTACACACCCCCCCCCCCCCCCCCACTGAAAAAGGTCTAGCGACGCCCCTGAGTGCATGGCGTATATTGCAACCTTGAGGACTCGTGCCCCCTCTCCCAATCGAAAGCCAATCAAGGGCGGAAATACCTTTTTGAAGAGAGCATTTAAAAAAAAAATCATTGTCTGTAAGATATATGGAATGTTTCGGCAAGATTTTCAGCAAAATCTGAAATTTGCAACAATTTTCATGGTTACAAAACATCGAAGTGCAAGTTTTTCTTTATTCGGATTAAATCCAATCCTTCAAAATAACCTCGAGACAGTTTATTCTATTATCGTAATTTTTATTATTGATATTGTTAATATTGTTATCATTATTATCATCACCATTATTATTATAGTAGTATAGAAGTGGTAGTAGTAGAAGTAGTAGTAGTAGTAGTGATATTAGTAGTAGTAGTTGTAGAAGTAGTAGTAGTAGTAGTAGTAGTAGTAGTAGTAGTAGTAGTAGTAGTAGTAGTAGTAGTAATATGTTGTTGTTGTTGTTTCTTAATTAACTTCTTTTACTTATTTATTTATCAAATTTTTCGGGTTTTTTTATCATTCAGTTTCACCTCTAAAACTCTACACTATATATCTTTACCTCACAGTATGGTTTGAAGTGGCACTCTTGCAAAGCCAAATCTTCTTTTTCATGACAAAAGGCGTTGGAAGAATACAACAAAACGAGATCTTATAACTATAAGATAGACCCACTCTTCCTGGCAATCACCAGTCACTTCTAAAGGCAAAAAAGAAGAGGAGACAAGGTACAAAGAGATAATCCCTTTCCGAAGCAAACTTATTATTACAGTCCTCGTTTATCCTCAATACAAGAGTGGGTACTTGAAAGCTTTGACAAAGAGTATGTAAAGGAGTTTCTATTTGTACAGTGGTATGTAACAAATCACTGCAAACAAATTACTTAGTTCCTTTTCAAAAGATCGGGTTGCAGTGCTATACGCCACTGGTTAAATCAGTGAGGCGATTCTCACCTCTCGGGCACCTCCTATCCCTGGTTAGATGCACGGCGGTCAGAGAATTTAGTTTTTGTCTACCGCCCTCTAGTGGCCAAATACCATATAGTTTTTGTTTTGATATTCATGGATAAGAAAAAGTGTTCACAAACTTAGTGACAATTGTATGTACCTTGTAAATATGTCGTCAATGTATATTTTATCTTCATGCTTTTATTTGTTTCTTTGTTGACTTTTTAAAGCTTTTATTTGCCCCTCAGGGTCTTAAAGTGTTCCAATAAAGTTCAAGTTCAAATTCGATTTTATTATAAACATGATGTGTGAGGCAACCCTTTCCTATTCTTTTGTTTTTTTTACATGGAAGGGGGGGGGGGGGAGGTGACATTTATTCTCTGCACTTTACATTGTTACATATGACAATATAGGTCACCACAAACATTATCATGTCCTTCATTTTCATCAATATCACACAGTAACACCAACTTCATTCCAAATATAATAATTTCCTCCAAAATAATGTAAGTTGTCGTGAATTGATATCCTGTGTATTTGACAAAATAAACTTCCATACAAAATACATCAACAGAGGCATATTTGCCCACTGTCTTTTGCAAATATAACGCCGACAGTCAGTTGCAAAACCATGTAATTTCAATTATAACCTATCCGAACCAAATCTTTTACACTCAAACAGATTTTGAAAATTATAAAATTTACAACGACACTGTCCTTTTTCTTTCAGTATTTTAATGAAAAGTCAAACTAGACATGATTGATGTAGGCCAATAAACAACATTTATTAAAAACTTAACCATATATGTATATATCATAGTCTGCCTTATTCAATATATTATATTATATACACGTATACCTGTATTATGTTTAATACATGCATTCCAACGTAAGATATAGAAGTGCAGAAAAGCATTTTAGGCTTTAAAACTGTCAGAGTAATCCTAGCATAATGTATACACCATTGAAATATAAAAGTGAAAAATATTTTACATTCTAGTTTTCTGCTAGTTAGATCAGTCGTGAAATATTGCTACAAAAGTATGTTACCTTGTCAAATTGAGAAATGTCAAGAAAAAATCTTTAGAAACATCTCCCAAAGTGTACGTCTTTTAAAGCCGTATACTAGATTTCATAATTAGATATCATCACATAGAAGTATGGGACAGCGAGATAATCGAAACAATTATTATTATACTGAGTAAAATATACTACGATATAACAAGTTGCAAATTTCACACCCTCATTTTGCGTGTGCTGTATTAAAACGGAGATATAAAGTGATATAGGAAACAGAAGGAAACACTCAATTATCATTCAACTTGCTATGAAAAATGAAGATAGAAAAATGCATAAAAAACAGAAGGGAAGACCAGCTTGTTAATTGATTAGCTGTTATGATCCAACGTAACGTTATACACAGCTTATCCGTCCAAAAAAATGTTGAAATATTGAGAAAATATGAATCTCGCCTCTATTTGTATAGGCTACCAACTGTGTGTGTATAACTATAATAAGACATTCATTCAACTAGATCCAGCAAAGGATTAACATAGACATAAAAACAAACGTGAAATTCTATTTAATATAAAAAAAATACTTTTTTTTTTTTTTTTTTTTTTTTTGTCAAGGGGAGTGAGGAACAAGATCCCATGCTCTGAACGGTTAGTAAAAGAATTTGTGTTAAGTATAAAAAATAAAAATGTAAACAAATATTCCTTTTAAATCGCGGAGATGCTTTAAAAAAATAACTTGTCGCCAAGAATGGGGGGGGGGGGGGTGAGGCAAAAATTGAAGAAAACGTGTTGATAATTTCCCCGTCATGCAGCACCCGGTAAAATCATCCGAGATCTGTCTCTGTCTGTCTGTCTCTCTATTTGGTTCTCACCCCCACTCACCTCTCTCTCTCTCTCTCTCTCTCTCTCTCTCTCTCTCTCTCCGAATCTTACTTTTTCCCCTCCCGTCGTCCTCTTTCTTTATTAGGGACTTTTAGATGTGCGTGGACTGATACGTGTGACGTCCATTCAAGGCAGTGCATTAAAAGGACGTCGATCGTATAATCCACCTTTGTCTTCGTGCAAATCTAAAAGTCCCTAGAATAAGAAAGCCATTACAGCGAGGCATATTGCCCTATCGAAACGTTCACCAAAATGGTTATACTGCATGGTTATAATAAGGCGATCATCCATATTCATGTAATTTTGATAAAATACACAATAAATTCACTAAATTTATTATGATCATTTAACAACCGAAATTCAAGTTGAGCGCTCATCTTGATATCCATTGTCCCAATTTATTCTTGGTTGTCGATGTGCCATTTTTATTTTTCAGCTGCAAGGAATCATCGAAATAATCTATATTTTTTTATTTAGACATTATGACTCTCCGTTATTTCAACTGTCTCTTAATTTAAAGAAAACAAACTATAATATACTTTCAGAACAGGAAAAATAATGATATTCCTGACATTGAAATTATTTTGGATGGTGAATTATTGGGAAAAAAAGGATAGCACAAAATTCCTTGGTGTTTTTATCAATAAAAATCTGAGACACACCAGAAGGCGGTTTTAATAAACTACTTATTGTCTAAGTATTGATCTTGTCGTGTGTAATTCTATATTCATGTTCATGTGTACAGTGACTGTACAGTCAATCGTCCATGACCTAGCATCGTTTATCCATCCATGAATGAACCTGCATTCAACCAGCAGATGTATAAGATTTATTGTATTATTGTGACTACAGATGTTGTGCACATATGCAAATAATTATGCACATATCCACTGCACCTTGTGGAAGCCATGACTTAACGGCATGAATATATGAATAAAAGTACATGGACAGTGTATACAGAGAAAGTATGCTGGTATGCTGGAAGTGTTTACATTCAGTGATGAAATCAGTAAAAAATAAATAAAAGATGCAGAAACCAATCAATCAAATCAAATCAAATCAAATCAAAATAATCCACATGAATAATTAAGCTGCCCCTAAAGTTATATGCTCTCTCTCCAATTATGATCGTCTGCAGCATCTGATCTTCAGTTTACCGCTTGAGGATGTACCGCAGAATATCTTAATATATCGCACACAATCGTCACGAACCGTAAGGGCATCAAGAATGTTGAACCTGTCCCCCAAAATGGCGTACGAATCGTAAACTCGTCGCTGCTCTCTCCTCAGAAATCTGACAGAAATCGAAGCATTTTTCGTGGTAAAGCACGAGATGATTTTGCTGCCACGTTCGTTTTATTTCATTTGTTTGTTGCCTCTTTTTTTTCTCTCCGTTTTTTAATAATTTATTTGTTTGTTTGTCGAATTCCTGGTCGCTCACAACGCCGACAATCAAAAATGATATATGAGTAGTCCACGATTGCACAATTCAAAAGTACGTGTAATTTATCGCAGAGGCGAAACTTATATAATCTTCAGCTTTTGTAAGGAAGTGTTCACACTGCCTTCAGAACAGGAGCATTCCATAGGATGGTGACACGTTCTGGTTCTCCGACCAGCTCCGAGTCTGAACGGAGATATAAGTCCCGGGTCCTGGCGGTGCAACCATGGCTCCCATTCCGATGAGATTGAGCACTCTACCCAAGTGCTTGCCAAAGAACTTTCGAACCTGAGGAAGAAAAAAAAAATCACAAAAAATACTGCAAAATTAGTCTTGAATTAGACGATATAATCGTACCCGAATATACTAAATACTTTCCAGTTTGAATTAGGTTTGAAAGGGGATGAAGTGAGTAAACAAGAATGACATTTTACCAAGGAAGAGTTTATTTTTAAAAAAACACAATATAGATAAGATATAGAAAATATAATTTCGAAAACCTTGCAGACCGGGCATATTTGGGCATTTTGGACCTGCCACAATATGAGGTGACGGCTGCCTAAAATATTTGTATTTTCAAAATCCCGGGGGCTACGATCCTCAGCCCTAACCACCCCTACTACCTACCTCGTACCAATATGATTGACATCGATTCAAATGTGATTGATTGGTGGTTTCTTTAAAACGTCAGTGCAAGATAAAATTTAAAAAATACATTCCTTTCTGTATTAAGAAAACGAAACGTATCAATATTATATTTTACGGAATAGGGGTATGTAAATGTGCTTGTTCCTGCAAGCGTCTACAATAGTGATTTTCATGTATTTTAAACATTGTAATTCAGTTCTATTAATCCAGAACGTTACGAAGATCAATATGTTTATATAACCATTACAAAAATGTACCCAACCTCTTCCAGCAATGACGAGTTTGAGCAGGTTCTTGGTTCGATCCCACCATGTTTCTGTCCTCATTTCTACGCCATCTCCTCCTGCTTTGACTCCGGCTCCCGGCATCATCTTTCGCGCCTTTTTCAAATCTTACATTATTGGTTTGGCCTGTCGTCTGCGCCACATCTTTCGACGTCCGTTCTCGCTCTGGTGAACTGTCACCAACCACGATGTCAACGTCTCTATCGTCCCCATGGCATTCTGCTTCTAACGCTCGTTCATTGTGTGATCTATCTACAAACAAGGAATTTTTCCTCGCCATTTTGTGCTCCTGTATTTCTGTATTCCCAAGTCCTCGACTAACCTCCGACGTGAAATAATTTGCGTTGATCTCCGTCACTTTTTCATCGGCTTTATCTTCCATACCTATGTCATCATCAGTGGTGTGCCGATCTGGTACCAATAGTGGTTTATCGCCGACCACTTTCGTCGACAATCTGCCAGCCATTGTCGTCGAGCTCTGCATCTCTTTTGTTATTTTAATTGTTCTTTCAAAAATGATAAAGCTTTTGTTTCACGTATCATCAGGGTAGATCCTGCTCATACAATGATTTCAATTCAGCAACAAGAAGATTAACATCGACGCAGAACGCTTCACATGGATTGCTGTATAGGACGAGTAATCATATTCCTTCCAACTGCCTTTTGAACAGGACGCGTCAACTCTGGACCATCTGTGCTTATTTTAGAACTACCTGCCAAAACAAATTACTGGAGCTGTCATAATGTTTTCCAAATATAGCAAGTCGGGGATCGGCCTACCAAGTAGCGTTAACCGTTTTAATGCATACTCCTGTCAAAATAGGCTCTTCACTATAAATATGTTTTCAGCATTACAGTATAGTCGTGAATAATTGAAGAATAGCATTTATCTCTAGCTTTTGCTCGAAATCCATTCATCATTATAACGAGAATAATGAGACCCTTTTGACCTTCTAAACTCTCCGAACGAAAATGTAAAGATACATATTGACACCCACCCAAACAAACACACACAATAACTACTGAACTTCATGCAGTTTGGAGTCAAATCATTATCAAGTCTAAATATAATATGTTTATATTTTTTCCTACAGGTATCTGATTACATTTTGTGAAAAGGATTTTTCTTTCTTCGACAACTATAGTCATTTGAAATCAGTGTATCAGATCGACATAATTAATATGTTAAGATATTCATCTAGAAAATGTCAATATGGCAAAATTATCTACATTGCAACGTTTTCGTTTAAAGAATGACATTTGGCTGATAACTTATATACTAACATCCTATAAAGTTAATTGTCATCATTTTAAACTGAAACTTCAATTAAAATTGAAAACAAAATTAAAGTTGTATATGTTAGTTTGACAGAATTTACTAGATCAGTTCGCATTCGAAAGTGGAAAAGTTTAATATCTGGTCACTGGTGTATTGGTGATGTGACCTTGCGTTACCTCGACCCGAAATGGACTTCCTAAGTGTACTTCCGGGGCACATCCATGACAATATTTTGATTCCAACACGTGATGAAACCAATGCCAGGGTCAATCAAACCTCTGCTATGATCATGAGTGGAATCAAAGCTCAAACTAGAGGAATCCGCACTCAAAATATAAAGGAATTCACTGTAAATAAAAATCAATCACTACTTTGGAGTGAATTTAACCATAATTTGAGCTGATTTAATCGTTGAACATATTCTTCCAAGGCTCCAAAGGAAAGGATCCTTCTTTATGAATCCTTAAAAAGAGGGTTTCCACTCCTCTCTGCATTCAGAGAATATACCAATGCATAACGCACTATAGAGACTCTAATGCCAGTGCATGTAATTGTTGCTTCTGCTCTCTTCAAATTCACGAATCAAAATCAAATCCTTACGAAACTAAATCCCAAAACGGGGCCTCCATACCTGAGAACATCCTTCTTTTCCAATGACCACACTGCTGGGGACTATGAGAAAGCAACCTCTTTCTTCATTAACGTCCATTACAGTGAGGGCTATTGCATTATCGAAACATTCACCGAAACAGTTATACTGGTTATAATCAGGCGATCGTCCATATTCATGCAATTTTAAAAATGAAATACTTAATTTATGCACCAAATTTAGTATGATCATTTGACAACCGAAATGTAAGTTGAGCGTTCATCTTGATATCCATTGTCCCGATTAACTCTTGGCTGTCGATGTGTCATTTTTATTTTTCAGCTGCAAGGAGTCATCGAAATATATTTTGATCTAGATATTATGACTCTCCGTCAATTCATAATAATGCACATGAAGCTGTCCCTATAAGATTATCCTCTCTCTCCAATATGATTGTCTGCAGCATCTGATCTTCAGTATACCGCTTGAGGATGAACTGCAGAATATCTTAATATATCGCACACAATCGTCACGAATCGTAAGGGCATCAAGAATGTTGAACCTGTCCCCCAAAATGGCGTACGAATCGTAAACTCGTCGCTGTTCTCTCCTCAGATATCTGACAGAAAATCGAAGTCTTTTCCGTGGTAAAGCACGAGATGATTTTGCTGCCATGTTCGTTATATTTCAATTATTTGTTGCCTCTTTTTGTTCTCCGTTTTTATAATGCTAGTTTGTTTGTCGAATTCCCGGTCGCTTTACAACGCCAACAATCAAAAATGATATATGAGTAGTCCGCGATTGCACAATACAAACTTATAATCTTCAACTTTTGTATCGAAGTGTTCACACTTACACCGTCAGAAGAGGAGCATTCCATAGGATGGTGACACGTTCTGATTCTCCGACCAGCTCCGAAGCTGAACAGAGATATAAGTCCCGGGTCCTGGTGGTGCAACCAGGGCTCCCATTCCGATGAGATTGAGCACTCTACCCAAGTGCTTGCCAAAGAACTTTCGAACCTGAGAAAAAAAATCACAAGAAAATACTGCAAAATTAGTCTTGAATTAGACGATATAATCGTACCCGAATATACTAAATACTTTCCAGTTTAAAAGTTTGAAAGGGGATGAAGTGAATAAACAAGAATGACATTTTACCAAGGAAGAGTTTATTTAAAAATATATATATATAGATGTGATATAGAAAATATAATTTCGAAAACCTTGCAGACCGGGCATATTTGGGCATTTTGGACCTGCCACAATATGAGGTGACGGCTGCCTAAAATATTTGTATTTTCAAAATCCTCGGGGCTACGATCCTCAGCCCTAGCCACCCCTACTACCTACCTCGTACCAATATGATTGACATCGATTCAAATGTGATTGATTGGTGGTTTCTTTAAAACGTCAGTGCAAGATAAAAAAAAAAAAATTCCATTCTGTATTAAGAAAACAAAACGTATCAATATTATATTTTACGGAATGGGGGAATGTAAATGCGCTCGTTCCTGCATGCATCTATATTTTCATGTATCTTTGAACGTGGCAATTCAGTTCTATTAATCCAGAACGGGACGAAGATCAATATGTTTATATAACCATTACAAAAATGTACCCACCCTCTTCCATCGATGACGAGTTTGAGCAGGTTCTTGGTTCGATCCCACCATGTTTCTGTCCTCATTTCTATGCCATCTCCTCCTGCTTTGACTCCGGCTCCCGTCATCATCTTTCGCGCCTTTTTCAAATCTTACATTTATCGTTTGGCCTGTCGTCTGCGCCACATCTTTCGACGTCCGTTCTCGCTCTGGTGAACTGTCACCAACCACGATGTCAACGTCTCTATCACCCCCATGATATTCTGCTTCTAGCGCTCGTTCATTGTGTGATCTATCTACAAACAAGGCATTTTTCTTCGCCATGTCGTGCTCCTGTATTTCTGTATTCCCAAGTCCTCGACTAACCTCCGACGTGAAATAATTTGCGTTGATCTCCGTCACTTTTTCATTGGCTTTATCTTCCATACCTATGTCATCATCAGTGGTGTGCCGATCTGGTACCAATAGTGGTTTATCCCCGATCATTTTCGTCGACAATCTGCCAGCCATTGTCGTCGAGCTCTGCATCTCTTTTGTTATTTTAATTGTTCTTTCAAAAATGATAAAGCTTTTGTTTCACGTATCATCAGGGTAGATCCTGCTCATACAATGATTTCAATTCAGCAACAAGAAGATTAACATCGACGCAGAACGCTTCACATGGATTGCTGTATAGGACGAGTAATCATATTCCTTCCAACTGCCTTTTGAACAGTATACGCGTCAACTCTGGACTATAAGTATCTCTGCCTATTTTAGAACTAAATGCCTAAAATAAATAACTGGATGCGTCATAATGTTTTCCAAATTTAGCAAGTCGGAGATCGGCCTACCAAGTAGCGTTCACTGTTTTCATGCATACTCCTGTCGAAATGGGCTCTTCACAATAAATATAATTCAGTTTCACCTCTAAAACTATATACCTTTACCCTTACAATATGGTTCGAAGTGGCAGTCTTGCATACAGCATTACAGTATAGCAGTGAGTCGTGAATAATTGAAGAAGATCGTTGATCTCTATAGCTTTGCTCGAAATCCATACAACATTATAGCGAGAATAACGAGACCCTTTTGACCTTCTAAACTCTCCGAACGAGAATGTAAAGATACATTATTGACACCCACCCAAACAAACACACACAATAACTACTGTATATACTTCATGCAGTTTGAAGTGAAATCATTATCAAGTCTACGTATACTATGTTTATATTTTTTCCTACAGGTATCTGATTACATTTTGTGAAAAGGATTTTTCTTTCCTCGACAACTATAGTCATTTGAAATCAGTGTATCAGATCGACATAATTAATATGTTAACTAACATATTCATCTAGAAAATGTCAATATGGCAAAATTATCTACATTGCAACGTTTTCGTTTAAAGAATGACATTTGGCTGATAACTTATATACTAACATCCTATAAAGTTAATTGTCATCATTTTAAACTGAAACTTCAATTAAAATTGAAAACAAAATTAAAGTTGTATATGTTAGTTTGACAGAATTTACTAGATCAGTTCGCATTCGAAAGTGGAAAAGTTTAATATCTGGTCAGTGGTGTATTGGTGATGTGACCTTGCGTTACCTCGACCATGGACTTCCTAAGTGTACTTCCGGGGCACATCCATGACAATATTTTGATTCCAACACGTGATGAAACCAGTGCCAGGGTCAATCAAACCTCTGCTATGATCATGAGTGGAATCAAAGCTCAAACTAGAGGAATCCGCACTCAAAATATAATGGAATTCACTGTAAATAAAAATCAATCACTACTTTGGAGTGAATTTAACCATAATTTGAGCTGATTTAATCGTTGAACATATTCTTCCAAGGCTCCAAAGGAAATGATCCTTCTTTATGAATCCTTAAAAAGAGGGTTTCCACTCCTCTCTGCATTCAGAGAATATACCAATGCATAACGCACTATAGAGACTATAATGCCAGTGCATGTAATTGTTGCTTCTGCCAGGCGCGTAGCCAGGGGGGGGGGGGGGGGGGGGGGCGGTGGAGGCGGTCGCCCCCCAAAAACGCCGGCCAAAAAAAAAAGAGAGAGAAAGAAGATAAAAAAAGGAAGAGGACGTAGGAAGAAAAGGGGAAAAGGAGTCGAGAACGGTACAACGAATCGTCTTCTTTCTCTAATAATTTAATGAAACTTCAAAGTTTCCCCGCTTCGCGCGTAAAGGGGGAAATTGAGTTCAAATTAAGGATTACGGGTCAAAAACGGTACACCGAATCGTCTTCTTTCTCTAATAAATAAATGAAACGTCAAAACTTCCGAGGGGGACTGAATACAGAATAAGGATTAAGCCGGGGTCGAGAAAGGTACAACGAATCGTCTTCTTTGTCTAATAATACGTCAAAGCTTCCGCGCTTTGCGCAGGAGGGGCGGACTGAATTCAGACAAGGATTATGAGTCGAGAAAGGTACAAGAATCGTCTTCTTTCAAAGCTTCCGCGCTTCGCGCGGGAGGGGGGAAACTCCCCCCTCCCTGCACCCACCCCCCTAGGGAGCGCGCTACGCGCGCTCTTTAAGTGATTCGCACGCTTTGCGTGCTCACTATCGCCCCCCCTAAAATGAAATCCTGGCTACGCGCTTGGCTTCTGCTCTCTTCAAATTCACGAATCAAAATCAAATCCTTACGAAACTAAATCCCCAAACGGGTCCTTCATACCCGAGAACATCCTTCTTTTCCAATGACCACACTGCTGGGGACTCTGAGAAAGCAACCGTTCTAGACGGAACGAGACAACACTATAATAGAAGACAAAATTGTCACTGAATTTGCAGTTATATAATATCAGGCTGCTAAGGTATGTAAATAATAACGTAACGGGTCAGTCCAATAGCTGTTGTTACCAAAAGGAATCCTTCACGCCGAATAACTAAACAGAGATCGACATCAACGAAGTATATCAGCTATAAACGCTTCAAAGGCCATTCAAAGACACAATGGTTTAATCCAGCTCGTCGTCTTATATGGCTTGTAAAATGATAATCCAGACCCATTTTGTATACCGTTTTCGCCTGGAAAAAAACAGAAGTTAGTGCGACAACGTCCGACGAAGGGGAGTCTCTAAACTCTAAAGACATAAAGGTCACGCCATTGAGGTTACTGAGTAATTCAACTTTCATCCAGATTCTCCCCGATGAAACATTGCCAGCAGGTGGTATTAAATCATATTTAACTTCATAATTATTGGGCCCAGGAGTAACTATGATCCTGTAGGAGAAAGTGTAGGATCCAGGATTCTTCGACGGGGTGGGGAGGCACACTAAATATCTGACATGCAAATAAAAAAAGGGACTAGTAAATTTATTTGAAGAGGTATACTTAAATACAAACCTCAATGAAATACAAAAAGAGAGAAAGTATATCATAATTATACGGCGAGAGGGAAATGTGGGCCTCTGTGCCACACCCTCGCCCATCTGCCAACATCTGCATTTGTTCAAACAGGAAGAGTTCTTCAAACTTAAAAACTCTATCCAAATAGCTACAAACTATCTAACTTTTTGGTTTAAAATAATTATAGTGACAATTTGTGTCTGGAACTGCTGGTAATAAGCATATAGACAGTTGCAGGCAAAAATAATATCGTCATCAGTTTAAATTATCCTGCTTTCTCATTGCTTTTTGTAATGTACTTCGATTACAATTATCTTAATAATGAATGAATAATAATGAACCAATGAATAATTATCTTAACGGAAATATTGAAGCCGGTGTTGGTTATTAATGACTATCTTGATGACCCGAAATATCAAACTGTACCTTTAATCTTTTTTATTCAAATCAGAAAATTAATTGATGTTGACTTATTCCTGATCTTTAGTTAAAAGATGAATTTAGAAAACTGTTCTGAATTATGACCAAAGGTCTAGAGTCTATGTCTATTTGAGATAATCTCGAAGCTTGCCTAGTCTTGTAGTGCATTGTAAACATGGCAATATTTTAGCAATATTACGTGTGTATAGTCTTTAAGTGTAGATGACAAACAGAGCATGACAATCGTATTCAATTGTGATCCATATAAAACTATTTAAAAGAACGAATATATTGTACATGCGTTAAAGCATGTGTCAGTGATCAGGTTGAGCTAAAACTTGATATCAAATTTGTATTCATTTCGAGTTCCACCCAAATATTTCCAAGACCCTATGTTGTCCGGGCAACATTCCAATCATGTTCCTATGTTATCTCCATGGGCCTACTAGGTCCATGTTATCTTTCTTGGGGTCGGTCTAGGAATTCGCGAAAGAGGGCGGGCGGGGTAGTGTCCCTACTAGGGGGGGGGGGGGTCACCATTCCAAAAATGTATGCTAGAGGCAATCTTTTTGGTGTGTACTTAAGGTATACCAAATGGGTTTCCATAAAGAGGGGCGGCACGGGGTCTATTTGCCTCTAAATTGGCGACTAATCTTCATTCTCTACACATACCAATGAATATGATACGGGGGGGGGGGGGGCTATAATTATGTTCCCAATGCCCAGGCCGTAACGGTTACTACGTTAATCTCCTCTTCTTTATATATATTTTATTCTCTAGAGTATGATTATTGGCTATAAAAACAATTATTCAAGTTTGATCAGTTTAGATGGGGTTAGGGTTACGATTATTAAGGACAGGGTCGGAGATGTCGGGACATTGGGAGAATCTGTTCTCCTTATGCTGTTTTCTTTTAACTGCTTTATATTATGTGAGATAAAGTTATGAAATTTCAAAAGATATAATCGTCACCATTTGTTCTCAATCGGTTGACGATTGTTTAATTTCGCATTCAACATCATTCTTTGGAATAAATTTCACAACCCGTTACTATAGTAATTTATTAAAGGTATTACAAAGTTTTGGTATGGGGTCATGTCATGAATTTTGTTCAAATTAACATATTGGAAGCATATGCGTTCCTTCAATATTCATTGATCGTTGTCCCGGTTGAAATCGAGTCTAAAGTTATGAAATTATAAATAATAAACTCTTTATGTTGTATAGCTCCCTCTCAAGGTCAAGATATTAATTAAGCTATGAAACAATGGTTCTTGATTAAAATCGACCGATTAGCTGTTCCCATTTGGAAATTATATATCACAACTACATATTCTGAGATTGTCATGGTCGCAGCTACCATTGTACGGCCGTAGGCGCTATTTGAAATTTATCAACATTTACCGGGAGCACCAGTAAATTTTTATATTAAATTTTTCTCCAAAACAGCAGTGTTTTAGGGGTTAATTTTGTTAGTGCTTATAATACATCCACAGGGGCATCCAAATATATCAAAATTGTAAAGATTCACTATCCACCCAATTTTCAAAATTTCCCAAAACTTTGTATTACCTTTAAGCATTCTAAATGTTCAAACTATAAAGTCAAAGTTGTCACTAATTTTGACAAAAATGACTTCGACAGATTCGAGTGTTGCACATGGCATGGATGGAAACACCCGTTTGTCCTAAATATGGTCCATGCGCCCGACGGGTGTCTATCAAATATGATCTTTACCCCCACAAATCGTGGAGATCGGTGGTATCTATAATTAGTTAGACTACGACCTGGGCGTGGCACTATAAGTGGGCGTGGTATCTTGATAGCAGGCATGTTCCATTCTGGTGTAAAGGCCAATTTAGTATTCTAATATTTTTTCTGTGTGTTTTCCCCCTCTACCCCTCTACCCCCCAACCACCACCACCACCACCACCACCACCTCCAATAGATCCATATCGGATTCGTGAGATAAGAGGGGTAATGCATTGTAAAATGTTGTTCAATTGATTATCATTATTATTGCGCAGTCAATTTCCACGCGCTTCGTGAAACCGAGAATTAATTTGTACTGCAGTACACTATTACTAGATATTGCATTATTTCTAGTGTGAGTTTTATGTTCGAATAATAAAAAAGATATCATAAACATAATAATGAACACCATGTCAAAGCATGAATTTCATAAAGTTGTTCGGTTTTTGTTCCGGATCTTCTCTGTGTAGGCAAGGAGCGTCCCTGCAAACACAAGGGACTTCCCCCAAACTTCACCCTAAACTTTTTAGAAATTTAAGCGCATAATATTGACTAGAAGTTTATACCAAGAAATTCACTGCATGAAATAATTTTTTAAACGACAAAAACGTGAAGTCAGTGATAACATCTTAAATTTCACACCACACGAAGGACTTTCATTCATCAGAGTAGTGACACCGAATCTTCACTCTGGTTCCATTTTATTGTGTGGCGTTGACCATGGAATTACATTCACAGCAACAAAAAGGGACTTTCCCTAAAATAATAACTTGTTCATTGAAAGGCATTGTTGTGTAAGGCTACTTTTGTTGGTAACATAGATGCATGTATCCATCGATGGAAGACCGAGTATGACCAAAAGTATCATTATCACCTTCCATTCGTATCACAATCAAACCTTCGGAAAAGGTTTGCCAAAGGCCCCCCCCCCCCCTAACCCCCACCCTCTTCCTATTTTACAAAATGAATCTATTCAACGACATTATGATTTTCAAAGAAGAAGAAAAAGAAGGGGGAAAAGAAGAAGAAGCAGAAGTAGAAGCAGAACAGCATCTTGGAGAGAGCCCTTGAAATTAACCAAACGAGTGCAAGGATTCGCATGATAATTTGTATTAGGCAGGGTGCAGTTAGGAGAGCCACCCCTCCCACCCCCAATAATTTTGAAGGTGTATCAATATTCGCTCAGCGAGGTGCTCAAATATATCTGTATCTTAATATGTAGTTTATTTTAATGATAAATGACAATAATATTGTGTCATGTTTTCGCTCGTTGATATTCGAGCACCACAACAAGAGGTGTCAGCCCCCCCCCCCCCCCACCACATAATTATCTCTCTGTGAAAATACGTAAGCCCGTGAGACCTACAAGTACTTGGGCCGTCTGGTTGCCATTTGGACTATCGTCACTTGAGCAGCAGCCAAACGCGACGCTCCATCGAAAGACAGAGGGCAAAAATCGCTCACCTGTGAACCAGTTTTATTGATTCAATGATTCGGGATCTTTTTGTTAGAAGGCGAGCCACCGATCGAGCTGGTATTATTGTATACTGGTGCTTCTGACGCTGTGTGGTATAATAAGCATTCGATTTGTTGCGTGCATTTCTACACATAGAATGACAATATAGTGCATGGGTACCACATCCGTCGCAAAAGTTATGGGACTTCATACTTTTGCAAAAACTTCTCGCAGATAAAATACCAGTTATAACATCCATAATATCTGCACAGGCGGAAGTGTGCATCTGTATGGCAAAAGTTTTGTGTATCAAGAGATCCACAGCGGTATATACCTAGCCGTATATCTGGTAAGTCATGTTATAATTATACTCAGGTAGTTTTGTGTCGCATACATACAGAATGTAAACAAATATTCTGGTAGTACATTATTATACACCGTATATGACATTATTATAGACACATATTGTGAAGTATATATGTTTCATTTCCATATGTTCCATATGAGAGATTTGATCTATGTTTCAATGATATGTTATATAAATCTTCTTTTGCAAGGTACATTAGATTATCATTATGTTTTAGTATACATGTACAAGGAGGCATATGCTTGATGGCGAAGAGTCCTGGGTCAGATGTGAGTGCTACAGAACTTACAAGTTCTGCACAATGATAACATTTCGACCCGTGCGCCTCATATTCTATGTGTGTCAGGAAAGGCAACTTTGTATATCAATCAATATTATTTTTTAAAGTATATACGTTTCTTTTCAATTTCACAACAAAACTCATTATTCCCCCCTGTATGAGGATAATATTCTTGTAAGCGTAAAATATGTTTCGTCACCCCCAAAAAAGAAATATATGTGGCCAAGCAATATTTACATGTACACATGGAATCGCGGAATACATGCGCTTCACAATTCTTTTTTACCATTGTATGGTTACTTGATTTCAAGCTAGTATGACATGTGCACCATCTCCACTACTAAGGGAGTATTTTTGTCATGATTAAATCGTTCACACATATTCAGTGCGATGGCAAAAACAATAGCAATTACTTTGTTTCTGCGGCAGACTTCGCATGTTTCGAGGTTTCTGATTGTCTTGGCTTGACCACATCACCAGCAAATTGGCTAAAGGTTTTATGGCTTTTAACCGGGTCGTCAGTTCAAATTTGCTTTTCTCTCGGCAGACTAACTCCATGGGCAGACTTTATCACCAAATGTTGTCCCTTATCTATACTTCCCGGCGTTTAACATTTTAACAGCCCCTTAATTTCCAACCTTCACACTCCTTATCAAACGCATACAATTTTTCTTTATTTAAAGTTCCTCTTTATCCTTTTTGAATTTATGATAATTCGTCGCTGTTTTCACGAAGTGACGGTAGTGAAATAAAATTGCATTCACTTTGCGTTACAATTTTCCTCACTACCGTCACTTCGTGAAAACAAGGACGAATTATGCAATCACCGCGTATGCAGGAGTTGAGGTTCACTCGTATATAAAAAAAACACCCCAAAACAAATACTTGAGACTAATTACGCAAGTAAGATTATATCACCCTTTGCGTTACCAAGATTGTCAACACCTTTGCTCCTCCTTACTAATCTCAACTACTATTAATGATGTATACAACCATAAATAACGCATGTAGTTTAAACTGCTCTCTTCCTTTTTAACGCCACTTAAACTCCCCGTATATCTTTGTTTCTTTTTCTTTTATCACAGATTCGTCAACATTTTCGATGTTGTGACGACTTTTAGCGATTTGGAACATCTGGATCGTCATATTAAAAAAAAATATGACGACAGCCTGCTCAATTTAGCACCTTCCTAATGCCACTGGGGCATGAGCAATACTCAATATTTACCATTGTTATCAAGGGACGCGATAAATGTAGGGCGAGATCGCTGTTGATATCAAACTTCGTGAACTCTTAAGATTAGCTATACTCGTAAGATTTAGCTATACTACACGTGGACTTTAAACTCTAGGTACAGCCTTTGGATATATGAAATAGTAAGCAGGACCTTTATCCCGACTGACAGAGCTATAATCTACTTCTTAACTAAAAGTGCGACGAGACGATCTTATCAACCATGGGTACAAAGGCGAAGGTAAAGAAGCGAGCGGACGAGACAGAAGATACTTTGAAGAAAGAAAAGAAAAAGAAGAGAATCTTGCTCTTTAGGATAGTCCGCAAACGAAAACGCTTGTCTCAATCGCAAGAGTTCCTTCACGATAACCGACCCGAGAACTTTAAGACCGAACTCGAGATCGATGAGCAGGAGAAAGAAAACGACGTCGACATGCAGACAGCAAACGTGATCGAGCATCATCATGACCACGAGGAGGATGGCATTGTCAGTGCCTCTGCGTCGCATGACGGGCACGACCACGTCGATGGCGAGGAGGTGGCGGATGAGAAACGCAAAACAGCCGACGAAAAGAAAAGACTTTTCAGCTCCCCGATCAAGTTTCTCAAAAACTCATTTAGTTTGAAAAGGCGGCGGAAACAAACAGAGTATTCCAAGTTTTCAGAATCAACAGACAATATAGCTGATTCACACAAAACCGAACTGGAACCGATCGACGACGGTGTTGAGCCAGTATCAGGCAATGTGAAACAAACAAAAAAGACGAACTCGAATAAATACGTCCGCTTCGAGACGCACGATGATGAGGACAAGGAGAACATGTCGATGACGATAGACGAGGAGGATGATGATGATGTAATCAATAATCAGCCGCAGTCATCGTCGACACCGGATAAGAAGAAGAAGTCAGCTAAAAAGAGGGTAGCTAAGGTAAGGATCACTGCATGAAAATAATTAATTATAAAAGGCGTGGCAACATCATAATCGTGCAAACCATTTTCTTAATTGATAATAATTATTGCAACGTTTGATAGCCGTGTCTCTCTTGATGGCTGTCGTCCCAGCTTTATGATTATATATTGAGTATCCAACATAGGTTGAACCTGGAGAATACCAATACCCTTTTTTTTTTAAATCAATGAAAACATTTTTTTTTTTACATAGAGTCTTGGCACTCGGGGATGCCAACATTCCATCTACCCACCTTAGCAACATCTGATTCCGAATACGCCTAGATTCTATTGAATTATTTTTTTTAATGATTTTTTTCCTTCTCCTGGAAACCTTGTGAAGAGAAAAAAACAGGGTTCCAGTAAATAACTACTCCTTTGCTGAAATTTACATACATTTTCCCCTCCAAAATACGATAAAAGTGTAAATCTAGAATCAATTTCCTCAACATAACCAATGATGGTAGCTATTCCCTAAATACCCAAACTATTTGTTTGTATTAATCTAGTTTTCGAGAATTTGTGTTCGTTTGTTTGAAGAACAAGAATTAAAAAAAGGATTTTGTTCTGTCTTCATTGAAATTGATCTGCAACAAATTCAGACTACCAATATAGGCAATCAGGCAAATGTTGAGTAATACTTGTTTGTTCAATAATCAATTGTATATTTGACCAAAAACGCCATTCCAAAGTATGAATCGAAAGATAGTACAAAACCCCCGTCGTTTCCTAATAACATCACGAATGAAAAGCCAAAGTTCGCGTCCTACTACTTCGTTGTCCTGTTTTAAATTGAGGTTTGGGGAAATACCACTGATTTGTTTTTGTTTTCTTCAAATAATATAGAGCTTTTCATAGATATTCAAAATTTATTCTGGTGGTTTCACCTTTAGTAGATTGTAACGTTATTGCACGTTACTCAAAGCGCCAAAATAATGCTTTTATAAGCTCAGAACAGACTACCGTAGTTCTTTATTATCTTCTCTGCACGATTTAACAGTGTGTGAGTGTTCACAACTGACGCCTTTTGTAACTCTATGTTTTCCTCTTGTGATTGTGAATATAGATTTGATTTTATAATCACATCTGCATTGTTATGAAAAGAAAATGACCTTCGTTAGAATCACAATCATGCACGTAGTGGGACCCAAGACGTGTACAAATAGTGTGTGTTTGCTCATAACCGGGTGTGCATGGTAACACGTATGGCATGAACTTTGGTTAAACATTTAAGAAAGGGAAGAAAACTATCATGATCATGTGAAAGATAACCATTATGACTTATTTGCATATCTCGTAAATATTAAAACCATTGTTGAATAAGCCTAGGAATTCCAAGGAAAAGGGATGATGCGGTAAAACTCTATATAGTTTTGGTTTGCTAATTGATGGACAGATTGAATAAAAGTAAGGATGTAGGCCTATGCTTACTTCCTAATATACCCAACAGCGTATAGCAAGGAGGCGACTTGGGGCATATGCCCCCATAAAGATTGAACTAGTACACCAGACATCGGGCAGGCATGCTTTAGTTTCATGGTGCATTTCTTTTTTGGTCTGTTTTGTTGTTAGGCATTCGATTATTTAGAGGCACTGCCCCCATGCTCCTCAGGGAACTACACAAACAGTCTTCATAATCATACAAAACGTTAATGATAATGATTACAGGTCTTTATTTTAGTATAAGGAGATAATATTCGATCAAGTGACCGCCCCCCCCCCCGCGTCGTCCCAGTACACTTCAATAAGCCGATCAGTATAACGCTACGCGACTGATAAGGCTCAAATAAAAGCCAAAGCATGAATAAAAAAAGTGCAAGACATAGTGATAAGTAAGAAAGAGGTTACAACTCACTTTCGAATCATGAGATAAAACACATCTTAATTCGTACTTAATTAATTGTATTTATCCTTTTTTCCATTCTTTTACTCTCTTTAAAGGCTAGCAGGAAGACTGGTCGTGTTTTCCGAGAGGGGATGATCCTGATTGGTCGAAACCTGCAGTACCTCTCCCCCATGCCTACACCCCATGTCTTCGCCGATCCTCACGCCAAGAAGAAAGCCAACTACACCGACAAACCCAAGAAGCGAAACTACAAATACACAGCAAGTGCCCCGCCCTCCAACCCATATGGATTCATTTAGCTTTCCGGATGGTAATCTGGAATATTTTAGACAATCTAAAAAGAAGACACTATAATTATTATGATCATGTCGATGATAATTATAAGCAATAATTGATTTGAATAGACGATAAATAAAATCCGACGTATGTCACAATTCCTCTGTATTGGCGTAGCCAGAAGAGAGGGGCAGATAGTGCAGTTGCCCTCCAATAATGGATTTCTAGAATTTGTGTAGATTCCTATAATTTTTTTCTGTGGGAATTTCTAAAAATTTTACTGCCAAATGAATTTTTTCTTCTTCAGTTATTGTAATTATGTTTAGAAATGTAAGGCTATACACCCTTATCATTCTGTAGGCATATATATGAAAGGGGACCTTCGCGGTTTTGCGTCTCACTATTTCTACTGATGCTTCCATTTGATATCGTAGTAGGAATGTGGTCGTTAATAACCTATAAATAATTTTTAAGTGCATAATGGTAAATCAAAGTTAGACCCATACATATTTTTTTTTTCGAAAAAAAGCACATTGACTATACTGTATAAATAAGAAGAAAGGTACTTTTTTGTGTATTTCAAAACAGTACTGCAATAACTGTATTTGTCTGCTTATGTCCCTAATCGTAGAGAAAATAATGAGAACAATATTTAGATGCCACTAAGGTTGTCAGAAAAATTAATTCCAATAACATTACTATTGATAATATCAATGTGCATCTTATTCGGATGACATGTACTCCTGTTCATGGCGCCTGAACATACATTTTTTAATGTTTACTCGAGCTTTTTATTGTTTACACTCTTTTGAGTATTCTGCACTTGCCGGTTTTGTCTTCCGCTTTTCAAATCGTGTTCCCATCTTATTGCACTGTGCTAGAAGTATATTTAGATGACTTTATGTATATAGAGAGAAGCTTTATTACATTGAATGACCCTTATTTTTCTCACCTCGCAAATGGAGAAAATATGACGATTGATGTAACGTGTATATATTGTATTCTTAAACGATTATGGTGTCCGTTATTTTGACAATGCATATTATATATAGGACTTTATGTATTCCGACAGAATTACTGTTGTTGTTGTTTTAGTTTTTATTGGCGTGTATCATTCATTTATGAATCTTTACGCCTGCACTGCACTGGGTTTTTGTAGGTTTGCGTCTAGTCACTTTTGTTTTGTTGTGTTTTTGGAGTTAAGGATGATGAAACTTTAACTTTTCCTGCATGTCTATCTAGTGATGACGAAGTTTGTCCCGGTATGAAAACGGGGTTACAAACATTTGGGCACATGTATATACCTGCATCAATGACATTTTGCTTTATTTTTTTAGCTGCTTAATATAATAATTACGTTTAGCTATGACACTTACAGGCCAGTACGAACGCACTTGATGATTACACAAACAGAAAATAAAGGGGATTTTTATTTTCACTAATTTCCTACTGCCGCTCATATCGGAGAGACAGTAAAAAAAAATGGAGTATGACAATGTTGGTTATTTTCATACCCCATACTCATCCAGATTGCTGAATGGTGTGATGGATGATGGGAATCATACAAATTCGTTTATCTATTCGTTGAAAGTAAGAATTCGTTAATTCATTAAACGTAAGACAAGAATGGATATGACAGTCCCATTTAGTTATTGATACTTCAACTGAATCAAATTATGTTATAGGTATTTTGATCTAACTAACTGAAATCATATCACCATTAATTCGTGTCTTTTATTTCTTCTTCTTATAAATTTCTATTTTTAGTAACTGAAAGTAAAATAAAATGACTATTTTTAAAAGTATTTAGATATTTAGAAATCTATTTTGGTGCAATCAAGATTTGATGAAAATAATGAGCTGCCTGATTTTCATGCGTTTTTTGTTGTTGATCATTTTTAATAAAATCTTGCTATGAGATGCAAATACGAAGACATTTTAAGTGTCAAATACTCTTTTCTAGTGTTTCCGTGTAGAGAGTGCAGGGGAATAGTTGAATTATACTGAAAAGCGTTAAGCTAAGCTCAGACTAAGTTACTGCTGCTACGAAAAAAGGTGTATTCACTGAATATTATGCTAGCCTTTTATCCTATATAGTAATCGACAGTTATAATGCCCCACCCCTTTCTCTCTCCCATCTCTCCTTCTATTTCTTTCCTTCTTTCTTTTTGAATCTCACTCTTCCCCCCCTCATCTTCTACTTTTTTACTCCACATAAATATTATTTGTATACTCATATACATTACAAAATGTAAGCCAACACTGGGAATATATCAAGCATTAAATCCGTTACCGTACACGTCACGTTACAAGACAATTCCATAATCAAATCATAAGATAATATTAAGAGGAATTCTTAAATCAACGATGAATGCATAATTTATTGTTTATGCGTACTTTCACTGTTATCATTATTGTGACGTAAGAGACAGCGCGCGCCCCTTGACAACATCCATTCAAAACGAATTACAATCGCATCGGTTTCGGGGATCGGGGAAAGTATTTTTTTTTAAAGCATTCTGATCTGTCATGTAACTATAGGAGTGTTTGAAATCAAACCCAGGGACTTTGAAATGTTCGGTAATACAGCCATTAAACCAATTGATCAATAAACATGAAATGAAGATTATTATCTTGAGGCATAAAAACGATTTGCGATGGGGTGCAATTTTTGGGCACTGACACAGAAGAAGTCCCTTTATGTCTACACATCATTGATGTCCGTCATTGGATTATTCATCATCATCGTCTATGACCTTCTTCAATACACCGTCTTCGAGAGATCAGAACTGACTTCACAGTCATTCACAGAGGCCTTACTGGTGAGGCACTAATTTTGCGGCCATCAATTTGGCCTACGCCCCCCCCCCCCCAAAAAAAAAAAAAAAAAAAAAAAATGAGATTTCTTTTGTCGATGCTTTATATTTCTCGTTTAACATATTTTGATATCCCTCTTTCCCTTCTCAAAATCTCCTGTATCCCCCTCTTCATTCGCAGCGAAAGAAGATGCTCTTTTAGTATACCAACCAGTCAACCACCATCTTCAAAACTGCCCCCCCCCATCCCCTATTCCAATACGCACAATAATTAGAAGCGGTTGGGAACTTGCAATTAGTGCCGACATTTCGTATTCTTTCTTTTTTAACAAAGCTCGCCGAGGGTAAAGTCTAGAACTACAAAATATTAAAGAACACTATTATACCACACACGTTACTCAGTACTTAACTTGATCTTTATTGACAAAGAACCTACCCACTCCCCCCCCCCCCCCCAAGGGAAAAAATAAATCAAAGTAAATAAAATAAAGAATTTTAGTAAGTAAAAAGAAAATATTAAAATGCTGATAATTTAAATGTCAATCGTTTATTGTTATGTTGGTAACAAGAACCAATTTATTTCTCTATCAGATGATTCATGTTTTGAGCTACTACACGGCGTTGCTAGGTTTCGTCTATAACACGAAGGCAGGAAAGAGAATGAGTGATGCTAAACTGGAGTGGATTGCAGTTGGTAAGGCATGTTCATTGATATATGAATGTATATAGATATTGATAGGCAGCACTGATGGCTAGATAGATAGAAAGATAGATGGATTGATCGATAGATAGATAGGTAGTTACATAGATACATGTAGATGATATAAATATATTGATAACAGACTGATGGCTATATAGATAGATACATGTAGAAAGATATATGGATTGATAGATAGAAAGAAAGATATTGAGAGACAGAAGACATTGGTTTCAGAATTTTCATGGCATTTCTCTACTCCTCATGGATTAGTAAACCCTATAAAATCAAATTCGAAAGAAAACCCCGTCTCTTAAATGTAAAACAACTACAAAAAGTAGAAGATGTTTGCTTGTTTTTCTCCTCTTTCCTCCAGTTGCAACATTTTTGCTGACAATAACGCGAGTAGCCATCGAGGTCAGTTTCATCACGTACCGCAAGCAAGCTTACAAGAGTTTTAACGAATGATGGACAAAAAAAATGTTGGAAAACGATGTGAATGTCGCTCATATATTCTTTCGGTAGATATGACCTCCCCTTTGACGACGAATATTGTACTACTATCAAAGAAGGAAGAAAGCAAAAACAAAGACAGAGCAGTTTATCGAAGATACCATTCTTGAAGTTCCTAAAGTAGTTGGTATTGAAGACGAATTTTTCCTCGATACCTCCGGTATATACACATTAATTCAAAAGAAAAACAGATAAATAAAACAAAACAGAACCATAAGTAACGCCCTGTCTTAGGAGATTTGCATATTATTTATTCATAAATTGTCTTTCATTCATTTGAGATACTTTCTTTGTACATTAATATTCTCTGCCTTTATTTCAAATGTAAGTATGAATATATTCTTGTACATGTATCACTACTATCACACCAAATAAAAAATAAAAAACGAATGCCAAATTTCACATTTTAAAGTCATATTTAAGCGTCTTTATTCAAATATTTGAAAACAAGTATCAATATTTTCTTTTAGAAAATTTCACATTATATATAACTTCGTACACATTAAGGGTTCAATATATCAACTCATGCAATTGCAAAGCAGGCTAATTTTTTCACTTTGTACAGCTTCACACATTACATGTATGTCCATTCACTCTATGGTCCAAAAATCCAAGATTTTACAATTTCTCGATGTTGCAGATGAAGTAGACAGACAGAAGAAAAGGTGTAGACGCCAAGCAACGTCCATGATACAATTACGATTATTGGACCATTGTAAATGAGCCTTATATAAATAATGGAATAATGTTATCCTTCTTACGAACAGTTCCTGCTTTATAGGAATGTAAAAAACAAAAAAGTGTGACCATGCATTGCATTTCTTTGACTACCGTAATGGAAGTGATGGAATTTATATATCTTATTGAAGCTCACAAAATTTACACCGCTTTTAAGAACCACACATGAATGAATTTGGTATAAAATTTCTATGTGGATATTTCTGGTGTATTAACTATTAAGATTAAAATACCTTGTCCCAAATGTGCTCCCTTGTGTTGGTGCTTTCAGAAAGTGTGTTTAAATGTGTTTAAATGTTGTCTAGCAAGTACTCTTGCAATATTACTAGAATTCTTCTTTACAACAGGGTTAACTCTTCAGTGACTTTCAAACAGTTTTGCTTTAAAAGGTTAACATAATGTCCCAGTACTGTAAATTAATGCATTACCTTAAACATCATCTGAATAACCAAACAAATAAATCCCAAACAATTACAATATCTGTCAATGAATACTTGGATTTATAAATTATTGTTATCATCTCTACATTTTTTAAACCCTTAAAGCTGTTAGAATTGGCCACTACTGAGTTGAAATGAACCAAAATAGTATCATGTCAAGACAGCATGTATATGCAAACAATAACTGGCAAGTATATGGAAATTAAGGATTCAACAATTGCTACGATTATCAAAGATCAATAAATGGAACATAAAACATTTTAGAGGTTGAGGCTGGAAGTAACACAATTATCAAATTGACAATATCTCATTTTACTTTATAGTTTACAAGTTTTTTGGGGAGGGGTGGAGGAAATATTGCAAAATAATTAGACTCTACAAATCTAGATATAAGATAAGAAGAATTCTTTATAATACAATCAATACTCAAAATGCTTCTCACACAATACTTTTAAAGCATGTATTATTTCATAGTATCTATTTAATATAACACCCATTTCTAATCCCATTGACAATGTACAAATGATAAATACCTTCATACTAAACCTGTATTAAACAATGATTTGGCAATATTTCTATGCAAAAAAACTAGTCCATTATAAGATATTCAGAATCTCTTAGTCAATGACCTTTCTCCAGGCAGTTTTTAGGAATCATGAACAACAATTGACATAAACGTACTACAAATAAAAACACTTTCAAAACCATATTCTAGCCAGTAAACTAAAAGAGGTGTACGAGTCGAGTAGATTAAACATTTGGCTAGAAATGTGAAGGTCGTGGTTCGATCCCTAGCACAGCACTGATGTCCTTGAGCAAGGCATTTCATCTACACTGCTCCTCTCCACCCAGGTGTTAATGAGAACCCAGTAGGATGCGAAAGTCATTGTTGTTGCGAGCATTGTGAGGGTCTGTAGAAAGGCGCCTGGCTGGAATGCTCCCCAAAGAGTGAAGAAAGTGCATGCATTGAGTGATTTCAAGTTGGGTGTATAAGGCTGGTGTTGGTGTTTAATAAACACTAACACCAGCCTAAACACCGAAATGGAAAAATCAGCTGGTGTTAAGGCTTTGACCTCTGAATATCGTCAACTTCCGGTAGCTAGTGTTATCGATTTTGCAAAATTGTCGTCTGCTGAACCGACCTTTGTGGCTGGTGTTAATATTTTACGTACAAATGTCCTATTCACTAACACTAGCCCCTAGGGATTAAGCAAATGTTGATTTCCAGTTCGGTGTTAGTGGTGTACCCGCACACAGTCAACGCACGAACGACGCCAATTTATTGTCTGATGATCAAATAAAAATTTGTGAAACAGGTAATTCATATATTCTTTTGTGTAAAATGAGTTATTTTATAAGACCAGAGAAATAGGTGTAAATTTATTCTGTACTTTTCATGATATCTTTAGTTTTGATGTACTATTTTTAAATCATCGTCATGAAATCAAGTATGTGGTGACGTCATAGCTGGTGTTAAGCTATCGATTTTGATATCGGTATCGGGCTCTTAATTTCATCAGCAAATTTTTCGCTCGATTTAAGAGCTCTTGACTGCTCTAAACACTAACACTAACACCCAACTTGAAATCACTCATTGTATGCAGGCAAGCCCAACTCCGATGACTGGGGTAATAATATACATGTATCTGTAAAGCGCTTAGAAACATTCAATATGTATTTAGGTGCTATACAAATCCAGACTATTACAATAGTATTAAGCCTGCCATTTGGGGGAGGGGTGGGGGGGGGGGGGGGATTGCAAAATAAATGCAATAACTTCATCGTTCATATTGTTTTATGTAACAATAAACACATATAAAACCTCAAATTAAGCAAATGAAGGAAATACTAAAGATACTTGGATATTGATCTTTGCCTTCCTCTTATAGAATTTCATTCTTTTAAGAAAGCTTACATGACAACAAATATATAAATACTCAACATATCAAAACACCCATACTACTTTATGCCTTTTGAATGGATAATTAATAGAGTCGTACGATATGAATCTTGATAGTACATACAAATATTTATTTCATAAACCAAACAGACACATAAACACAAATAGTCAACCCCTGACATAATTTCATGAATGTAAAATAATAAATATGTTTGATAAACGTATATGATGTATTGACATGTCTTAGAAAAAAACCCATCTTTATTCTTTTAACAAGTTAGATAATGATATTGGTGCTTCATACAGCACATTGCATTTCGGTTGACTGATCATTCATATGAAACACATATATTGATCTACATCTTATTGTAAATATAGATGTATTTAACATTGTTCTCTGACTTCAATGTGTCATTAAGGAATTAATGCTTTGATTAATTGGCCATTAAAAAATGGTTAATTAATCAAGACACAACTGCTCAGAAAGAAATTATATTTTTGTTGATAATTAAAGGTATCAGTGGAACAAGGCTTTCAGTCCTATCTGAGGGACTTGGTAATTGAGGATAAATGCCACACCCACATGCATTCGTGAATTGACTAAGTATCAAATACACAGCCTCCACATTAAGAGAACACTTCTCTCTACTACCATGTCATTGCACTTCCAGTTGTATTTCACTGAATGACCTACTGGTATGCAAGCTATTCCCTAGCCAACTCTTGACCTACAGTACAGCATTCAATGTACACTTTACAAGCATAAAGATACATTTACACTGAGTAACGTTTGCGCTGAAATGAGATGTTTCATGCATACAAAAGGCAAATATTCCACTGTTTTTACTGGTAATAAAGCTAATATACAAATACTAATATGACAACTGAGCCATAAGCTACTATCAGCTGATGCGTGCGAGTGTCTCTGTCACTTCTCAATGGCCATCCTTTCCTTGACTTGCTACCCTGGAGTGGATGACCAATCCACAGTCTTGTCATTGCATCTCTACTTTTTGTACTTTGCTCATCAGCCGGAGCAAGGGCATGAGGACTTCAACACAACGGAATAAATCATGATATATAAATGTAATGGGCCTCTAATTTCACAAATTTAAATCTGTACACGACTGCACTGGCCCACTAGCTCAAAAATCAAGTCGGTGTTGAAGCTCAAAGCTAGGATATAACTGTTATATATATCAAAAATAAAATAAACACAATTTACACATTGGTCACAACCAAACAGAAACAGCTTCAACAGAATTCAGGTTGATCCTTCAATGTGACCTTCCTAGAGTCTTTTTCTCTCATCATTCTTTAGTATGATTTGTCCAATCTCCTTCTTAAATCCTTCTCCCGATCCTGATGTTGGGGTTGTTGAGGGGGTCAAGCAGAGGGTCAGAGTTCGCCGATGCCCTGCCCACAGAGGTCATGATGATAATGAACGTGAAGAAGGCAAGGAGACAGATGAAGAGCAGAATGGCCATCCTCTTGATCTGGGAGTTGGAGTCGACTGGTTTCCTGCTACTTGTTCTTGATCTGAAAGAAAAGAAGAAAAAAATACACAATCAAATCTATCATTGTAAATAATTACTCACAATGTTAATTGAAGATAACTAAAACAGAAATTGAATAGATAATATAACTCATAAAACAGGAAGGGTAAAAAGAGAAGTTGTTGAAACTTAGTCTTTTTAATTCTTATTATTTTGTTCATATCTCTTTCCATATCCAGTTGGATATGGACAAAATCTCCTAAGATTTTGAGATATGTGTTTATTAGCCACATAAAACTGTAAATTTGAATCTTCATAATATCAAACCTACACTGCAGTTACGGACACTCAAGATTTGCATTGAATCATGACTTGATAACACAACTGAACAGGAGGGGTCACTATTCTTGTTTATATACACGGACCAATGGGCATTCCAGATGGGTACAAAATCTGATGATTGCACAGATAAACCATTAACACAATGATAGATGACAGAGGTGGTACAGGACTAGCTGTGCGAAAAATGCTCCAGTGACAATTGTTCAGCCTATACCATCCAAATTCTTAAATTCTATCCTGGACCGAACATGATACCAAACCCTTACCCTAAACCAAACCTCAACCTCAATCCCAATTGCAACGCTATCCATGGTAATAGACCATGTGGCAGATTAGCCTTGTGCTTAAAAAGTTATTCAATAAAGTCTACTACTACTGCTAGTTCTACTGCTATGGCTATCTACTGTTTGTGCTACTACTACTATTACTAATACTACTGCTGCAACTGATAATACTACTGCTACTGCTACTTATAATAATACTTGTACTACTACTCTACTACTTCTCCTGCTGCTGATAATGCAATTGTCACCAGAGCATATGGTGTCCAGAGCACCATAAGACTTACTTGAACCATCTGGCAAACCAATGAAGTGCACTCCTCCTCTTGTACTTGTCTTTGTCATGATCTTGAACGATGTCCACAATCATCTCATCTTTCCTTGCATCATACACTCTGTGGTCTGTCAGGTGGAGAGCGGATGAAACATATCAAAGCAAGTTATAAGCCAGAATAAACCCAGAACCAAAAAAAAAAAAAAAAAAAAAAAGATAAAATACTTTATTATATTCAACTTAAAAAACAAATACCTTCCTTATTATTTATAGAGGAGAAAATGGAACTGTTCTAGAGGGAATAAAGTCTACGTAGGAAACTGAAATTTACCATACTATTTAATTACATCACTAAAGAATACAAAGATAATTCTTCATCGTCATTTTGATCAAAATGATCCAATTGTTGGCACAAAAGCTTCAAACCACACTGGTTGAATCATCAGAAACCAGAACAAGACAGGCCTCTTGTATTCCTCATGAAAGAAGAAAAGAAGTGGCCAGAAGTATCTCCACTGTATAAACCATTAACGCAATCAAAATGAATTAACGGCAGTATTACAAGGAAAGCAAAGGATAAAGTGACATACCGGCTCCTCCACTTGCAAACTGCTTGTCTGATCTTGTGTGCGGTCCTGCGTTTTCCGCAGCCGCTGCCCCGGTCGTTCCAACCCCTAAAGCTGCTGGTTGCCTAGGCTGAGGCCTTGTCGTCTGACCATAGCTCCCTCTTGTGACTGGAGTGGGTGTAGCTTGCTGGGGAGAGACCACAGCTATTGCAGTTGGCGAGGTTGCAGGCATGGAATCAAAAGACTGAGTTGATGGTGCTGAGTATTGTGTGGGGGCTAAGACGTCTTTCCTGGGTTCTTCAATCTGAAATGGTTATCAACGAATGTGATTAATCCTTCATATGAAATAACAATGCTGTGATGGATATGGAGTTCTTTTCAGTGGTTCTCACTGTCCTTTAGTAAGGTAAACAAGCAATATAAGCATGGGATTACTCAAGAAATTTCCTAAAAGCAAACAGTTGCTATGAATGTCTACACTCTTCACTTTCGCATGGAAATGGAAATCAAACTGAGTACAACACTGCATTTGCTGATAACATTTACACACCAAAAAAGTTTAAACATGTGAAAGATGTGTATCTAAACATTAAATATTTTTTGTTAAGGCATGGCCAAAGGCGAGTAAATATCAATGTCTTCACACAAATGACATTACCATACCACATCTACCGTTAATGCATACCAGTATCAGAAAGGTTTTTAGACTTACTAATGAGAGCCCCAAGCCTGCTCTGGCCCAGTTGACCGAGGCCAGGTACTTCCTCAGGGTCTCAGCTACAGGAGAGATCATGTTGGAGCTTGGGAAGATGCTGGTGTTACAGGACGGGCATGTGTAGCCTGCTGGTGCGGTGTTGGGCGGGAAGTTCCTCGCGTAAGCATCCACGCACTCCCAGTGAAAGACATCTGTGGGGAGACACAGGGAGAAAGAAATGGGGGTGAAATTGTTTCCTTTTTAAATGTCACATTAGTGATATACCGGTAAGTCAAACTTGCATATCTCAGAAGGGCATTAAAAAAAAAAACATTTGGAATAAAATACTAAAATGCACATGGCACATACATTGTTCTGGAATACCTTTCTAAAGAACTTTGTAGGAGATATCATTTGACCAGAGTAAATCAATTAATGAATGTATTCAAGCATCTATATAATACTGTCCATGGGCAAGGCCAAGGTGTTTGGTTTTTGGTATTTGGTGTCCAATACATCACAAAGTATTGTGGAGTTTTGAACATAAATTGATCATTTCACTTCATATTTGTTCTGATCTTAGCTCTTGTAGGGCCCAAAACTAATATTTTATATATTAATTTTAATAACTTGATCACATGTACTGATATCTAAGATCTGAAATAGCTTGGACTTGTCAAGTGTAAAATTATTGTGACTCATATTTGTAGATCTGTAGCAGTGGAAGTCGTCACGCAAATGATTTCATCACCTGAAGCACTAAATTTCCAAGAAGAAAGGGCTGCCCTTTATTCTCCATCTTTATACTTGCTCGCTTTGTACCGAGATGAAAGCTTTTAATGCAATGAATACAATTTAGCCCACACTCATTTTACTGCATGGCTCTTACCCGTATACCATACAATCATTACCAGCTGAAAGCAGAAGGCTGCACTTACCATAACACAACAATCTGACCACATCTCCTTCTGCCAGTTCATTCTTGCACAATGAACACTTTGTGTTGTAATCACTGTCTTGCAGCCATTGCAGATAGGACTTCACAATACACTACAAGGAGGCAAGAAACAAAATGAACGTTAATAAAAATTAAAATATCTTCATTTTTTTTCAGTTCAATTTACCCAACATCACTTTTTCTTCTCATTTTAACTTTGAAAAATATGGACTGCCTTCGTCCAATACTAAAGTTATGACAGTTTGTTGTTCTCTTTTTGTCTTCAACTTAAGGTCTCAGGCCTATCTACTTGTGGTTTCCTTCTCCTCTCTCTCCTTTAAAAAATAAAAAAATAAAAAAATAAATAAAATTTCTATTGCACTTTCAAGTACAAAAAGTGCTAAATAGTGCAAAAATCTAAAACACACAAATTTGAAATTTGGTACGTCTCCACATGACAGCAACAAAAAAACAAAAGTTATGTCTCCTGAAAAATATATATTTTTTAAAACTAGACTGTTTTTTCAAGCACACATTACAGACACAATGTAGATGCAACACTAAATTTGGGACTATAAAATATCAGTAAGCTTGAGTCTGTTCAGAGAAGAGCTACCAATTTGTTGTCTAAAGTGAGATAATTGCCATACTTTGAAAGACTCAAGCATCTAGGAATTCCATCCCTAGAGTACAGGCATGAACAGGCATATATGATTCAGGTTTTTAAGTTGTTGAATGGTTTGGAAGAATTTGATCCAGCTGCACTCTGTTCTTAACGATCAAGTCACTCGAGGACACAAGTTCTACAAGAGATGTCACAACAGCAAAAGGTTACATAGACCAAATTTTTCTGTCTCTTTCGTTCGTTAGCCTCTGATTTGGGTAAGGTCGGCTCTCTCTTTAGAGACAGAACAGCCCTATACGCTTTAGTGTACGCGCGTTTGTGTAAAGAAACGTTACACAAAACTTATATAAACATATACATAAACATATTACAAAACGTATATAAACGCATATGCGCGCAAGTCCCGCATTCGGCGGCACCCACAGATTGTTTTCATGGTCATACCCAATACTGGGTATGGCAGATTTGACTTGAGACCAGCAACCGCGCGACATGCCGTCTGCTATGTTCTCCTTGGATCTCGAATCAACGCTTCGTGGAGCTCCACACGTCGGTGACTACAAGTCTTCAAGATATAAAGTTCTAGTACAAGCTTATGGTAGGATTCACCCTTGGCCTTACTTGAGCTTCTAAGTTCTAATTAATTATCAGTAACGTAGTTAATAACCGCCCCGTCACTATATAGTGACAAACAGCAACTGTTAAGCTGTCACTAAAATACTAATATTGTTGCCAATATTATGCCTGATAACTTTAGGGGAGATGGCCAGTTTTACCTGATCAGGAGATAGAGACATAACGAGTCACTGTTAAACATGGTTGACGTTGGTCAACTCGAGTCAGAAGGACATAGATTCTAGATGAACACAAGACAATTGACAAGTTAATCTCTTTTTTGCCCACAAAATATTCATCAAAACTCCTGCATCGATATTGGATTCATAATGCAACACTTAAAAGTAAAACTTTAGATCTAACAAGAAGTATACAGCACAAAAACAAAGACAAAATCTCATTAGTAACAGTCACAATTATTTCACCTCCACGTCACAGCCCAAGCGGAGGCGAATCTCAGCCTGCTAGCTCCGCCAGAGCTTCGGCGGGATTCGCTTCCCTGCGCTGGTATACTGAAAATAGGTATAGCGACAGGGGGAAAAAATTACCTTCGAATGATTTACGACCATACAGTGTTCACAAACGTTGACTCGGTGTTCAAAACAGAAAAGATTGGTGACTTTCCTTTTGGGACACTTGCAAAGACCCATCTTGATGTCTGAAATTTGGTAAAATCGAAGCGAATACTGATATCAGAACGTATTTCCGTACGAGAAAATACAACGAACGTCAAGCTTGCCACGTAAATGACCTTTGACCTGATTAATCATAGCTAGCGATAGCTCACGAGCTCGAGCACTTTTGATATTGATCATTCCTGCTTGGTAAATATCACCTACACGTATTTTGTTTACTTTTCAAAACAAATTATCAAACCCACAAATAATGAAAATGCAGTTTATTTACTTAAAAAGGAAAAAAGTACAAAACAGATTATGGTACGAAGCATTCTCATTCTTTGCCGGTAGATACAATGTGATAAACTTCACAAAATTTGGAAACATATTGACATATAGATATTCCAAGCATGCAGGAATATTGGAAGATGATCTCCCTGAATAATCCTTTAGATATTAATCATTCTTGTTTCATTATTGTTCTCCCAGTATAATTGTCCCCCCAGTATAATTGTCCCAACTTGCTTCTGACTATGTGGTATAACTTATATCACTAACGTATTCTGTTTATCACTCATCAACTTTGAGATAATTAAACTTTCAAATACAGATAAACAGACCGGAAACAAAGTGAATTAAAAATTGCAGCATACAGGCATTTATTTATTACCACATTAAAAAAAAATTGTTTACAAAGAAATGAATACAAAAACAAAAATTCATCTTTGGCACGAACAGACTCTACAAGTTGGTTTTTAAAGAATTTGTTCTATGATTGTTCAAACCTTTCACAAATTTATGCCTGCAAAGCTAAAAGTAATCAAAATAAATATATACCGGTAATTGGCATGTGACTTAGATATTCACAATTTTTTTTAAATAAACATATAAAATAGAAAAGCAATAAATAAATTCTAGCATAAATCGTTCACAAATGAGTTCTGATACCAAAACAATATAATCAAGTTGACACGATGGCAGCTTTTCACAGGGTATTATTCCTTAATTATGTGTATCTCGTCCCTTATAAAACACCTTACTAGAAGAAAAAAAGGAATTCTTTTAATGGGAAAAAATTAACACATTTCATTGAGTTTAGAAAAATATATATGAAAAAAAAAATCATCATGTAAAATTGGAAATAGGTTCATATCCATGTAGAACATAATGAAAAACCAGAAAATTGACAAATTCATGAGAAACATATTTCTTTTAAACAGTTGTGGATTTGACAAGTGCTTGAAATTTGAAAATACCAACTATATTTGTGCTACATTTCAATCCTCAATAAGCAAGAAATGCAGCAATTTTTTCACAGCAAATTTAGAATTGGAAAATAGGTTCATATCCATGTAGAACATAATGAAAATGAGTAAACATATTTATTTTTCCTTCTTTGTTTACTTGTGTGTGTGAGTATGTGTAGTGGTGGTGGTGGTGGTGGTGGTGGGGGGGGGGGGGCATCTCCCATAAAATATATCTCAAAGCGTTGATGAATTCAAATACAAGTTAAAATATTTATTTTCAAATTTCAATACATAAATTAAAACCACTGAAAACCATTATATTTCTTTAAATCTTGATTGATTGATTTCATAACTTCTATGTAACATTTTCATCTTCATCAAATACTTAAATTAAATCAAGATACTTCTACAGAAATGGAAATTCATAAGAATAAAATTGTTACTTTGCCTCTGTACATGTATGAAGTAAGGAAATGTGTTATTCTTACAATAATTCAAGCAAAACTATATTCATACTCACCCTTGCCTTTCTTTACTATTCATTAAATAATAAATATATTCAAGACAGTGTAAACATACCGGTATGTCACTTTGACTTTCTTCCTTCTTTGGGTGCCCTGTTATAATATCTTACTATATGTTTCCTGATGACATTCAAATGAGAAACATATATAGGTTTTTAATTTTGTTTGGTGAATTCATATATGAAAAAACAAACAAATGATGCCTATCAAAAAAGAAGAAAGTAGGAAAAACTGATTATACAAGCCCTCTAGAAAAGACTTGTTTCCAATGCTTCATCCCCATATGCCACATCACTACATAAGTCAAATAAACAATTGCATTTTACACAAAAAGGTGCCTCTCATGACACAAATGATCAAAACACAGTAATGGTATATCAGTTGATTCTATCGACAGTAAATACACCATGTGGCCATCTATCCCCTATTGTGTGCACCCATTTGGTGTATATCAGATCATTTAAGCTGTATACAGGTATCGCTTTTTGCACAACAGTCACAGCCATCTCATTTTCAAGTTCATTGGATACAATCCATTGCATATCAGCATGTTCCAAGGTCACATAACTGTACCGTCGGTTTAGAGGTGTTGAACAAGTCTATTCTCTGCACCATGCAGCTGGATTGCACTACAAAGCTATACTTTCCCTTTGTCAAAGTTCAATGTCAAATGTCAAAGTTTACACATGTCAGCAACTTGAGAGTGGTCAAAGGAACATATTCTGCGCATCATAGAGCTGGATAGCACCACAATGAAATCTCATTCTCCAGTTCTTCGGACAACTCTGGTTTAATCTTCTGTATCGCTTTCTGAACCTTCTGCACAAATGAGTGACCTACACATAGAAAGAGAGTAAAGGAAAATATTTCTTAGTCACTAGAAAAAAAAAGAAAAAAAAAAATGTTTTTTTAAAATATTTGTTAAAGAATATTTTAGTCATTAACTCTTTTTAGGCCAACTCAAGAAAATATTTTAACTCAAAATGTATACTGTGCGAATTAAAGTTTGAAGATATTTGTTTGATTACATTGTGATCCCCCCCCCCCTTTAAAAAAAATGATTATCTAGTATAATAGTGTCTGAGCTCAATTATGAGCCAATGACAAAGAGAGAACTAAAAGACAGGATAAGAAAATGTCCACATCATAATGGATCATAAAAAGCAATTCTCATGATGGTATTTCTAACTGAAAATGCACAACCCCCCATAATGTTACAAACTTGTTCTCCCGTTGACATGATAGTAAGATTCATTTATTGTTGTTAATTCTGTAAAACAAAATTAGAGTTTCATATAGGCCATTGCTAACTAGAAATCTTACTCCAGGGCCCTGTCTTACAAAGAGATGATATCAATTGCAACTTATTTGGGATTTATATCAATCACAACTATGTATAAGAGATAGGAAACTGCAAACTTGCAATTTATTTGGATCAATCGCAACTCTTTGTAAGACAGGGCCCAGATTAGTTTAAAACATGTGACTTTGATAACTTACTAGATCCAAAGAAGATGGATGCCAGGATTGCCTTCCGCTGTGCTACATCAGGGTTCCTCTTCACCGACTCTGACGCTCCGTGCTTGTCAAAGTGATACCTGGTCCACCAAGACTTACGATGAGACCAACATTCCTTGAGGAGCGCTTTGGCAGGCTTGTCTTTACTGTCAAGGAATAGTCAAGAATTTAAAGATAACTGCCATTGGTTAGAAGAAGCCTAGCTGTTTAAAGGACAGGGTAATATCAGAGTGAATGAGAAACCGCTACATGTTGGATACTAATGCTTGCTATACAAGAGACCAACATACCATCATTAGTAGTTATATAAAAGGCTACCTTCATTACACATTTATCTCCACCTTTTCAAACATCATCTTATCAGGCTGTAGTAACTCTATTCACTAGATTGATGTTATATCTGACTGTCAATGAAGAAATATCTTCTAATTTACGTTTTCTGCATAAATAAAGCCATAATGAGGTAATAATGGAGTAAATACAGACCATCAAACACCTCAACCCATAAACCAAAGTAACAAGACCAACACACTTTACACAGTTCTGAGACCAAATATGACAATACACTTTTACAATGACACAACTCAATCAATAGACCAAGAATTAATGCCTCTCAAATTTCTCAGATTTGACCTCTGTGGGAGCCTTCCTATAGGACACCTTGTGTGATTAAACATACATAACATACATCTTTACAGAAACTCAGAGTCATGACAACTCAAAAGGACAGAAGATGGCAAAGAAATACAGTGAAATCTGTACATGAAGACTGCTCAAGGGAAACATGAAAAGTGATCTTTAAAGGCATGTAGTATTTATGTACAGGTTCCTTTAGTCAAGGTTTCAATGAGAAACCATATTCAAGGTAAATGAAAAATGTGGTCTTTATACGCAGGTAGTTTGTATGTGCAGGTTACTTTAGTACAGATTTCAATCAGAAACCATGTTCAAGGGAAATGAAAAGTGGTCTTTATACGCAGGTAGTTTTTATGTACAGGTTCTTTTAGTACAGGTTTCAATGAGAAACCATATTAAAGGGAAATTTAAAAAAAAAGGTCTTTATAGACAGGTGGCTATTAAAAGCGGTTTATCTGTACCTTTCTACCACAGCGATGACATGTTCTACCAGTGTCTCCCACAGTGCAGTGTTATAACGGCAGGTGCTGTAGTCAGCCATCTTGAATAGCATGGGAAGCACCTCAGCTGACTCTGCAGATCCTTTCTGCTCTAGCAGCAGGTTTACATACTCAAGAGTGTAGTCTTCTGCAGGCAAGATGGTGGCTAACTTCTGCAAGAAGGAACAAAAGAACTGCAAATTGTATACACAGGCAACAATTCAACATAAGTGTTCAATCACATTCTTTTGTTTTGTTGAAAAATATCTTGTTGCTAAGTTAAATATATTTAATGTCTTAATTCAAAGAGCTTTGATCACAGATGCTGATGTCAAATTTAAGTCGTGTCTTTCTTTGTGATGTTGTGTTGACTAATAATACATGAAATATCCCCACCCTGATTTTTAGTTTTGGCTAATCTGACAGATACAAAGACAAAAATGTATTATCATATTATCTGCAGTTGGAGAGAATGAGAAAGAAAGAGAGAGAGAGGTGACAAAGGAGGTGTGGAGATAATGAGGAACACTAAACAGACCTAAGGAAAAAGAAATATGTTGAAATAACTGGGAACTTTTGTGCTCCGTTAACAACTGCCATTTTCATTACCGGTACACAAAACTTTCCCTCAGTGCAAAAATCCACTGTAATCGCTTCGTTTAACAGCACAAAACTTTAAGGAATCCATAAAAGTATCCTAAGTAATGCAAATGTTTCTGGTTTTGACAAAATAGTTTAACAAACTTCAAAACAAAATAAATACTTATTCTGGTCACCTTATACTTTACACTAATACAAATATTTTGATCAAAATTACTTTCAGTACGGGTTTGAATTTCTTGGTTTTGTTATGCCTCTTCAAGAATTGATAGAGGTAGACATGAGCATTAGGGTTTCCTGGGTTCTGGCTGAGATAGTTGTTGAGTAATTCCTCTGCCTTGCTGACATGGTTTTCTTTTGCCTCCAACATCTAAGATAATAAACAATACAACAATTACAAAAATAAAACAAAACAAAGCATATATCTGGATTAATTCAAAGAAATATTTATTTCCAATTTGTTTGCATGTTCGGATAAATATCGTAAATATTTTTTACGAGTGGCAATATCTCTAAAAAGCAAAGGCTCGTGGCAAGAGAGCTGTAAACAATAACAAAAACCTGTGCATTTTACACAAAAAATATACATGAGCAAAAACAATGAAAAACAGCATGTGATAAGAACTAGGACATTCAAAGGACAGACAATGAAACAAAACAAAACAAACCCAACAACAGACTGAATAAGCAATGACATTACCCCTTATGACTAAACATCAGTTGGTTTTTAGTCAGTGTGGTGATGTTACTGAGCTATTAATAATAATAATAATAATGAAATAGAGTACAGTAAAACCTTTCTATAAAGGCCACTCAAGGAAAACACGACACAAACAAAAGGTCACTGTAGACAGGTAGCCTTTCTAGACAGGTTCTACAACACACATATTAATCTCAAGGGAGGCAAAATGTATGGTCACTATAGAAAGGTGGCCTTTATAGAGAGATGACCACCAAGACAGGTTTAAGACTGTATTTATAATGTGCCAACTCTTCAAGAAAAATGTGCTCAAGGCGTGAAAGAAAAGTATGAATAGCAAGTCTTCTGTTTATGATGCACTTTGTAAATTCATCTATATTACTATCAGTCAGTCATATTTACTAATAACCTTTTATAATAACGTAGCTTTCAAATATCCTGATAAAAACAATTTTCCCCTCCCAATCCATGATGCTAACCTCAGAATGCATACATGTCTCACCTCGACTTGCTTTGTAATGAAAATGTCCCACACTCCTGGATCATCGTTGAATTTGCCCAGGTTGGTAAGAGCCCTCTTTCTGAGTGTTGCTTCTTTGATAACTGGTGACATAAAGTACAACATGAAAGTGTCATACTCTCAAAGCTTGATCGTTTATTCTACATGTGTGTCAATTATGCTTTCATTAGGGGAATCTACACACAATTTTACTTCCCTTTAATGGTACTCTTTAATGGTACTGGTCTATTCCATTGTAATAATGTAACCATTAGCTGAAGAACATATACTGCTTTACCTTATGATTGCAAGAAAAACAATAACCACACCTCCATCTGATGTAGAACAAAAGAGGCAAACAAACTGGTGTGTGTGAGAGAGAGAGATAGGAAATAATTCCTGACAATGCATTGAAAGTTACACATTCAATTGTTTGATAACAGACATGATTATCCATTTATATGCCAGGTAAAGTAAAAGAGATACACAATTTATAAACAAAACAAAAAATTCACTATTTTGTACCTATTTCTCCCCCGTCATCATCACCTCCTCTCCTTCTTTTTTCAAGCCATTGGCAGTACTCCATCAACCCAGTATAGGCAGAGTTCATCTTCTTCCTGATCTGCAAGGAACAAGTTTGAATTCAAGTCTAAATTATTAAAGTAGAAGTAAAAGTCTGGTATTCTTGAAAATGCGATGTATAAGAGCTGCTAAACAACCCAGTCCACTGATTTACAGAGTCCTAAGTGCCTTTTCTATTTGGAACAAAAGATAAGCAATCATGCTCTTCGATAAGGCATTTTATCGCCACTGTTTCTCTTTATTCTGGTACGATGTGAATATATCACTGTGATATGAATTAGCATACAAGCAAGTATTAACATGGTGACTAGCCCCTGAGTGGGGAATCGTTAAAGCTGATATTCTAAGCAAATAAATGTCCCTTAATTTGGTACCTACGGCAAGCATATGTTATTTTTAAGTTTTTCAATTACATAGAATATCACCAAAAAAATCTGGCTACTCGAAATCATTGATTGAAATGTCAAAAATATCCGCCTTGCTTTGCGTAGAAAATCAGTCACGGCGCTGGTCTACTATACAGTGCGTCCCAGAAAAAACGAAACCGAGAAGTATCGATGTTTTATCATAACTTAATCACAACCATAATTAATGAATGATACATATTTGGAAAGCTTAGAGTCTCCTCTTTCAGTTGATGCTACTCAAATGATGCATATTTCACACATGAATGATTAAAAGCAATTTGTAGGAAGGAAACCAAAAAGACATTTGGAGGGCGGTATCTGAATTTCGAAGAAAGATTCACATTTCTAGAAAGTTGAGTTTCTGCCCTTTCATATGACACCTCAATCAGGAAAAATGAGCGAGGAATAACAAAGTTCTGTTTGTTTAAAGTAGTGCTTGCATTTCCATAATTTTATTAAACGAATTCGTTTTCACTGGCTGCCTGCCGTATCAATAAACGAAATTAACAAAAGACTTAACTCCGTTTCGTTGACAATCAGCCGTAGACGAGAGTCTTCATGCATGGCTGATTGTCGACGAAACGGAGTTAAGTCTTTTGTCAAATCTGCTTTTTGCTACGGCAGGCACCCAGTGAAAACGATGTGCTATTAGTCGATATTTTCACCATGTAATTTTTGTTTTGGTGTTGATATCGGCCCAGTCACGGAGTGAACAGTAGCTGTCTGCCCATGCACAGTTCATTACCATACAGCGATCTCCCGATGGTTTCTTCTTCCTTTTTCCCATGTCTTTCGCCCTCCTTGGCCCTGAAGATCCTTCATCTACCAATTCTGACACCGGTAGTCAGGAGCAAGTCTTTGTTAGTTGTTTTTCTTAGCTGGCAACGTCGCTTTCATTCTCTTGCAATTGCCGATAAACATACTCACTAGCGCACGTACGTTCCATCACAAGCAAGCAGCGCCTAGAGCAGCGGCTTGGTCTTACCTCCCGATTCTGCTCGCTTCACGAACGTTCATGCAAGAGCCGCATCACTTGCCAAAATATTATAGAGGAAGCGCGCTTGCATGATCTCGTTCAAGTCTGATATTTTACAACATTAAATGTTTAACTGGTACTGTATCCTTTTTTGAGGCAGTCACACACATCTATGATAAGTACTAACATAGTTATAGACCTTATCGTTTTACAAAACTGCTCCTGTACCTTATCTGATGACAAGATAATGCATCCGCCTATTCATACGTGCACAATTTAACCTTGTTTCCAAAGCAGTAAACTCGTCTTAAATCTCTACCAAATAGGTGAATATGATCTATAAAAAGAAATCAGCGACTGGAAAATGTTGCTTCGTTATTCTTCATTCAAATGAAAACAGAAAATCCATCAAATATACTCCTTAACAACAACAAATCTAAGCTCTGACTAAGCCCATGAGTCCCGTTCGTGACGTCACGGATGGAGTCCCGAATCTACATGCACTTCCGGGTTTCAGACTAGATAGTTTAGTATAGTTTACTTGCATAAATTCACCATTCTAAACTTGTTTTTGTCAGTTGGACACCATTTAGTGTTATTCTGGGGGTTAAAAGCTTTCTATTGATGTAATTATCTCAATATTTGGGATTGTCTTAGAACATCAACTTTAATGAATCAAGTGGTAGAGCCAGAAGTAATAATTGCTCTAATTGTACAATGCTTTCAAATATAACTACAGAGCTCGATAAAATATTAATACAACCATTATCATCATACCGAGGTAAAGCAAAATAACTATAATATTACAGTCAATCCTGTCCATAAAGGCCACCAAAAAGAAACATGAAATATGCCTTCATTTGACAGATGGCCTATCTAGACAGGTTCCACAAAAACATATTTTCTCCTAAGGGGGGGGGGGGGGGGGGGGTAATAAAATGACCACTATAAACAGACAGCCTTTAGGGACAGGTTCTAAAACACATATTTTCTCCTACAAGAAGGCAGTTACGATGACCACTATAGATAGAGGGCTCTTATATAATATAATAATAATATGGATATTTATATAGCGCCGGTATCCGCCAGGCTCTGAAGCTCATGGCGCTTTACACATATTACCCTAGTTATAGCCGAGCTGCCAAATTTACTAGTGCTCAAGCATACACCTGAGTGGAGAGTGGCAAATGTAGATCAATGTCTTGCCAAAGGACATTACTTAGTGCTGCGGCGGGACTTGAACCCCGTACCTTGTGATCGACAGTCTGGTGACATATCCACTCGACCACGACACATCTACAGAGAGGTGGCTAATACAAATTCATACCTGCCAACATTTGAAAATAAGAATTAGGAATTTCTAGCACGGTATGCCTTTGAAAATACAAAATCTGTACCCTTAACAGGCGTTCGCATATGCAGCGGCAGTGTAACCGGCAATATGGGGTAAATCTGTACAAAAAAGCAAATACAAATTCGCTGCTCGATCATGCAGCCATTCATCGCAAATCGCGGCACATGATAAAACAAGCTCAAAATTTTGAAAAATCAGAATATTCTGAATGTTTAGGTCCTAAAAATTCAGAAAATCAGAATATTCTGGATCATTGAGAAGAGGTGGCTAATACAAATGTGACTGTACGAACCTCTGGTTGATTACTCTCTTGCTCGACCCAGCGTCCGGACACGCCCCACATCTCCGTCAAGGTAGTGAAGGCATCCTTCATCCTGTTCTCTCGGAGGAGGAAGAGGGCGTGCTCTAGCTTCTTCTGGTATGGATTGGTCATGTTTATCTTCCGCACAAATCTGAAAGAGGAATTAGAGAGGTTTTCTCACTGGATCTTTGACAGATATCAACTTGGTTACTAATTTTCTTATAGTCTTAGGCATAAATATTTTTTCAGAAACATGTTTTAAAGTTTTAAACGAAATGGTTAAAGTTTTGAGCAGGTTTTACATTTAAAATCAACACAAAGCATGATTAAAACACGATTTGGTTGGAAGGTCGCTGATATTGATTCACTTACTTAATTTATGATTTAAATCACAGAACCATGTGATATATATATTTGGAAATATAATTTTCTAGACTGTATGTCCAATGAAATGTTAGGCCAAAGATAAATTTATTCAAGCAATTTATTAGTCATATTGTATATAATGAGATTACTACATCATCATATAATAATGCAGGCTCTCATGTGCATGAAATAAATTTGACTTTCCTACCTATATAGGTCTTCTACTAGCTCAGCATTGCCACTGGGGTGATTTTGAAGTACATGAGCTCCAAACTAAAAGAACAACAATTATTAACATAAACAGTGAGAAAAATCAAACAATACACACTAAAAAAGAAAAGAAGATACATGTAGGAGTTTAAGTAGGTCTTATTTCAAGGGTATCAGATAGAGCGTTTGATGTACTTACTTCAAAACTTTAATGCATATATATTGCCTACAATTAGAACCACATGCCTCAAATACAATCCCAGTAGTCCGTAGAAAACAGTCAAATTTATAAACAATCATATCATGTGCAGGATACTAAATATGCTCCATTTCATCATTACATCAGAAGATTTCTGCAATGACCACCTTTAGTTCTGACCAGCCAGCAATGGCTAAAATCAATCATTTCAATGGCAGCAATTGGGAAAATAAATACACATATGTATTGACAATTTATGTTGGTTCAAATATTTGCATACGACTAGAAACAGGGAGTAGCTGCAGGGGCACCTGGGTTGGGGGGGGGGGGGGATAAATAAATAAAACATATAATCAAAAATAGGGAACAGGAAAGGGTAAAATGGGAAAAGAACAAGAAAAGATAATAGGACCTCCAGCATCCTCTCCAAATCAGTGGCTAAATGAAAAATACTGACATCATTTCATTTCCCTGGAAAGACTTGAGCTACCCCCCCCCCCCCTCCATGATTAAAGTACCCCCTTAATGGATGGATACATGCTATGCCACTGCGTGGAACAAGTAGGAATGTAATAGTTAGATAATTACGATGACAGTGATATTTGAAACTCACCTTCCAAAGGCACTCTACGTTGGGTGTTTGATACAAACACATAGTGCATAGGATCCTGTTAGCATCCTCCCATTTCTCATGAAGAACACACTCCTTTACCATGTTCGACATCGCCGTAAAACTTGTGGCATCTACACCTTCACAGTAAAGTTGACCTTTGAGAAATGAGCAGTAATCTTAAAGTTACAGCAATAGTGTTAGCAACGGAATCATGTCTATTGTGATGATATTAATGCTTTGAATCCTTTTTCTGTTTGCAAAATTCAACAGGTATTCAAAGGCTAACGGTAATACTAACAAAATATTGAGAACAAATGGCTTTGGATTAAATCAGTAAATTGGATTACATCATGTAAACAGAGCAAAGAAGTGACTATTTGAGATGTAGCAACAAACAAGAATCTAATAAATATCATAATCAAGATAACTGAAGATGAAAACGTTAAATGAAGTCTAATTTGATAGAGTACATTTTAGAGTTGCCACAGGGGCATATGATGGTCCTCAAAAAGTAAGAAAACAATGACTAATCAATCATTTTGATTCATTCCTGTATCTAAATACTTGGTGGACTAGTTTTTATTTTAAATCATAGAAATTGATTTATCTCACCTTTGATATGATTTGCAAGGTGGGGGTGCTGAATCAGGAATGCATCCTCTGAACTTCCTCTTTCCTCATGATTTTCCTGAGGAGAACCATCCTTTTTCCTTTTCTTAGAACTTCCTGGCTTGGCCTCAGAGTTTCCTTTCCTTTTCTTTGGGATTATCTGATATTCCTTTGAGTTTGTTGCACTGCTGCCACTTTCTTTGCTATCTTTTCCTTTTGTTTTCTTTTGATCATTCAGTTCACTTTCAGAGTTTGTTGCAGTACTCGTGCTTTTCTTCCCTTTTTGTTTATGTTTCTTTGGGCCATTCTGTGCATTCTCATTGCGTGATACAGTGCTTGTGCCGGCTTTGTCCGTTCCTTCCTCTTTATTGGAAGCATTATGTTGTTCAAGAACGCAGTTTGTCACATTATTGCTTTGACTTCCTTCACTTTTCCCTTTCTTTTTCTTTAGATAAGTACAGTCAATATCTGAGTTTATGATGCTACTCTTGCCAACCTTTTCAATCTCTTTGATTTTAGTGAAATTGTTCGTTACAATTCTAGGCACTTCTTTTTCTTTATCTTTTTTTTTCTTTTTCTTTACATGCTTTTCCTTCGTTCCAGAGTTTGTGACAGATCTTTTCTTCTCTTTTTCTTTTCTTTTCTTTTTATCAGATTTAGTTGGAACGACAAAGTCCATTAGACTGCTCTGGCTTCCTTGATCTTTTTGTTTCTTTTTCTTAGCATTTCCCTTCTCTCTGTTAGAGTTTGTTGACTTGGCTTTGGATGTTGATGGTACAGAACTTTCCATTATGAGGTCATCTCTCAATGAAGCACATATCTAGAGAAGAAGTTGCTTAGGAAAGAAAAGAGAAAAAGGGTAATTAGTGGCATGAAATTAATAAACTGCAAAGTTATTCCAAGTCCTAAGAATAATGAATTGTCTTCTTACAAATTAAAAAATCATGTCTGACTAAAACTCAACTAAAAGCCTACCGTTTCTGTAATCCACTCTTAATAATCTCTGCCCAGCATCTTTAAGAAATGAATGATGAAAATATCATAGACATTGATTATACAGACCCTTAAAAATACTAGACTTTATTTAGTCTAATTTTGTTCACTGGATAAGACGTTCATCATGTTTACGGTTAGACTTCATGCATTGTACTTTTGACTGTTTTGTATGACTAGTAGGACTCAAAGTAGGAATGGGATTAGACCGAAGATTCTGTCTCTTTCGTTTGTTAGCCTCTTATTTGGGTAGGGTTGGCTCCTCTTTAAAATTTGTTAGCCTCTAAAGTCTAATGAACAAAAGAGACAGAATTTTTGGTCTATACTCGTCTCTAGAGAGTGGGACTATAGACAGAAATAACCGTCTGATATGGGTCATTTGATTCATTTCTTTAATAAAACTGGCATTTGTTGACATTCCCCATACATAGAGGCGGTCAGAGGAGCCGGATGCAATCTTAGCGGAACAACCGTCGATATGTAGAGGTGTTGTGGTCGAGTGGATACGTCGCTGGACTGTCGATCACAAGGTCCGCGGTTCGAGTCCCGCCGCTGCACTAATGTCCTTTGGCAAGACATTGATCTACATTTGCCACACTCCACCCAGGTGAAGTAAATGGGTACCTGGTAGATCTAGGAATTTATTCCTTGAAACGCAGCGCGCGTAACAGCTGCACTGCTAAAGCCAGGGTAATTATGCTGCATTATTGTAGAGCGCTTAGAGACTAAGTGATAGGCGCTATATAAGCACTGTAATTATATATTATAATTATATATCAGAGACTGTCTGAAGCTTTCGGTCTAGTCTAGAGTGGCCTAGATTCTAGTAGTGGGACGTGGGATAATTGATTAAATAGGGGTCTATTAATTATATAGACTAGCTCAGTTAGAGTCTCATCTATCTACCATTACTTAGCTTAGAACCCAGTTAGATTCTTTCATTTCTAATTCCATGAAAACGCATAATGATGGGACATTAGATCTATTTAGATCTACATCAGCAACAAAAAAAATACATGTAGACTATTCTACCTTTTTTAACCACACGAAACTCTATGTAAGGGATACTGTAAACTTTCTACGCCGACGACGCACGTGAACATCTACTCACTCCACTTTCGAGAGCAAATACAAGACTGTTAACAATCACTAAACTGACCAAAGCAAAGAAAGGTAAGTAATAATCTTGTTTGTGTTTATGCTTTTATATATAAGCAACATAATTTTTATTTTTGTAACTTACTTCCTTACTATTTTATTATCGGTGCTTGAACGTCGCGCCTAGTTTCAGCTAGTCCGGTCCAGCAGGCATGATGCAGCTCGCGCTCCCGGCCCCGCCGGCGCGGCAGGCGTGAGAGGCAGGCTAGCCATGGATGATATGGGCGTCCAGCCTAGCTAAGCCACTGCGGCATTGCATTGAGTGGCTTCGGCCGGAAATCTTTGGCCCGGTGGTCTGGCTGGAGCTGGAGTGTTAGTGTGGTCCATGTAGTGTGGGAGATACAAAAACTATATCGTGTTACACTTACAGTTTACTTTGCAAAATCGATTTAATAATTGTGTTTTAGATCTTCTTGTTATACATGTTTCTTAGTTGTAATTTTCTCGATGAATCTAAATCTCTCTTTGTGTAGATCTACAATATCCTGTTGTTGTTAGTCAAAATGTCACTCCTAAAACTATTCCTGACATCAGAGTTATTTGAGTCTTTGTGTACCTATTATTTCCTAGTTCATTATTATTATAGAATATTCTGCCATTTTCATTTGATCTTTTGTGAATGTTGCAGGTTGTGCCAAGGCAACAAATTTTGTCAGTGTCTCTGCAATCAGCACCTGGTCTAAAATGGCTGAAGCTGGCCCTTCCAGTTCTAATGATGGCTCAACTAGTTCCATCCAAAGTCCTGAACAGAGATTAGAACAGGCTTCAGTTTATAAGAACGCTGGCAACGAATGCTACAAGAACAAAGATTATAAGGGTGCTATCGGGAAATACCACAGATCCCTGATGTATATCAAGGACTTAGACATGGGCGCAACGAGAAGAGACATGAGTGCTGCCCTGGGCTTAGCAAAGACACAGCCAGGTCAGGCCCAACCAGCCTCGATGAATAGCCTCAGCCAAGCAACTATACCTCAATTTATGTTGGACCAAGCAGCCGAGTTTGAGTTGAGCTGTTTGAACAATTTAGCAGGTAACGATTGAGGCAGTGAATTAGTTTTTGTATAGCTTTATATCTATGACACTCTCTTTGATGATTGTGTGGCTGAGACATTTTTTTTTTTCAGTCACTGAGCTATCATTATGTATAATTAGAAATTGAAATCATCCTGAAAATTCACCATTCTTGAAAATATTTATAAATTCACTGAGGCCAAAGTTTGAGGAAAAATAGATGGAGGGGGTGAGGGGGTTGGGTGGGGGGGAGGGGGTGCTGTTAGGGGACATTACCTGTACATCTATAATTATCATATCAAATTAATTAGACTCTATATGAGAATACCTTTTGGGCAAGTAAAACAGACAGACAAGTAAACTGAGGATTTGCTTGCCTTATTCAGCAAGTATTCTAGAATGCAGTCATTTTATATCACCCTGCATTCACCTTGTAAAGACTCATCAATTTTCTTGGCTTTTTTCTGACCCTCTTCTGTTTCTTGGTCTTTATCACTGCCTACAGCTTGTCTTCTTCAACTGCCAGCACCCGACTACAGCAAAGTAGAATATTACTGCAATCAAGTACTTGAGAGGTGCGATAGGAACAGCAAAGCATTGTACAGAAGAGGTGTAGCACGGTACCAACTACGCGACTATCAGGCTGCACATGACAGTCTTTCAAAAGCACAAGAAGTCTCACCTGGAGGTAGGTTAAAACCTTACTCTCTTTTTTTTCCATCAATGATTGTGAATAGGATCTCATCAGGTGGGCGTTTCACAAAACTTGTCATCAGTGACAAATGACAGGTTTTGTTATAAGCTACTGAAATCCTTGCTTCTGATTGGTTGTCGGCAGATTTGTCACTGATTTTTGTCATTTGTCATTGAAAAAAAATACTTTGTGAAACGCCCCCCAGAACAGTTATATTATATGTAGCACTTTCATAGGAGGAGCAATGGCTCAGTGGTAGAGTAGAGGTCTCTTAATCCGGAGGTCCCAGGTTCGGTACCAAGTCAATGTGCTTGTGCTCTTTGGTAAGGCATTAAACCTCATTACCAAGTCCCTCAGAGGGGACTTAAAACTGTCAGTCCCCTGGTTGCCTTCTATATGCTTTCTTAGCAGTCAGGTAAAATAATCATCAAACAACAATAATTCTTGACATCCAGTTTCCATTATTTCTTATATCTACTGACTTTACAATGCATATTTAGGTCTCCTAATTTCAGACTTTACGGCCCGAATTCACAAAGCAAGGTTTGAGCTCAGACCAAGGTTTGAGCTCAAACCTCCTTTTGTTTCGCCAAACCTCCTTTTGTTATTTACAAACCAGGTTTGTAAATAACAACAGGAGGTTTGGCGGAACAAAAGGAGGTTTGAGCTCAAACCTTGGTCTGAGCTCAAACCTTGCTTTGTGAATTCGGGCCTCCAAGTCTAGGAAACCTTTGAAAACAAGTTGACTTGGGTATTATTAACTCACATTTTGCCATAAACCTCAGCCCAAGATATTTCTGGTGCTGTCATCAATATTTGCTAAGATATTCAAGTGAAAATATAAGTACCTTGATTATGCATCTGCCTTAAAATCCTTTAAATAACTTAAAGCCTTTCTGCTCTAGTTTGGCCAGGACGGATTAGACCTCCCTGCATGGTCACTGACAGATGGTTATCTCACAAAATCCGCTCTCAATTAACATAAGAAAAAGGGGACCATAGGAGACAAACGATCACCGCTTAAGCATTGATTGCTATATAGAGGGTGCAAGTAGCTAAAAGATCCAAATAAAAAAGTTTTATCATAAATGTTTAAAGCTTTCTTTTATTTAGCTCTTCTGTTTTTCTGTTGTCTACATCATTTGCTAACAGGCTATTAAAAAAAATGATGGTAGTATTAAGTACAAAGCAGCCCTGTCATTCTCATTTTTTAGTGACAGGGAGGGGGCTACATAGGGTGAGGGTTACCAGGGTTACCAACTATTTGCAGTCAAAGACCAAACAAGGAGGAATGAAAAAAAAAAATTTAAAGTAAGGAACTACCTCTAAAAGTTATGTTAGTAGTGAATTTTAGAAAACATTTGAACTATCCGTGGAAGGGTTGCCTTGAAAATTCAGAAATCAAGCAAGTGTGATTTCTTTTTTACAATAGCGCCATCTAGAGTTTGTGCATATCGCATGAAGATTTATACTGCACTTTGCAACTTTGAGCAGTTGAGTGGGCAGGGAGCCAAGACAGTAGTTGTAGTGTGCAAACTCTTGGCCTTTTTCTCTTCAAATAAATAGATAAGACACTGATTACAATACTACTTCTCAAAGCTGTTGTGTAACAGATCTGTTCTATTTTTAGAAACAGTGAACAAGTTGAAACTTGTTTTCGGGAATGATAGAATTATTGGTACAACTATCCGAATTAAAGACCATGCACACAGGCTATTACAGTATGCTCAATGAGACTGGCCACACCCCCAATCTAAACCATGTTTCAACTTTCCAAAGCCAATCAGAAAATAGTCTTTGGTGGTTTTTTTTTAAGCAGGTGCCTCCTACTAGGATGAAAGGCTAAAGCAAGCTTGTAAAATTCTTAGCAAATATATATGTAAGTTTAAAGGTAAAGACCAGTATTGGAAACGCCCCAATTTCAAAAAATGAAATGGAAGCTCCCATTACCAATCATGTGAAAGAATATGTTTTGACTAATACATGATGATAAAAAATTTGCCGGGAAACCGCCTACTAATTGATATATTTGGTAAATTAGTATATCTATTTGACTGTGAGAGATATAGGGTAGTCCCATATATATCTTTCTGTGTATAGTGCTTGTAACTTTACGAAGAATGGGCCAAATTTCTTATAATTTTCATGATTGTAGTACACACCAATACTTATATGCTAGATGATCAACCTTTTCTGATCGATTCCACAACGTTTCTTTCACAATGCAATCGCATGACCATAACTGGTCTTTACCTTTAAGTTTGGTGTATTTATTTTATGGATGTTTGATTTTTGAGAAAACGAGTGTAGCTCATATTGTATGCATGGGATGGGGTATGCTTCATTTGTATCCAGAGACTATTGTGTCATTTTCACCTCAAGATATTTGTAGAAAGAACTGTATCGTGATATTTGTTAATCATATTTGTTAATCATCATTATTTAGGTCATTCTATCCATTTGATTCACACTTTTACAATAAATTAAAAAGAAAAGATTATGTTTCATACTTCTAACTCCTTGTTTCATATGTATCATCATCATACAAAACCCTGCTTTAAGTTTGGGTACATGATATGATTACATATATATGTAGCTTCAGGGAAAAAGTAGCTTCTCCCCTTACCCCCCCCCCCCCCCCCCCCACAAAAAGAAGAAAAAAAGAATATCCGTATGTTGGTGTTTTTGACATCCTAACTTTAATACCACATCCCCTCTCTTCTCTCTCACTTTTGTTTTTATCTACGATGTTTCATTGTATATAAATTTTGTTCTTTCATCTAAACACTTCTATCTATCAAAATCTATCTCCCTACTTGTTAATCTGAATGTTTACCTGTATTTTGTAGATGTGTGTGAATAATTGATTACTGGTATACCTATGTATGTATATGTGTTGCATGTATGCCTTGACTTAAAATGTATGTTTCCATATTACATCGTAGTAGCTTGTCAAAGAAAAAGAAAAAAACACCATACCTTGTGGTTCACAGTCCAGAGACTTATCCACTGGACCAAAACACCTCCATGTCTAATTTGGACTTCTTATATTGGCAACATGAGGATCTTTTGAAATTCTATCTATACCAAGTGGCCTACATGTTACAATGACTTATTAATTGGTATTTTTCATGAGGAAAACAAACTCAAATAAAGTCTTTTAGGAAACTGGGGGAGTTCTAGTTTACTTAATGCTACTATATGGTGAAAAGATCAACCACAAACACTTCACACAGAGAAAGAGAGAGAGAGAGAGAGAGAGAGGGGGGGGGGGGGGGGGGGGAGGTGGACAGAGAGAAAGAGAGAGACTGACAATAACTTTAATCTCACATCTGGACACTCCCTTTATTACATACCATTAAGTTCATACAGAGTCCAATGTTGCAACAACCGTATCAGTTCATTTAAATCACACATTTATTTTGCATTGTCATCATGCCATTATATATACTCCTCTTTTATTTTTTTACCTCATTACTCTCCACTTTGTTTATTATGATACGCAGAACTATTATTGATGTGTCCAACATATTCAGAGTTGAAGGCTTGAATAATATAGTTCCTTGCTCCCCCCCCCCCCCCCCCCCCCCGTCACTCTCTCTCTCTCTCTCTCTCTCTCTCTCTCTCTCTCTCTCTCTCCAGTCCGTTTCTTCATTCCATAGTAATGTAAATGTAAATAGACCTTACTGATAAAAGATTATTACTGATAACCTGAAATATCAGAGGACTTTAAATGTCCATTTGCTATTAAACATGAAGTCATTAAAATGTGAATATCTCTGTTTTCAGTGGTTTAGAGTACCAGTAGGCCTATAATACAGTAGTATGTGTTGTTTTAACATTCTATATGTTTTTATAGAAATTACTTTTCAAATCTGGTATAAAAAAGAATTTGGAATGAAATGCATGGTATGAATGCACACTTAATTTATACACTCTCCACAATTCAAAACAAATCCATAACCATCTACTCTGTATGTATGTTGAAAAATGGTTTTGTTATTAAATTCATCAGAAAATATGTCATTTCGTAAAGCTAGCCCGTGACATGACCCTTTTATCACACCCGAACCTTACCAAACTTCTTCCCACCAACATCCAAAGAAAAGCAATTTCCAAAGAAATACGGAGAAGAAAGGAGAAGTCAACACAGGGGTGTGAAGATCGCTCCTTTAAAAGGGTCCAGGATCAGACCAGTACCTATGCACCTCATGGTGTGGCTCACAGTGGGGGTAGCTGTGACTGAGGTATCATGGTTCATCCCAAGTTCATGCCCATCATTTATGGTTTGGCTTTTTCTCTGTTTGGAAAAATAAGATTACACAAAGGGAAGGAAAAAAAAGCCGCCCACACACCCAACCACATGTAGAACTCAACTGTGCAAAAGGAAAAGTAAAGGAGAAGAAAATGCAGAAGAAATGGAAAATGAATTATGGTTTGATGGTACATTTCGATGATCTGACTGTATAGGTTTATTTTCGTGACCAGAAAATCCACTATACTGTTACTAATCTGAATTGTCTTTTTATTTGTTTGTTTTTTATTTGTTGAAGGAGGGGGCAGAAATGTGTGCAGTATTTAAAATGTTAGATGACTTCAATAGTTTTAATTGTTAGCAATAACTATCTCTATGCAAGATGGTTCCTTGTTTGAAAAATGAAATACCCGGTATACCATCATTTAGACCAAATATAATCAAAGTTAAATTTTAACTTTAGTTATTAACTTCCATTATGGACCTTATTAATAATAACATCTTGAGCCATTTGCTATAGCACATTTAAGAATAATATTCATTAAGTGCACAGGTCCTCGCAAGTACAGTGTACGTAGACTATACCTGTATATTTCTCTCATCTGAAACATACACGTCTTGAAAGTGAATGTGAAATTCATGCAGCAGTCTCACCCCAATTTGATATAAATACAGTTATTCCTGAGAAGATAAGGTGCAAATGTTTATCACAATTAACATTTCACAGTGTACTTTTGATGCAAGATCCCATGTCAACGGGCGGATGCCAAACCAAGATAAAAAATAAAAATGTCATACTGGACTGAAAGAACACTTTGAAATCATGTGGAGTTTATCCTTGAAAATTCGGAGACAATAATTTTCTCTCTCTCTTGGTCTTATTTCTCTTTACTGATTCTCTTATGAAGTGTCTGGGCTTCTGAGATTGTAAACGAAAGTTCATATAGTCATGCTGTGAAGATACACTTTTGGATCAAAACAGGGGAGAATAGATCTAAAAAAATGATGTAAATAGTCTGATTTTTTTTTTCCTTTTTCTTTTCCTCCTTTGTATTGGATTGCAGCAAGCATCTGTCATGTTTTATCAAATGGTGCAGATTACACTTCTATAATTCTCACCATTTTTATCATTTAAATATTTTTTTTAAAGAACGGGGTGTTGAAAATTGAAATGAAGTGACAGGTAGGCCTACATACAATGTAAAGTTCCTACTAATTTGTTGTTCAACTGAGACAACTCAATTATGTACAATAAAACAATTGCTTTGTTATGATTATCGGTAACATGAAGTTGATCCGTCTTGCTCTGCTTTCCCCCTCCAATGGGAAGGTCCTTCAAACAAAGCCTAAAGATTACAGAGCTGTTAAATGATTAAGACAGTTTTATTATCAGAATTACACTTTTGAAATGATCTAAAAGGTGCTCCTCTGACCTTTCCTGTGTGCACAAACCAAGTGTTGTAAAACTTAAGCTGAGATTAGAAACTGGAAGCATACACTGTCTAATTTATACAAATGCTGTTTGACCAGCATATTTGATGCACTTTTATTGTGTCCTTGACCAAAATTGTAAATTACCTTTTGAAATGCACACACCTGAGTAGTCACTTTATGACATTCGGACATTGCTGACCAACGGAAACCCCATTAAACTTTTCATAGAATTGTATTCATAATAGGAAGTTTTTTATTATCTAAGTCCCTAATTCTTTGTTTTGAGTTGTGGGAATAGGCTTTTTCAGAGTAGTCACTTTATGAAATTTGGACACTGCTGACCAACGGAAACCCCATTAAACTTTTTATAGAATTTTATTCATAATAGGAAGTTTTTTTATTTTCTTAGTCCCTTATTCTTTGTTTTGAGTTGTGGGAATAGGCTTTTTCAGAGTAGTCACTTTATAAAATTTGGACATTGCTGACGGTGACCAACGGAAACCCAATTAAACTCTTCATAGAATTGTATTCATAATAGGAAGTTTTTTATTTTCTTAGTCCCTTATCCTGTGTTTTGATTTATAAGAATAGGCATTTCCAGAATCCTATATGTGGCAAGTGTTTTCCGGTACATCCCTAAATAGCCATTACTCTCTTTTTTAAAAAGACTACCATATTAGGCCTGCTGTAGTTATTCTTTTCTTAATTTGTATGCAGTAATGTAGAACTGTGCAGGTTTTTCACTTTTATTTGTCATTCTACCCAGACTGGACCGACTTGCTCATTTAACAAAGCCTGCTTTCACCTCCATGAAAATAGAATTCCACACATTTTTGCGGACCAAATTAACTTAATGAGGCCAACAGGCATTTGTTGAAAAATTTTCGTGAATACCCCCCTGTGATAATCATCATAAGAATTGGCCTGTAAGTGCTTTAGCAGTTTGGTGCAAAATCGCTGTAAGAAGAAATTGTATTTTTGTGTCAATGACCGAGTGTAATGCCCATATTTTCACAAGGACCGCATACCAGGCAGGGAGTGGGATAACCATTTTTGAGGGGGAAAAAAAGAAAATCAGTTTTCCTGCCTGGTATTTACTTGTGGCTTTGTTCAAAATCTTGCCCTTGCCCGCTGTAGACTCCATGCAGAGTTCTGTGATGTGTTTAACAACCAAATTTGTATTTCTAATTGATGATAAGAAAATTTGCTCCCTCCCACATAGCGCCTGCATGCAGTTTGATTGCACAGAAAGTATTTCAGTGTTACATGTACTCTTCTTTTGTCCTTCAAATCATGTCTTTCTGGTCTTTCTTTCGTCATTTTAAAACTTTTTGAAATGTTGTTGAATATAACAGATGTCATCATGATAATGAACCCTCTTTTTCACTATCCCAAAGATTATGATTAATGTTAACAAATTGTAACTCCAACTTTTAGAGGCCGTTCCCCCCCCCCCCCAATTGTTTTGCCATTGTTTGATTTTCATGATACCGTAACAATTTGTAGCAGTAACATGACATTTTTTTAAATCTCATAAGTAGAATCTTTCGCAAAAACTTGTGCATTCATTGCATTGTGAAAAAAAATTGGATCCTAGCCGGAATGTATATGATGGTTTTATCTGACTACTAAGAAAGCATATGTAAGCCTGTAAGTAAGCAACCAGGGGACCTACGGCTTTAAGTCCTTTCTGAGGGATTGAGGGACCTAGTAATGAGGATTGATGCCTTAATCAAAGGGAACGAGTGCATCGACTTTGTTCAGAACATGGGACCTCCCTTTTACGAGACCACCGAGTCAACGGGCCCCACATGTACAACAAGTATAATACTAATGGATAGATATGGGCATGTAAATTGTTCATACCTCTGTAGTATAACTATGCTGTGAGCTTAGTTGCTGAGTGTTGATAGGGTGGAACGATATCCTTAGATTTACTCTGATATTTATAGAAAATCATGAAAATCATAAAATATACAATAAGAGCGTACTCAGCGTTGTCAATAAGATCCGTTTTGTTTTCCTGTTGCTACCAAAACTTAACTGCATCTTCAAATGTGGTAACTCCACAAACTAAATTGTAAAGGTTGTATTTTTAAATGATCTATGATATTGTGTAATATGTAGAGGAAATTAGGAGCCATTAAAAAATATTGCAACTGTAAGGAAATACCATTGAAAGAAAACTAGAAACTATCTTGTCCCTAATTGTTTCCCCATGTTTTAAATTAGCGTCAAGTTCTGCAAGATGATCTGTCAAAGGAAATGATAGGAAAACAAATCATTGGCATGTTTAAATTTCATAAAAACCTGTTACCATCTGTTTTTAATAACATGTTCCAAACAAATTCTTCTATTCACAATTACCCCACTCGTCAACGTCTAAATTTACATCACCCGCTCTGTCGTTCAACTTCACTGTATAATTCTATATCATTTGTTGGGGTACGGGAGTGGAATTCCTTGAATTATGACCTAAGATCCAGTTCTACAATTACCAGATTTAAATCAATGTATAAAAAAAGTATTTTTCAATCCATGGTTGAGTAAGTACTTCTCTTTCCCATCTTTTTTCTTCTTTTATCTCTTTCTGCCCTATTTTCGCTTCCTTCTATATATTCTTTCTCTGTAACCTTCTTTATGAACGTGCGTGTGTGTTGATGTACGGGTGCGTACTTGTATTATTCAAGTCCTTTACTTTGTATTGTTAATTTATGTGCATTATCTTGTTATTGTTTGTTTGCAGGGCCCCGATTACCAGCAGATTTCTGCTTCTTAGGGGTCCTAACCATTATATTGTATATTGTATTTTCATTGTAAATTGTTTTTATACTGGTTGAATAAATGAAATGAAATGAAAAGATTACAAAAAGAAAAATCATTGGCATTAAATTACAAAACGTTAATAGTAGTAGTTTTGTCACTTCCGTGTATGTGTATTATCTTTCAGGAAATTTCATTTGTGAATGGAAATGGTAGTGGGAATTTTTTTTTCACTGGAAGGAAGGAAGGAAGAGTTCCAGAGAAGCAACAAAAAATATCTCAGTGACTCTGTCTATTAATGTGTTTTGTTGTGATTCAGATCGAAACTTATTTATTTGTGGATATTATTGTTATATAAAACAATAGTTTGAACTATGTATAGACTGGAAACCTGGCATTTCATTTCCTGTTTACCAACTATATTCCAATTATTTATTTTATTGTTATGATTTCAGAGAAAGATAGTTCAACCATGACAAAGCATGCTGGCATTCACTTAATTACTGACAAAATCATTTAAGAACATGCGAGGAAAGCGAGGACTCTACATTTGTTGTGGTTTCCTAGTTTCTCAAAATTTTCCACCACATCGATGGTTTTTTGACCATTTCAGAGTCATTCCGCTCTCCTCAGAGGGTTGTTTAAATCCCTGACACACCCACTTAATCGTGAAAAGGAAACGAGAAGAAAATAGGTGTAAATTGGCTCCCCATGAACATACCCTTCCACAGTCGATTAAAAAAGAAAGAAATAAAAGACACAGCTTGATGAGGTGTTGTGTTTTCTAAGAATTAGGTTTGTGACAGTCATCTCAATTTTCTCGGGTGTAAATGATACGTACCTTTACATCTTATGGGCAAAATGAATGTTTTGTTGTGCTGTCAGCTCTAACATAATATGTCATATAACAAGTTACATACATGTAGATGTATATCTTTATGTGGAGATAATATTGCCCCTATTGTCTCAGTGCTTTTGCTATATGGAAATATAGAGAAAAAGAAGGGGGAATATTATCACCTTAACATACAAAGTAGTTGTTAATTTCCTGACACTATCAGGTGTTTGTCAAGCATGTTATGACATATTAAATTGCACAATTGAAGTGTTTAGCCACTATTATACTCAATCTGTTATGTTCTCAACATATATAATTCTTATAAATTCATACTTTTAGTGTGTTCTACCCTTTCTCTTTGTAGATTCCAGCATCAAGAAATACATGCAGCTGTGTGATAAAGCCATGGTAAAGCAGGCAAAGGATGAGAAGACAAGATACAAAGGGATGTTTGACAAAATGGCCGCCCAAGGAGACCAATGACCCCATTCACACTGAAGAGATGTCTACTCTCCTAAATGTATCGGTGTGAAAGTCCACATCCATTTCTGCACCATTGGACTGTGACTCTTTGAGGCCATGTTCACTCTTGTGTCAAGGAAGATAGATACAAATGTAATGACAGACATAAATTCTTGCCCTGTTCACATCATAATTTTGCCACTGTTCCATATTTGTGGTGTGAATGACCACATCCATAACTGCACCATAGCATTATGGAACCATGTCCAGGCAGTCGTCAAAGGACAGCAAGATACATTCATAGAGGACATAATGTTTTGCCCTGTTTGCATTGTCATAATGTCTACTCTGCGTACCAGTAGTCGTTTAGTGTGAAAGATCATTCACATTACTTCATCAGGCCGTGGTACCAGGATAACATTGGCACCAGGCAAGAGAACAAGACTGGTATAATTGTAAAGATCAATTCACAGAAATTTGTTTAACCTAGTTTGTATTATTGTGTCTTCATTGGATTTTGTGTCTGAAATCTCCTTTCGCACATTGAGCCTGGGATTATTTCAGGCATAGAAAGGCAACACACTCCAGAGTATTTTTTTTCAAAATACCTGACCTGTTTTGCATGTGAATAAAGTATTTGAATTGAATCTTAATTGTTAATGCATCAATTAGATACAATTAAATAATACCTGCATGGATTCATAATAATGTTTTTAGCGCATGTTACTCTCAATTACACAAGAGTGGCATGAGGATCTCAATGTCCCTGTCATTTTTTATTTCCCTTTTCACATTGTTAATGCTAGAATAAAATTACTGAACAGATCATGGTTGCAAATAGTTTTAGAGCAGTTAGATTAAGACGTTCACGTTTGAAAAAATTGTACCGATATACTTTTCTCAATTGGTTATCTTTCCATTCAAACTAGCACGAAAAGAGAATGAATGTATACGTGATATTGAATTTTTGATTAAAAACCCATGCCTAAGCAAAATTTTCTTGAGTAAGAAGGATTGGTGTAAAATATGCCATGAAATGTGCTTCATGTCAACATCAAAGAGACCTTTGGACTTAGTGACAGTTGTCCACATAGCTGTAACAAAGAAGCTGACAGAACTTTTTTTTTCAGAAAAAGGCAAAATGCAGAGAGAAGAGAGTCGAAAGTCTAAAAGACAAATATGGTTTGAAAAATCACTGCCAATCAATCGGAACACCTGCGCATACATTGTGAATTCATCCTGGAAACATTTTTTTCAAAGAGTTGAGTGAATCACCATTTTCTAACAGAGACTGACAACATTCAATATTTTTCTCACTGATATAGTATTCCATCAAAATACAATATTACACCCAAAAAAGTCATTTTGTGTTGGAGACATTTTATAAGATTTTGATTATTTGGTCAAATTTTTTTCTGAAGGCCGACTAGAGTTCTGAAAAAAAAAAAAAATTTTATAAAATAGTTTATTACCCTGGCCTAGACTGTGTATTACCTCAACCCCAACCCCTCCCCCTCCCCCACACACACACGCCCCCCCCCCCCCCCATACACACATGTTCCTCCTCCTCTCTCTCTCTCTCTCTCTCTCTTTCTCTCTCATTCATGCAAACTGCTAAAAGTAGTTCCCATTATCCTACTAAGCTGTCCCTGCCTCTCTTTACTAGAAGATTATGGCTTTATCTGTAATTATCACCCATTATCACCTATTGTTCATGATTTCCCATTTCCAGGTGAGAACCTTGTTTAGTTCACCCAAAGAAAGCATGGCTTTGATCAGGATAAAGCTTGTATTTCCTAATCCGTCTTAATCCTGTCATTAATCTTATTCATGTCTGGTATTGGTGTTTATTCAAGGATGATGCATAGTTTAATCAGGTTATACTACCTCGGTTAATCTTAAGCAGGATATTTTCAATATTGTACCATTAGAAAATAAGATCTGTGGAAAAAACATTAAACACATTACAAGGTTATCTATTGTATGGGTATTGTGTGTTAATCTGTAGCTTAGCATTTCATCCACCAAGTAAGTTTGATGCCCCCCTCCCCCATTATTCTTCCTCACCCTCACAGTATATCCATGGATAAAAGATAGGCCTACATGATTTAATCAGATATTGTACCTCAGATATTTCAATACACTTAATGTAAAAATAGATGTTATCTGTGCTAAACGCTCCAAGGTAAACTTTTGTTCAGGTAATATAATATACAGTGGTCTAGCATTTTATCCACCAAGTAAGATTGGTGCACCCCCCTTGAAATATTAACGCACTTTCATAACATGACCCATATAACATGGCTGATGTTATCTGTTACAATGGTTTAATAATTTATGGAAGTCTTTTGGCAGAGTATTTCAATGTTTATCTATTTGGTTTTTATTTCATCGGACAAAGACACGGTGCAAAATGGATTGCCTCAGTAGCATACAATAGCGTGTAAGTTGACCATATACCTGGTATGACACGTTGATATTTCATCTTCAATGTTTGAAATATGATGTATGGGTCATGGGTGTCATAAATTGTCAAGCTTATATATGATATATAAGTTGTCAAGCTTGAATTCAAACAGAGACCAAATATTTGTGCCCTTTTGGTAATTTAAATCTATGTTTCAAACAGTAACACAGGTACAAACAAAAAAATACAGGGTATTAGAATTGTGTCTGTTTATACAGCTACAAGGGCATTTGACTTGAATACTTTAATACAGAAATAATGCATTTGTGCCTCGAAACTGACATTTTGCGAAGGCAAAAAAAAGAAGAAGGAATATGGTATGGTTGTTTGTATGTCTCCAAAATCGATTTAATCCCTTTCTGTTTCTCGGTCAAAAACTTACAGGATTTGTTTTCTGCCTCCTGTACTCAGGGACATTCAAGATTAATATTTAGATGTTATAATAACTTTCAAAATGACAAGCATGATATTAGTTACATGACCTCGACTGTAAATGATATAAAGTTGCAATCGTTATGAATGTAATCATTGTAATGAATATAATAATCTGTGTGTTAGTGAAATATGCATGATACAAATGTATCGGTTTGTTCTAATCGAACTGAAATATAAAGTGAATGTCTGTATTATGTCATATTTTCATTGTCCATAGTTGAGAATAAATCATCATAAACAGATTATACCAATGTGTCATTTCTGAGCAGTGTTTGTGTGAATCGTACATCACGGGTACACGCCTCACTTTATTTACATAAATCGTTCACATTATAAATTTTGTCGGCTGTGCGCAAGAAGGCCATAAGAGGTATGCATTGTCAAAGGCAGCAACGGCCTTCTTGCAGGGAGCAGATGAATTACTTCCGACAGATTGAGAAAAGTATGATGGCTTCTTGCATATATTCAACTTTCTAAAAAATGAATTGCAGATTTTGTGACTGTTATATTTGGTTATTTGAAGAATTATTACAAAAAATGAATTTCAGGATGAAATGCACTCTTATCCAGAATTAACATCATGACTACGGTACATCCAAACTTACTGAAAGAAATGCTAACTGACGCATTCAGTACACTATTAGTATTGTCTTCTTAGTAAAAAACCCAAAACAACAAAATTTGGTCACAATCTTGCCTAAGCCATTTTGATGGTATACTTTTAACCATTTCAAAGATGAAATTAGTTGAATGTAGGACTAATTAAAACATATATTCAACGATTGATTACTGATCAGTAACAAAGCCGATCATCACAAAGTCCAGGTGAAATCACATCAGAGTTTCAAAATTGTACATATCATCACATACTGGGAAAAGTTGTACAGAGCATTTTGAAATGACGTGTTTACGTTCATCACTATTTCAACAAAAAAATGTCATTCTAAATGCACTCTTAAAGATGTGTTTGCAATTATGCTGTCGGGGCACTCACATATATTATTACAAGTTAAATATTTTGCTAACTTTTCGAAGTAAAGTTAGGAAAAAATGACATGGTTATCCACAATTTTGTTTTCTGATATTCTTCTCCACCTTCCCTCCCTCCCCTCCCCTTCCTCTCCCTCCACCAACTCCTCCTCCAAATAAATAATATTAAGGAAATCTTTGAAACCCATAAAATTTTATCATCATATTCAATTAGAAATTTATTTAACTTTCGTATTTTTAGTATTATAACTGTTATTCATCATTTTATAACTACCATCGTTTTCTTGGTTTCGTATACTGCCTAATTAACAAAACTTCTTTGAAATAGCGCCCTCTACTTTACTTGTACCGTTATAGATTTTCTTGTCTTCAACTATACCGGTGGTACTGTTTGCATTTTGCATTTATATTCAGATGAAGCCCATGCAACAACAACAAACAAAGACAACTTCTGATAGGACTTATCAGAAAGTCCCATTACACTTTAACAACAAATTTAAAAAAAAGGATTCCTCTGCGTCCTTTTCAATTATATTATTCCACTTCTTTATCAAGTAATTCTTATCAAGTTCTTCGGCACCATGCATCGTTGCCGTCTTTCATAGTATGTTAACTTTTCCTTTACCTTCTTGTGAAAAGCTGATTGTTTTAAAGGAGTACTTGATATCTAAATAATCCTTTTTTAGAGAGAGAGAGAGAGAGAGTATAAACTTGTGTTTTATTTAATGTACAATGACATCGATGAATTAAACACATTGTCCATGACACTGTGACAGACAACTTTAGTACCTTAAATTAATATTGAATTATATCCATGCAGTGAAGTCATGAATCATTCCTGATTTGCAATGTTTTCTCATTATGTAAAAACGATTGCATGATAAAGTTATATACATTTTCAGGGCTGGCAAAAACAATTCGGGGGAGGGAGGGGGGGGGGGTGTCTTCACATGATTATTCGACTGAAACATGTCTAATTCATTTTGACTGATTATTTGAGGAGAGAAACTTCCCAAGGGAGCTTTGTTGGTATGGTGCTCCTTGATCTGCAAAAAGCTTTTGATACAGTTAATCATTGCGTCTTATTGAAGAAGTTACAACTAATGGGTTTTGATAAGGCAAGTTTAGATTGGTTCAGATCCTACTTATCTAATCGGCACCAAGTAGTGGCCATTCATGATATTCGTTCCAAACTAATGCCTATAACATGCGGTGTTCCTCAGGGAAGTATTTTAGGCCCAATTCTATTTTCAAGTTATATAAATGATATGTGTACTTGTATAAAAGACTTCAAACTATTATTGTACGCAGATGACAGCGTACTACTCTATAAATCCTGATCCTAAATATATTGAGGAAAAGCTCAGTGAACAGCTGTCTACGTGTGTCGATTGGATGACTGATAATAAGCTTTCTTTACACTTGGGAAAAACAGAAAGCATTTTATTTTGTTCTAAAAGTAGTTCTAAAAAGTCATTTGAATTCAAAGTGAGACACAATAATCAAGCAATCAAGAGAAAAGAGTCTGTGAAGTATTTAGGCATTGAGTTGGCTAGCGCAATTTCATTTTCATCTTTAGTAGAATCAGTTGTAAAAAAAGCAAATTCTCGTCTGAAATTTTTGTACAGATATCAAAGTTGTATGGATTTAAAAGCAAGACGTACACTCTGTTTTGCTCTTATTCAATGTTTATTTGACTATGCTAACCCTGCATGGTACAGTAACATAAACAAGTCAGATCAAAAGAAGTTGAAGATTATACAGAACAAAATGGTGAGATTTATCAACTGTTCTGGTCCAAGAACTCATGTTGGCTATAGCGAACTTTCTAAAGCTGGTTTTCTTGAAGTCGACCAAAGATCAAAACAACTCGCATTGCATCACGTGCATAAAATATATCATACTAGGTCGAATCATTATATTCGATCCAACTTCGATCTTGTTACTGACGTACATGATTATAATACAAGAAATAGACGATTCAACTTTAACTTACCAGAAAGAGTAGGTAGTATTGGAAATTCGTTTTATTACAATGCCATAAAACATTGGAATTCCCTTCCCAATGGTGTAAAAGAAATAGGAAACTATGATCATTTTAAGAGGAAATTAAAGGAATACCTAATACTTGACAGTCAGAGAAGAGAAGTGAATGACATGTTATATGATTGAAATTGTTATTCTTCTGTCGGTTCATACTTTTTCATGTTGTATATACTTATGTTTTCGTACGTTATAGAAATTCTACAAATTCATCATTATTTTCCTCTTCTTCCTTCTCCTCTTTTTCTTCTTCTCCTTCTTCTTTTTCTTCTTGTACTTAATATCATTTCTATCATCAGTTTAATGTTGTTATTATTATCTTTAATAAGTAGTTCTTTTAATTTTCTTATCTGTCTGTAAATATTACTATTTTAATTTATTAATTGTATACATGTCTGTAAGGGACCCCACTGGAAATAAGCTCTCGAGCTTTCGTGGGTTATCCTGTTCAAGCTGACTTATTTTTGATCTGTTATTATTGTATATTGTTGTATGTTGGAAGCTTGTCGAATAAAAATCAATCAATCATTCACGATCAACGTCTAGAGATTACTTCTAAACTCGCAATTATGATGCCCTATATAGCTTCTGAGTATCAGTGCCAATTTCGTTAGAAAAAGCAAATTCTTCTTAGAAAATTGCTCATAAACATTAACAAAATAATTATGTATGCTAAACAAAAAAGCACTAAAGCAAAAAAAAAAAAAAAAAAGACCCCCACAAAAAAGAAAGGAAAAAAAAAATCGGTTTGGGACATATTCTGAATCTCCCTTCTTCAATCTTAGAAAGATGTTTTCGAGTGCTGGTAAAATACCTACATGTATACAAGTCATTTCTTGTCCTTATTTCTTTTCCCTTCTTCCGTTTTCAGCCCTCCCCCTGTCCTCTGCCGTGCGAGACTGACTTCTATAGATTTCAGCAATATTTTCAAAAGCGAGCATATCACTGATAGATTCGGTCAGGATTTTTTCGGTCAAACTAACCATTGACGTTAGGTCCATGAACTAACCAAGGTCAAACATGGACAGAGGATTTAATACTGATCAAAACAAGGATAAACTCCTAATCAACGTATAAGCCGCAAATATTGAGCAAAATCGGTATTTAGAAGAGGTATATTGCAACAACAACAACATATATGATGCTAGTTATTACAATGCAGTATATGCCTATTCAATTTATGAACACGATGCACTAGGCTTTCGAGGAGTCAACTCAAGGACTATTGTCAATATACCTTATGAAAATCTTGTTCTGATTCATGTTTTCGTATCAGTGTTCTCATTTTTCAAAAGGTGGTGGATTGCCTTGTGTTGATTTCTCGAAAGTCTTTTTGTTAGTGTAATCAAATCTATTTCATCCTAAGTATCATAAAAGGGATATCAATATTATACAACATTTTATCTCCATCCTCCGAGCGTTCTTATACCCCCCCCCCCCCACCCCCGACCGACGTCCCGGCCGCCCCAAAGTTTAAACCCCTGTCCCAACCCAACCCCTCCTCGCCCAACAGAGACGATTGCTCTTTAAAAAATATGACTGCGAAGTTCTCCAACAATAAATATTATAGGTCTTTTTCGTGACGAACCAAGTACATGAAGTATATATTACTTCTAATATGATTAAACTAATTCTTCGATTTCATGGTACAGTCTCGGGCACAATACGATTCGAAACAATCGATTTCGGAAGTTAGTTGCGGCTCGTGCATGCATTCACTTCAAGCGGAAATACGGATATTTCAACTGTATAGACGGAATTTGGACATGACTTTAATTGATTGTACATTATCTTGAAAATTGCCCAATTAATTATTTCTAGCAACCCAAAATACCATGAAATTTAGCAGACTCCGCCTTATCCGGTTGTCGTCATATGTAATTTCCGCGGCCTAGCAACACCCGCTGACGTCACATGGCTGAAGACTAAGAAGAAAAAAAATCATTCATAAAATTGCACGGCGGCCGCGATTGCATCCATGTATGCATATCAGATAGCTGCGCTAAATTTAATACAAAGCATCCTCTTTTCGGAGCCGCGATAACGTTCTCCCGGTGCCCCCCCCCCACTCCCATTTCTCCTGTTTGTAATATTATGGCTATATAGGCCTAATATATACGGGTGCATTCGATTGCATAGAATTCTCCACTATTAAATTTCCCTTTCATGCATGTGGGGGGGGGGGGGGGGTAATACAATAAAAAAAATAAAAAAAATCACAATACAGAAAACACCAAATTCAAGTGGTGGATACCAGATTCTTCTTTAGCGGGCGGGGGGGGGGGGGCATTTAAAACCCCTTTTTAAAATATTATTTTGTGCCTGGCACACATAAATTATAAACGGCATAAACGGCATCATCCTTAGAGGGAGGGCCTGGGGGGGGGGGGGTGTCTCCAAGCGCACCCATCCCGATCCTTGGCTTCCCTTACTTTAATAACGCATTTAATGATGCCGCACCTTCATCGCCTAATTTCTTATAGGCCTATTCGTCTTATGATGATTAATTAATGAAGCTTGACTAAGTTGCAATTGTTGGGACATACAATGGCCTCCTATAGAGTGTATTGTTGTTAATCGATTTGTTGGTTGGACTTTGGAATATCATTAAGGCCGGAATATATACATGCCTATTACCGGATATATTCTAATAGTTTCTCCTGTCAATTCAAGTCACAAAGCAAATTTGGCGAAAATTGCTATATTTTTCAGCCATATTTGTATGCACAATATTACAATTTTAGATAACAAATAGTTGCGTAATAGACTTACTGGGATAAAGATTTGTTTTAAATCTGAGAAGCCGAACATTAATTTATTGGTCTTTTGTCAATTGTCTTGTTTACTAATAAGCTAATCACATACACAGAGGAAATGGGAAATGGCCTAGGCTATTGAGAGGCGGAAAACAAAACGAACTTTTTGTTAAAACACCAATCGCTCATTGATTCTCGGATTATAACGCGTGTAATTAATCACAGCCGATTCGCAGGCAGGATCGCTCACACTAATCTCATCACAGACAAGCGTTCTTATGAATGAATGAACACAATGACAGCGCGATATGGCTAGAACATAGGTGTTCGCCGCGACATATCGGAAAGCCGATACCTACAAGGCCAGAGAGAGGAAGTAAAATTTGCATATGAAATCGGTGCTGACATTGAAGTATATCACTCGCCGCTTGATTCATCCGCGGCATGGGCAAACACTTTTGTCCGGTGTTTAAATATGATTCCGTTTATCTTTCATTTCTCAAAGAAGCAATTAGGTAGTATAGACGAATGAATCTTTAATATGGACTCCACATGGATCTGAAATATTTCAAAATATACAGGCGGACTTATTTTATTATCGGCGCATGAAGGCTTGTGTTTGAGTGAGTGATTTGGCAGTCATTTCCTCTGAATCACCCGTTCATAATGTCGGTGCTATGCAGTCCACGAAGAGTGTGTACACATTTCGCATTTTATTGCCTCATATTGGATGAATAATGGATAATACACGGAGGTAACGAATTGTTTTGAATAAAGGAAGATGGAGGAGAGAGATACCCCACTGGATGAGTAAGTATTATTGATAGAATGTTGTAAAAATCTATGTAAGAACGACCCGATATGACTCTTGTGTGTGTGTGTTTGGAACTGGATGGTATTGATAGGATAGCTTAGCCCCGACTCGGGGCCCTGAGTGGGGTGAAACACGAGAATGCTCGATCATAACACGCCGCAAAGAAGAGATGTTATTTATCTAGAACATTGAATGCCCTTTGTGATTTGTGCCCGTATTTCATTTTTCGATATGTCTATTGTTCATTATCTATTGATTTTAATGTGTCGATGAAAACTTGACCGAGATTGACCATATTATTATAATTATGATCATCAAGTCTGCCGCTTCGCATATTCGTTTTCAGCGGGCGCATGCATGCATCGACGTTCACATGCCAATGCATTGCATTGTTGCCATTGCCCCCATTGGGTTTTTTTATTTTACAAAATTTACAGGCCGGCGATACATATCGTTTGGCTATCTGGCGGAGTTTCCTGTCCCTTTTATTTTGTGATGAAGAGTTGTAAGTAAGAAGAATATGGAAATTATGAAGCCTCTACATCATTAATCAATGCATTTTATTTTACATAAATTTTCATCAGTTAATTTTGTTATTTAGGACCAATTTTGTGTGGCATTGCATTGGCATAAATGATGTTGATACTAAACTGTGATCACTCTAAATCACTTCTAACTTATTGTTCCTCCACTCCTTTAACTCTCTTTCAACTGGACAATACACAACGAAATAGCCCCAAAAATACATGCTGATAGACAAGAGTTCATTAATTTGATTAAGTAAACTTTATTCATGTTGTAAGCACTCAACCATATATCATTAGAAAGGTAAGATTCTGAATTTTCATTTTACGCAACTGAAAGACTAATTAACATCAATATGCTAATTTTATGATAATTTGCATATTATTAATAAAACAATGAAAATTAACTTTTTTACTCAATTTCAGGATTCCAGTGCTAATTACACCATAAAGACAATGCTTATTATTCTCAAAATTGATATTATGGGAAAGGATAAATTCCAAACAAGAACCTCAAAAAAAGAACTAACGATTTCGACAAAAAATGACTTTTTTGCGATTTTTTTTCTGAAAAATGAATATTTATATATTAGAGTATTACTTACTGTGATTTTTGGACAAAATAATTTTTTTTAGAAAAGTGAATCAACTTTATCTCCATTCAACTTTAAAGAGGTACTTAACATAGTATGGTTTACCAATTAACTGTGTAAAAATTATTTTACAAAAACCGTTTTGTTGTAAATCATTAAATTTGTTTAATTATGCAAATGAGGTAATTATAATATGGATGCATAATTCATATATCTAAGTATGCAATAGTAACCATATTGAACGTTCACATTTTTCAGAGTTAATTATACGATGATGGAGACAATGCCATTTGTTGTTGAAGTTGCAGTTACATGTACAACAAAATACCTGTTCCACAGAACAAATATGCAAAAAGAATGTGCTTCTTGGTGTTGCAAAGTACAAATTTGTGTAATTATGCAAAATATGTTATACAAATTACCATATTATGAATATTCATGTTTTATCAATATGCAATTTGTAAACACAGATTAATTTTTTAGCGTTGATTTTTACCATGCAATCATGGAGACAGTGCCAAGTGTTCTCCTAGTTGTAGTTTCAAGAAAGAAATCATAACTGTTTCATGAAGTACATGTATGTAATAACAAGAAGTTCTTATGGTCATGAAAAATTGAATTATTATACATAATGAATACTCTAATATTTCCTTTAAAAAAATACGCAAAGTTGGAAAGTCAGGTGAATCAAACAGTAGTCTACTTTGAAAATGTACTCTAGCTGGCTAATATCAATGAGCTTATATGTTGTACTTCATAACTACATGTATTTCAGGTTTTCAAATAACATACATGTACATGTAGATGTATTACTCACTTGTTTTCATTCAAATAAATTCCCAAACAACTGATCTTTCTGTCTCTACTGTCGTTTCTTTGACTCCTTTTTATTTCCTGAATATTTTAAACTCTTTTTCCTTGTGAAACCTGGCATAGCAATTCCGTTTCTTGGTACAGCACAAATACCTATCACATTTTTCACACTTGGTGTCACTCTTGAAAGCATTTTTTCCCATTCCTCCCTCATAACACACTTTACATGTTCTTCTTTCTTTAGTTACTTCTGGAAGATGATACTCTTCCTCCTCCACACTCATACTTTTGACATGGCTAGGATGTTTAGACAAAGCATACAAAGGTACAAGCTGATCTGATTTTATACCCCCTAACTGTTGACACAGCTCTTCGCGAAACTGTCTCTGACCATAATGAGCCGGTTTAGCTATATTATACACATCTTTCCACTGAATAAACAAAACATATGCATTCACAATTGAAATATCAACGAAGTGAAAAAAAAGGGTTTTCCAATACTTGTGTGTTTGACGAAGGATATCATATTTCCCAATGAGCTGGTCAGACTTATCTACGCCCCCCATATTTTGATTATATGCCCCCACTAAATTTGGCCGCCGCACCAATTTCCTATGGAAAGTCCCATTTTCTTTGACTCTACGTAAGCAATAACCGAAGTCTGAGGCTGAATGCATCGATGACAAAAAACTAATAAGCTTATTGTCCTTCCACTGAAGAATAACAATGTCATTATCCCTCTGCCACCTCATATTGCCACGTGATGCTCGTTTTCCCCATTCTACTGATGTATCTTTAAAATCCTTTGGAAACCCTTTTCTTGTTTTGTTTACAGTCCCACAAGCAAAAATATTCATCTTCTTCAAATCACCTACAAGTTTTGAAGAAGTGTAAAAGTTATCAATGAATAACTTGTATCCCTGATGAGAAAGTTCTGAACACAATTCTAAAACCACATCATAGCTCAATCCATTCTCACTTCTTTTAGCATTTTTGCCAACATAGACATCAAAGTTCCACGTATACCCAGTGGATGATTCTGCCAGCACCCACAATTTAAAACCCCACTTGGTAGGCTTGTCACGTATATACTGGCGAAAATGAAATCTTGCTTTAGATCTCACCATACGTTCGTCAATTGCGATATTTTCTCCAGGCTGATAAAGTGCTTTGCAAGTCTTCTTCATGTGATCAAGTAAAAAACGCACTTTGCGTAATGGATCTTGTGGGTCTTCAGATCTGTGGTCAACTATGTGTAAAAATGACATGAGACCCTTGAATCTATCTCTGGCTGGTATAAATGCCCTTGCCCATGAACCGTGATATGGAAATAGTGTTGCCCAATACGAGTCTACATCTGGCAGTTGGACTAGTCCCATATATATGAGTAAGCCGAGGAGACTCCAGAACTCATCGCAAGTCAAATCTTTCCAGCTTCCATCGGGCTGCGCGTAGGTGCGTTTTGTTGCAATGTTCGCATTAGCATAGATGTTGGTGTATTCCACAAGGTTTTCCACGACCTGGACAGTAAAATAAAGTTTGAAAAAATCAATCGCCCTTGTGAATACACTTGCTGCTCCCCGCGTTCGCACGTTATCAAGTTGAATTCCTGGCGGATTCTTCGGACGAAACTTCTTTGCTGCCTTCGATGGGCCACCATCATCTTTGTCCTCATAGCTCTTGTACTTCTTTGCAGGACTGCAACAAGAAAACAGGGATGAAAATGTTTATTTCAAATGATTATTTGCTAACTGAGCAACTGTAGAGCCAGGTCAAGCATCTACACCTAACCTACGTCTACTACTGTATCATGTGTACAGTATTTTCTACTGCTGCAAATAATATTCAAACTGGTCTAGATTAAACTAAAGCTAGACCAAAAAATATAGTTGGTACCCTCATTTAGTCAAGGAAGGTCTAAATTTATAATACTCGTTTTGTAAAGAGCATTCCATAATGAATTTTGTTGACATGACTGCATTTAGCAGACGACATAATGTGCAGTCCCACATGTACATTTTTGTGTAATGAAAAAAAAAAAAATTCACGAAAAGTACTTCTGAATGTTTAGAAAATAATACAAAATACAGATTTAGAATACATGTTACATAAAGAAATTATAATTGAATGGTTATAATTACATATTTCCTCACAATATATGATTTACATTGATAATTTCAACTGAAAATCGATGTCATAACCAAACCGGAAGTTGAAAATTTAAATGGCCAGATCGGCCTTGCAGGTTTCAACTGTTTCAAGTGCATGAAACGATATGCATCAAAAACAAAAACTAATCGGTAAAATTTTATGAAATTATCCAATCCTTCAAAACTAATCAAATTGTGGCAATCATAATATTTTCTACGGGAAAATATCCCAATTCGATTTGAAAATAAACTGCAAAGATACAAAAAAAAGCCATAACTTACGTTTTTTTCTTCTTTGTTGATGCAGAGCTCCGTGCACGTGTACGTGAATTCCTATTGCTGGTGTGTGTTGATGTTGACGGTGCCTCTTCCGAGTCTTCGTCGGTGGATAATTCACTTGAAGTTTCAGAAATATCGCTTGATTGGCCTAACAATTGCTCATCCATATTTAATTCTTCTTCAGAATCCATCTCTGAGTTCTGATCGACCGTTTGGGGATCCATACTGATGTTCTAAAATGACGATTTGATGTGGAAAATGCAACAATTCTTCGCACGCTGACTGCGTTGCGCACACAGGGACACTTCGTGAACGATCGTGAATGATCGTTTTGTGTATGCAAATTAGAAACCGCCGAAAGGGGCCGAGCATTACCGGGAAATACCTTATTTGGATATCAGTCGAAAGCTTTCGATTCAAGCTTTCTTTTGTTACCTCACTCGAGGTTTTACGACTTCATACGGAAACTCACGAAGCATCGCAAATTCATTTATAATTTTACCGGTCATATTTGACCGGCGATTGCGATGTCCGTTGAAAGAGAGTTAATACATGTAGTCTTTGATATTCCTGGAAACCTTGAAAAGTCTTTTAATTGATCGAGATCAAGATCAGGATTAACATGTACTAAAATAGAAAATGTACACTGTAGATCTAGACTAATATTAATAAAAAAGAAAACAAGAAGAAAAAGCTTTTTATTTACAGATGAGAAATTGAGAATTTAAATTCTTACCAGCCCTTCAAATTAAACATTCTACTGCCACTATGGGATGTCGCTGTATACTCAATCACCAATTCTTAACCAACACCTGCACCAACTGCAGTAATTTCTCCAAACTGGAGGAAGCCAAGCGAAGAAGAAGAGGATATGTAATCACAATTGAAAAATCTACATGGATCTACATGTTAATGTATGTTTAACTTATCTTAAGGGGATTATTTGGAAAGTCTCTAGTCTTAAAGATGAAGTTGAGTTCTGGTCATCAATGGAATTGTGAAAGAAACGGTGTGGAATCAACCAGAAAAAATTGATCATGTACATGTAGCATATAAGTATTTGTGTGTATTGCAAGGTTCTAGAATCATCAAAATGATAAGAAATTTGGCCAAGTCTTGGTAAAGTTACAAACACTGTACACAGAAAGATGTATATGGGACTACACGAGCATGTGGCGTAAAAATCTGTCCCGATTTTTACGATGTTACATAAAATATTTAGAATATGAAGGCATTTGAAGAGCCATGCTTTTCAGGGAACATGTGTTATCTGATGTTCTTCCATACTTTGCATAATAACAATGATAACACTCACAGCTTATTTGTCACCTCTTCCCAGAACTCAACCTTCTCTTTAAGACTTAAGAAGGCACAATAGGTATAAAATTGTCATGGTTTGCTAATACTACACTAACACTGTTTTGTGATTCTCATTCAAACCTAAGGAATTTTGTAGAAAGCAGATCCCTCCCCCCCAAATAATTTTAACAAGATAAATAAAGCATGACATATATACAAGTACATGTACATTTTAGACTCTTGGTAAAGACCCTAAATAGAAAATAATGACAAATCAGATTAGATAATCATATAAAAAATAATCATATAAAATTGCGTCAGAATACAATAGTTCTTAGGACCATGTTCATTGAAGTCGAGGTCAATCTTTTCATAGTTTTGCAATTATGCACCATCTCAATATTTTGGATCCATTTTCTTCTAAATACTCTCCTAGAAGAGTTTTGACTGGAGTTGGTTATCACAGAACCATTCAAATTTCTCTTATTTGTACATGTTCATACATACAAGTAAATGCTATAAATTGAAATTCATGCCAAAGGACAAAACAGGATGGGAACTTTTGTTATTCACCTATAGTATGATTACAGACTTACCAATGTACAGGGTATGACATGGATGATGGATGTTATGCAGTTCAGTGCATTAGAAATATGTTAATAAACAATCTGTCAATATCTGGTATTACAGTAGATATCAATTTTATACAGCATTATTAACACAGCATTAGAATTAGAAAGAGGCAATATACTGAGAAAATACTTTTTGTTTGCCTCTTCTTTTTTTACTCAAAAATTTAATACTAAGAGCATGCTACATTGTACATTCAAGTGTACACGTACATGTATGTACATTTACATGTAGGTACCGTAGATATATTTTAATGTAAAGGCAAAGTGGTAAACTTGCCTGCTTAGTGCTTACCCAGGGTAACAAAAATATTGTCATTATTTAGAACCAGAAGGGCTACATCATGAGTTAACATCCATCAGGCTCCAAACAGACAATATGCCAACAAACAAATGAAAATTACTCAAGTTTAAATTGTATTTTGCTGCTACAAGTACATGAACATGTAGGCCTTCATCATAATCATCATAACACAAAGATTTGTGATCAACTGCAAAATGACAATGGCCAATCAAGATCATCATTTCATGGAAATTTATCCACATTTTGTTCAAAAGGTTGACCATTAACCAATCAGAATCGTCATTCTAAATTTGCAGTTGTTCAGAAGTCTTTGTGTTGGGGGCCCTGCCCTAGTATGTCACATTCATTCATTGAGTTCACGGTACTACTACAAGTAAAATTCTTTTGTACACATTTATGTACTCTGTAGTTATTAGACATCGTGACCAAAAAGGGGACCTTCATATTCCATGCAGTCTATGTTTCAGTCCTACATTCAACGTTCAAAGAAGAAAAAACAATACCTTCCATGATGTAAAGTTGTAAACAGTCATTTCATACATGTACATGTACAAACAGTACATGCCACAAAAGCCATGTTATTATTTTGTTTAATTGGCAGGTACTTACATCCTACTTGATATCATAAAATGCATGTATTTCTTTTTTCTAATTTGAAGTATTATATGTTACCACTCCTGTGTTTATTTTTGTTTTTATACATAAAATAGCATATGGTTCTGGAAATGATAAAATAATAATAAGAAAGTCAGAAAAGAATCCATGTCATATTAGTGAGTAATTGACTAAATTATATTTTTATTTTCACATTTGACACCAGTGACCAGTCACACCATATCAGTTCAATGTAAAAAACTTCTGAGCATGTAATTTACATGTGAAAATTTACCGTTGACTAGATAGTGTGACAAAGTCTGCTTTGTTTTATATATTTTAAAACAAAAAGCATCAATAATTTTTTTTTAATTAGACATCAAAGTATAGGGTCAATGTGTGTTCTTAATTTTTATTCAGTTGTCACCTTTGTAGATTGTAGAAAACGATGTAAACAACAAACAAAAAGCAATATAATACATGCAGCAGCATTCAGGTGTACATTACTATGCAATGTACATGTACATGCAGAGACTGTATGCCGGAGTGTTGTACTGCCATTGACAATCTGACTGGTTCACTGACTTTCCAGTGTGGCACACAGCCTGTGTGCTCACTGGGTAATGAGACAGAACGTTGATATTTGATAAGCCGGTCACAATGTGGAAGTTTTCCTGCTGATGTTGGGAATGCAGATGGAGATGAGACTGCAGCGGAAGGAATTGATATTGCTTGCTCTGAAGGAATCTGTAAGCTATCACTGTGAGATACCCCCTGCTTTGTAGACAGAAGGAGTTTGGGTTACACTCAATGTATACTGTAGTCGCAGTGTATTGATGTGTATATTATGTATCGTTCATTGTAAGTGTACTGTTCAATCTAAATGCCATATGACATGATTTTTTTTTTATCATCATAACTATAAATATTAGTATGGTGCAGATGTACATGTTCATATATTATTAAGATTGAATAAGCAACTGAAATTGTGTCCTTCTAAAATCTGCACTGTAAGTTTGGGAATCCATGTTAGTGTTGTTACATGTACATATCAGTGTTTATATTTTATAAGGATACGATGGTTTAGCAATTTCCTTTTTTTAATTGTCTTTTTTCCCTTTTGTTTTCATTCTTGGATGGTAAAGCAAGTGAATAGAATATACTTTGCTTTATATCTTTAACAGACGTACAGACCACAGAGGTTACTCCACTTTATTTTGTTAATAATTGAATGTAAAGCAATGTAAATATAAAATGTAATGCACATGTATCTATTCAAGGAGCACCATTTTTTAAAGCCATTTTTACTTCATTTTTGAAAGAGGTAATTTTGTCAGATGCTATTAAAAACAAGCAAGAACAATTTTGGATATGTACATTGTACATGTAGTGATGCCCAATTTCTGAATGTTAAATGCTTGTTATATTTTTTGTTATACTTTGCCTTTAACTACTTCTAACTTGACTTTTATTTCTATTTGAAAACAATGTAAATATGTAAAATTTAGGTGAATTGTCATGGATTATCAAACCGTTTCAAATTTCAATGACTGTCACAGTTCGTGTTGCCTGCATATACTTGTATGGAGTCACTGTTTGGATGGCAGTGCACATGTACACTGTAGTATCATAGGATGCCATGATGCAGAGCTGAGATTTTTGCACACTTGTAAAGCCTTGTATGACCAAAAATTTGGAGGTTACCCAGCCTCTAGCACCCCATTGGGGCATGATAGTCTACTGGTTGGGACGCCTTTAAGGCTCATCTTTGCTCATCTTATTTGAAGATTTTATTGCATTTGCATATTTACAGACCAGCATGGTCGAAGGGAATAAAGGGACACATTTGTTTAGGACGTACTGTACATGTACTTGTACATGTTAATGGACAAGTTCATGTGTGTGTATGTTTGTCTTTATTCATGTACATGGGTTTAAGAAATCATAGAGAAGTTAGCATTAGGTACGGTATCTTGGACTGATCTACATGTACATATTAATCTAAGCTGTGTGGGACTGTGTGCTCTACATGTACAGTTTACATGTACATGCGAGTTGAGAATTATTGAGCAAGAGACATCGCATAATTTTGCACGATGTGTGTGATTACGAATGCATGCCTTGTTGCAGACTTGCAGGTGTTGTAATCCTAGATTTTAAATAATTCATTTTTGTATATGGCCTACATTTTACATGTTTACCAATCTAGACCTTAGTTACATATATGTAAGCATCCTAGTATCCATTAAGTTCATCTGATTCTTTGTTTTCTTTCGGCATCCCCAATTCCCCATCAACCATTTACTGAACTATTTTATTTTTTATTTTCTCGTGTAGAAAATCCTGCCTGACTAAAGTCCGCGCTCAGGTAATGACGCGGGAAGATGGCGGGTGGGTTCCAGTTGGTGGTGGAGGGGTCAGTATCGTAGGAATCTACAGACTGACCAAAGAAGACTGCAGAGTGGAATATGTAGTCGTGGGAACAACAATGGAAGACAACACAGTAAGTAATGCTCATCCAAAGGAGCAGTGAATATTGTACATGTTACCTTTTTAAAGTTTAGTACATTGTACATGTATTATGGATGCCGTAGGCTTAGGCACATGTACATTGTATAAATTGTATAAATTTGGTATCTGCATTTTCTGCTGTACAAGTTGAGTATAATGAGGGAGTTGGACCTCAACGTGATAAGCTGGATATTGTAATTTAATACAAGTGTAGTTTAAAACCTCTACATGTACTCTTAATGTGGTGTTTAGGCTGACCCTTTCCTCAACCTCCATTTTGATGAAAATGCATGACTTTTGATAGAGTTATCACTTATTTTGCTTGTACTTGTAATTTAATACGAAACTTTGTGCAGCTTTATTTACCTCTGAAATTACATTAGAAGATTTCATCATCTTCCCACAGCAGCAATATTACAAAATGTACATGTTAGTGCTGTAGTCAAACGTTTAACCGTCCGGTATCCGACCGCCCATGGCGGATTCCGTTTTCAATTGGACGTTTTCGTTTTCCCGTTTTTTTTTTTTTTTTTTTTTTTAGAGTTTCGATTTATGCCCCTCCACCTTGGCACTATGCCTGGCAATGTCTCCCAGCTCACTTATATGTGTATTGACTGAAACTAGAACAACACTTCAATTTGTCTGTCATCTTGGTTTGAAAGAAATCTTTGTAATAGATCTCAATATGTATTTTATAATAATAATTCATCCTATCCTAAGTTCTCTACTGTTTTTAATATACATTAATGATCTTACACATTCTTCTAAAAACGACATTTTTACTATTTGTGACAAGTTCACAAGCACAATTCGGCGCCTTCAAATGCAGCTCGCAGTTAAATGAAACTCCTTCCCGCAAAAAAAAAAAAAAAAAAAAAAGATTTTTTTTTTTTTTTTTTTAATCGTTTAACCGAAAATCGTCCGGTTTTGACTGGCGGTTAAACTGAATTGGAGATATCCGTGATGTTACAGCACTAGTACATGTACATAAATGGTGTACATGGATGTAAATACACTACCAGTATATTGTATATCAATGCAGAATTTTCTAGTGAAGTGTGTACATGTACATATATTTGGGCAGTTTTCACCAGACAGTTATATCATGGTGACTGAATCTTGCCCTTTCACGTAGTGACATGCATTTTGTAGTACTTAGGCCTACTGATTTCTTTCCTTCAAGATATTATAAGAAATTGTGCAATCATTGGGTAAATACCAGCAGTGGAAAAGGTCATTACTAAAAAAAATTGCAAGTCCTTCATGTCTGCACTGGAGACTAGACAGGTTAACCTTTCAAAAATATGGTCCATAACAGACGTACATGTACAATGTACATGTAGTCTTTCTCAGCTACATGTACAGTGTAAATGTACTGTATGCCTCCCCTTTACCCCCCAAAAGGCTACATGTGAAAGAGGGGTTGATTCAATGATTTATTTTCAATACCAGTGCACTCCTCCTCCAGCTCCAGCAAGCACTCTATTGCAATGCACACAATCTGCTAGATGGAAGTTGTAAACTGTATCTAGAGTAGGGGATCAAAAGTCCACCTAATGTAAACACGGCCACATCCAGGTTGTGTTTGCACAAAGATTATTAATGTCTCTAGGCAGGAAGTTGGTACTCAGTGTAAACCATTACATTTTTCAAATAAGTAAAGTAAACTCAATTCCGTACTTGAGATAGCAGAACAAAGACAAAACAGAGCTCTCCTTTGATTTATTTTTGAGCAATAGTTGTTTGAGCAAATTTATGTGTCATCAAAGGTAGGGGTTCACAGTAACATGCAAGCACATAATAACATTCGGCTTTTATATAGCGCTTAATACAGATGTCTCGTTTAAAATGCTTATTGTGTCAATTCTTGTCTTTCATTTTATTATTATTTTTGTTTTATCTCCTGGTGATTTCATGTTTTATTTCTATATTTTTCATGTATTTAGACTAGAGGAATATAGAGTGTCTCAAAGAAGAAAAAAAAAACTAAATGAGCTTTGAATAAAAATCAAACTGTTTCAAAGTATTTCCCCATTAGTATGGAACAAAATCATATTCCATGACACTAAATTACACTACATGTGATGTTTGCATGACGTGTGCTATTTAAATGCATACTGGCTCAAGTTGCAAGTACCCATGGGGCGGTAATTAAATTGTCCATTACCAAATACCAAGCAGTCTCAGCCAATGGGATATATCTGATTAGCTGTATGGCCTTGTGGGTAGTCCCCAATAATTTGCCACAATATTGGTTTGGTAGTACTTTAACATGTACAAATGTATAATATTAAATGTTTGTTCGCCTCAAACCAATTATCATGAGAGAGTAAACTTACATAAATCTCTCTGCAGTGGCATGTGTACATACACATGTATCTACAGTGTACTGTACATGTTCCTGATTTATTGAGTTGGTTGTTGAAATGCAAAAATAGGCACATTTACATGTATGCCAAGTTTTGCATTGCTACATTTGCATAACAACGAATAATTTTATTTTTTATTTTTTTCCTGTGAAACAGAGGGTGCTTGAATTCAATTTGCGAAAAGGTGTTCAATACTACAGAGGCAGTCATCTCTTCCACCATTGGAGGACTCCGGATGAAAAGAAATGTGGCCTAACTTTCTATGGCCCGGCCGATGCCAGGGCCTTTGAGAGGGGGTTTGGGCGAGCAGTTACGGAGTTGCAACTTGAAGGTAAGGACTTATGCAATAATCATTTCATAAATCATTTGCATCATTAACCAAACATGTAGCAGTGTGAGCATAATGTGACTATTAAAGAAGGAAAACAAAATCTTTGGAAAGCACTGGATCAAGATTCAAGAAATTAACAAATATAACGGTACAGACACGTTATATTAGTCATGCAATGACAAATGATTGAAGGTGCCCTTCGAGAGTTGTTGGAACACTTTGACTAGTTTGATATAAAAATGGAGATGGTTTGTTACCAATAAAAAAGGTATTGAAGGATAACATTGAATTGCAGTCACAAGACTACATAAAATCATACACATGTAGGCATGTTACCTTAATTTTATATACCCGGTATCATGCATGCATCCACATTTGCATTGTAAAGCCTAAAAATTGGTACATGATATTATGGAGGCCTACTTGTAACTCACATACATAAAGCTCACTGTATAATTTCACTGTCTGTATAATTCCACTGAATAATGCAGACAGACAGACACATAATACACACTTATCAGTATTTTCAGGATGTACAGCAGTAGTGCGTAGTCATTTTGTCATCCTGCCCAGCATGGCAGTCAATTTACAATTACGCGTTCCCTGACCTAATCACCGAATCCCTGTGGAAGGAAGTGTCAATTATTGCTTTCTATCATCTGAAAGGATGGTACGGTATTCATTTTGCTACTTACACAGTGTACTACATGTGTACTGCACTATATACTATTCTTATGATGAACACCATAATTTTATGCCCAGTCATTTGTACTACGGTTCGATGAGTTGCATGTACATGTACACGTTCAGTACTTACCGTACTACTTTTATGACTCTCAATCAATAGAAAATTGTCATATTTTAACTGGAAAAAAAAGCATCGAACAGGATGAAATAATTATCATCCTTAGAAATAAGATGTTGACAAAAAATTAAGCTAGAGTCTATCATAATTTTATTGTGATATTTCTTTGAATTAATAGTTAATTATAAAAAAAAATGAATTCATGTAAGATACATGTACATGTGTACCTGTATACAAAAATCAATCCTACATAGTTGCTTAGTGAATGTTCCCCACAAAGAGCTTTAGGACGGAAGCTCTAGTTTTGAGTAATATAGGAATTGTTGTCTTCCAGAAAGTAATCCAAGTGAAAACAGAGTTGATTTACATGTACAAGTTTAGGAACTCCACAGACTCTTGTGAATGATGTCAGTCGATCACTTGGGGATTATCTTTCCCTTGCCAATTTTCACTTCCTAAACTTGAGGCCAGACTAAGGCATATCATCCCCTCGTTGCCAGAGCGTTTCCTGTACTTTTGCAAACCATCCTGTAGTCAGATCTTGTCATGTTGCTGCGGCAGAGCCCTTTCTCCCTGCTGCCTGGCTTGGCTGGCTGACTGTACATGTAGCATATGCCATGGCCACGCTCTCACTTCCCCCCTCCCCTTTCTCTCACTCTAGTCTAGTACAGAAGTTTGACTCAATTCTCAAGAGAGGAATCATTTAATCAACGAGAGTTTAGCTGAAGGCCCATGCATGCACTGTGTTCATTTCAATTTACATTCAAAGACGCCAGGTTTGTTCCTAAAGTTGGAGAAATTGCTAATTGGAATAGCAGCAGGGTTGTTTCAGTTTTTGTTTTCATTATTGTAATGCTACAATGTGGTAATAGTATTTGATGGTAATAGAGCTTAAAAGTAGATGTGGAACATACATGTACTGGTACACTACCGGTATGCCATCAAAATATTCCTGGTACAAGATCATATGTACATGTAGGCCTACATGTACATGTACTTTTAGGATATACATTAACGATTGAATAAACGGACATCCTCTTCAACATTAAATAATTCCCCCTTCAATTATAGGGTTCAAATGAATTAATGAGTGAGCAATATCAATTCAAATTGTGATGGGATCATACTCTATTTTGTTCTCTGGAGGCTTACATAATGTATGGCTACATGGCTAGTCTGCTTCATGCACAGTACCTAATAGTCAGTCTAATACACTGCTGGCTTTGTACATGTATGTCTGGCCGGTGTGCAGTCTACCCTAGTGGAAATTGGTGCCCTCTTCATGTAACAAAGAACAGGAAGCACTGTGGGTTGAACTGTTAAGCTGGCCTTTTGTATTGAATTGAATACAGGGCTACTGGCATTCTTAAAGAATGGGTTCGCCAAATCACTCTAGAGGAAATTCACACAAAACCTCCCCTTGCCGAAAACACTTGTGGTACCCATATTGTCGCACAGTCTTTTGTCAATTATTGAAGCCACCAATGAGGTGATTCGCTCCAGTTGTTTTTAGATTGCATTCGATTTGAGCTGGTGGTTCAAAGTGTATAGTGCTTCCATATGTTTATCACTTTAGCAATTCGTGACAGATACCGAGAGGAAGCTTTCTGTTATAAACAGGAAAGCATGACTGGTTAAGAGCCATTAAAGCATGTCTTGTGGAGAGTGGAGAGAAAGAGAAGAAAAGAAGAAGAAAAAAAATGGCTAGAAAATTATAGGACTGTGGGAAAGGTGAAAAAGATTCAATTTAAGTAAGAGAGAGAGGGAGGGTACAAGAAAGAAAGAAGAGAAAGATGCTGTTTGAATAAAGGTTCTCTGGTGTCCTAAAAAAGTGGAAAGATCCAGAACTTATTGATACACTGTACAAGTGTACATATTTTTTGTGTAGGACTACATTTATAAAACAATGTAGGGAAGGCCGTAATATTTAGAGGCATGCTTACATGGACTTGTTTTGGATTGTTGCAAATTTCATGTGCAGTATCGGCATATTTGATTATTAATTATTTATATGATTATGTACAGTGTACTAAATGTCTTCATGAAAGTTTGATGCTGGTAGAAACAAAGTAGATAAAAAGCCTTCATTTCGTGTATTGAAAATACATGCAAATGGATGGGTCTACCGGCAGTATAGTGTAGTAGGATCAGAAACATGTCGCAAGGTTAAATAAATGCAAATGCAGCATACATGTATGTGAACATTTCTATATTTTGTGATGCTTATTTGCTTACATACTAGTTGTTCCAAATGCATTGGTGTAAGCTTTACTGATGTGTAACTGTATACATGTACAGTCATGTATATCAGTGTCAGTGTCGAGAACTGTACCCTACATTCAGACCATTAGATGCACCCAACAGAAGTTTGTCAATATAAGTGACTCAAATTAGAGACAGTTGGTATCACCATGTCATGAGTCTGGAAGGGCATTCCTTTGTGAAACAGGAAAGGTTGTACTAACCGGGACAAACAGTTTACTTGTTCTCGATTGGGATGTTTTAGGAATTGACCTGTATTCTACTTGCAGTCCGGTTGCTCCCATCCAGCAGCAAACGAACATCAGAGCTAGCTAGCTTCATGGGAGTTTATACAGAGCTTTAAAGCAGGCCTTTATATTATTAGGCATGCATGCATACAAGCACTCTCTGTGGCTGCATGTGTACTGCGGACACATACATGTACCCTACATTGTAGATGTGGCAAGGCTAGGCTGCAAACAGGGCACACACAAGCAATACACACAGGTACATGTATTATGGGTTGGTAAGCTCCTCAAACGTTCAGTGCCCTTCTTCCGAAGCACCTTTTTTTCTCCACTGATATACTTGCTTGTAGCCTACAATACACGTATACATGGGGATGCTGCAGACCAAGGATATGTTTGGGTCTTAGATTTAAATAGGAAATGAAATTAGGTCATCGTTGTGAGTGATATGGATTTATTACGTGTTCTATTGCTACATAATATGAGACACATATACGGTAGGCCTGCAGCCTTAAAAAAGGTTCACCTTGCAGTATTGCAGGTCTACCCTCATTTCTTCACTTGCTCTGGTTTGATTATGCACATGTACATGTACATGTACTGGTACATTTAGGCCTATTCCTCACAACGTTAAATGTAGGACTGTATTCATGGGCACCCAGAACACATGGGCACCCAAAATACCAAGATTTTTACTCGGTGCTCTTGCATACAGACTTTAGATTTTGAATCCGGAACCCCTTCCTTCCGTGTGGAGCCCTGCTGTATCTTTCTGTAACTTTCAATTGCTAGTGCTACCAGTAAGGAATAAGACAATATTTTTATTTATTTTTTAAGTGAGTTACATGTAAATGTATACAGTATGTAGTCATGACTGAAATATACATGTAGGGCTACTTACAAGTTTCGAAACAAATTATAGGACACATGTTGTAGCAGTGATGCTCATGTGGGTGGTTATCAAATTATCTATTTTGTTCAGTATATCAAACGGGTTGGCAAAAATCATTGTCAGGTAAAATACATTCCTCCTTATAACAGTTCCCCATGCCTTTACCACAAATATTGTAGGCCTATATTTGTGGAATATGCCATTTCAAACAAGCTGCGTTGATGCTGACAGACTATGCTCAGAGAGAGTGTTATTACAGTACATGATGAAGTCAAAGCTTTGCCAAGCCAGCCAATAAAACTCTAGAACAGGATGCATCAGGCCAACCTGGGTCGTAGGTCAAATGCAAAGATTGTCAAAGGCTTCCAGTTCACCGCTGGGGCCAGGATTGTTATGCCAGAGCTCAGGGATCATCTTAGAAAGATGACGAGGAGAGGATAAACTCCTTTGTTGCACTATCAGTATCTATCCTTTCTAAGAGCTGGATTTAATTTTAGATAATGAAAAAAAAGTGTTATCTTTTCAGAGTTCTTCAGTATTTTTTACAGGCTACTTGGAATATGTTCATGCAGTTTTTTTTTTAATGTACTTACCAGCAGAGTGAGCAGTCCCGTTTACACAAAATATCATGTTTTTACACACACTTTCTTAGGCTTAGGTTACCTCCATGTACATGTATGTTGTCAAAATAATACAGTATTGACAAGAATAGAAAGAAAGACGATTAATTCTTTTCCTTCTTGTTTAGAAGGAGTCTATTGTTTTGGTTAATAATGACATGTCTTAGTTTACATACCGGTAGTACATGTACCAATGTAAGAAATTACATTTTTGGTATCTTAATTTTAATTTCTCAGACGTTGTAGTGATGAAACTGTACTGGGAGTTGAGCCACATATGAATTTGTTCCTCTGAGTTGCACACCTGGCCATGCATGAATCTTGAATGAAGTCTATAAATACCCTTCCACTTTTATTGTTCCATACCTACCCAGCCCCCACCCTATTCATTGTGCTCCCCAGCAGCTTCAAGCATTGAATGTTGTGTACCCATAAACCTCACATTAGAATCAAGGGGACGCTGTCTTTCTATAGATTGTAATGGGCCTGTCACCGAGACTTGTGCTTTGTATATTGCATAGAGGTGATCACAAAAGTTAAACATGTTTATGAGTTGAGGGCTGGCCTTATTTGTTCCATTCCTGTTTGTTCTGCTCATACTGCAATTGTGTACAGTAGTCCTCGGGTAATCAAAATGACTTTTGTTTGCCATGTTTTTCAGTCCTTTCATTGTATTGAGAATTTTGGGATGTGTTATTTGTGAAACCTTACATTTAATGATTTTAAAGCCATAGAAATGCTCTGGAAGCATTTGCGGAATGTGAAAGATGTTCAATAGGCTGACTCTAGAGAATATTGATGTAATCAAGAAGTGGTATTGTCCCCCTCTGTCACAGGAGAATGACGTTTCAATCATGGCTCAAAGAAAAGATAATGTGCATCTCAAACAGTGTCACAGTGTAGAAAGAGCTAATTTGTAATTACTGCACGTTATTATCTGCCTGAATTCCATCTAAGAAATAGTTATCATAGACAGAGCTCTATAAACATAGCTTTTTGGTTTCTTGCAAACTTACAAAATTATCTTTATCTCCATCTGTCTTTTGAAAAAAACTCTCTTATCTTTTGTCCTCTTTCGTTTGACCCATTCCTTTGAGAAAAATTTCAGGGAACATAATTTAGGCAAATGTTATTCTTTCAAATATTACAGTAAAACTAAATGAATATTTCTACTGCAAATGGGGGATCCCATAATAATTCACATTGTTAATCCATTTTTGAATGGAAATCAAATCAACTCTTGAAATAGTAATGATTAAAAAAAAGAAGCCCTGTAAGCTTGTCTTTCCCCGAAGTGGTATTCAGTCACACCCTTGCCGTACTGTACATGCAGTAGCAAGCATGCAGCGATAGTTGGCTAATTCAAGGCTTAAAATATGTCTGCAAGATGATGAGAGGATTTTGAGTAGGGCTGGCAAGCAAGAGCAGGCCGTAATGGTAATTGTGTTAATCTACTTGTAAGTCAATCAAGGCGGGAGGCAGCTTCTGCAGCTACATTTTGTACATGTATGCAAGTTGACTGGGGGGAAGTAAGCCGGAGATCACTGGCTTTTAGCCAAGGCTCACAAATTAGATGCTCAAATTGATTTTGGATATATTCCTGTGCTTCCCAATCAAACCTTGGGCAGGACCTTCCTGTCGCATGAAAAATTTGTTCGTCGAGTTCCGAGCGTACGCTGCTTGTCAAAATTAAGCGGGCTCGCATACATTATTGCTCTTATCTTCAAATTATGCACTGGCAAATATATGCATGTATTATGTTTAGGAGCACTCTACTACATGTAGATGTAGGTCTACCATTCGCCATATGCACAAAATAAATCAACATGCTTACATACATGTAGTAAGTACAGGACAAGGGTATCCATGTTTGTTTTATAGGTCTAAATGTGCAATATACATGCCCATGGAGGCCCGACAATACACATGTACATGTATGTAAGAATAACAAAAACAAAAATTGAAAAGTGTGTACCATCTTCAAATTATATTTAAAAATTTTAAGAACATAAAATACTTGATTCAAAATCTAGTCTTAATCTACGTATACATGTACATTGAGTCATTATGATTCTTGCCTACAGTATTTGTACATGATGAAATGAAAATGTTCTTGTAAGATAAGTATGCAAATACCAAACGATGTAGTTTCTTAATAAATTAAAGATTATGAATCGATAACGACTACGGTACATGTATGTGCTTCATGCAGCCATGTCTACACTTTAGCCCCTCTGACAGATTTTAAAGCAAAATCTTTTGACAGTGTGTATACAGAAGCATGTAATAAAGTAATGGGCTGTATAACATGATCTGACAACTCATCACTTTCTAAAGTCATATTTTCTTCCTTGACTGATTCTGGAAGGGAAGAGAGGGCTGGCATGGTTCTAGACTGCTGATTTTCATCCGAGTGGCTGCGTATCTGTGGCAAGATTCATAGCGAGTGGGAGTCTCACTACTGTTACGTGTTAAGAAGAAAAAAAAGTCCAGTATTTTTATCTATTGGGGGAGCCAACGGGACAAGGTTTGGCCTTTAAACAAAACCCCTTTACATTGCTATCAGACGGTCGATTTATAAGGATTCAACTGGGTAATTTCATGTGGAATTTATTTTCTGGCACAATAGTCCTATAGATTCAAATTGCAGAACAAATATGAAGCATAATTATACATGTACTGTACATGTACATATACTTGTAAGCAGTTAAATGTAAATTGTATGATACATGTACACTGTAGGCCTTCATTCACATGTACCAAGAACAACAAGACTGCATGTACATAAAGAAAGTACATGTACAACTGTACATGTAGGTATACATGTATGTACTTGAAGGAGTTTACATGTTTGTAACTTTGAATGTACATGTACGTCGTATTAGATGCACGTGTAGATGTGTATAATGTACACGCAGTGACAGTCTACATTCCAGTAGGTCTGCAATGTGATATCCAGAGACAGGAGATAACTCCATGGAAGAAGGAACCCTCCTCTTGTCTCTCTCTCTCTCTCTCTCCTCCCCATGATCATCTGACAGTTCAGACATATTTGTTTAGGTCAGAATCGGAAGTTATGAATACTGTGGGGCCATTATGATGGCGGTGTTTTCTTTGCTCCCCGGAGGATATCCCATAAATCAGTTGAACTTTCATCATCAGGGAGATGGGTTGGTTGCTTGCTCCCTTCTCCTGGAATGCCCATATCACGGTCATGGGTGTTCCATCTATCCGCTGGTGCTAGCTGTGCCTGCCTGCCTGGTACACACACAAACACACACACACAGACACAGATGTAGATTACAAGTAGAGCTAGCAAACCTTGACATGCTTCTAACATTCATCAGTGAGTGGATTGTGGTTTATAGACTTCTATGAATGCACACATGGGAAGGAAGACAGGTGGGTTGTCGCTTGACTGGCATGAGGAAGTGACGTGGTGGGATACATTTGACTTCTTTTGTATCCTCCTCGTACAGTTACATACTGATTTATGAGTACAGTTAAAGCACAGAGATATCCTCCTTGGTTAAAGTCTGTGGCCATTTCCCAGTATTTCTAGTAAATTCTTCTAACTTTAAAATTCAAACATTTAGGGGGAAACTATCAGTGTATTTTCACAAACCACAATAATGTCAACTGCAAGACATTACTGCAATTGTTAATCTACTGGTAATACTTGTACATTGTACATGTAAGTGTTACATAAACTTCCTGTCCATGTACATGTATGATACAGTGAGTATACTGTACAAGTCCTGATCTATATATACATGTAGTAGTAAGATAAAGGAATTTTAATTGGAATTTAAATAATAGCACTGTACAAACTGGGGTTGAGTTTTTTCCCAGTATCCATAGACCAACCAGCTACCGGTACATGTACACAACGACCCTTTGTTACAGGGAAATACCACAACTCGTTGCTTGACTTGGTCAGTCAAAATTCCATTTGAGGCGAACCACAGAAAGTTGCGTAATAATGATTAAATCCTAAACTATGCCCTCTTATGAAAAAATGGAGGAAGTACCGGTACTGTAATTTGATTTGAAACCATCCTTATAATTTTGTCTTAGTACATTTTACTTCATGTAAAAATTATGAATGAAAATATATACATGCATTTACATTTGACTGCTTGTTTGATGGGGGTTGTACATGCACTGTACATATATGAACACTAACAGGTTTATGGTGATGATGTTACATGAACATGTACCGGTATGTATTTGAATCATTATTCAAACATTCAATCTATTCTTCTTCTTTGTCTTTTGTGCAGGTTCTTCCAGCGAGTCATCATATGGTCAGGATGACAGCGATGAGGATGTCTCTGTAAGTATTACATGTTCTGGACTATATTAAAGTCACTTCCCAAATAGGACTGTCTGATTGTCTCTACATTATTGTCATTAATATGAGCTTCGTATTCAATTTATACTTGAGATGTTGCATTTTACTTGTATCTCTCAAAGTTTGTAATTCATCTTCACCATCTTTACTGAGAGTAAAGCATGACATCCTGAAATCATATTTAGAAATGTGATCTTATCTTCCTCTCCATCAATTATAACTTAAAATAAATGAAATTGTATTGTTGCAGTTTTATTATAATTATATGTTGCATTTAAAATTATAAAAAAATATGAATGGTGTGATAAAAAGCAATTTATTTCAAAGAAAGTAATATATTTTTTTCTTCTTTCTGTATCTATTTTGTTTGCAGCGATGTGTGGATCCATTGCTATCGCGTGAATGTGTTTTCCATGACTATCAGAACACCCCGAGTACATGTGTTGGACCTAAAGATGGAGGAGGTAAACTCCTCAAGGACATCCTTACACAGCCAGCCAATAAGGACTACACGTGTATATCAGGATATACGTATCCTCATAACAATCAGGGACACCTGCACATGGTGCACTATGTGACGCGGAAAAGGGACGACAGGAGACCGCTGCACAACATGAAATATGCACACGAAGGATCATGGGTAAAAACAGCCACAGAGTGGCATCCGATAAGAAAGGACTTATCACAGGATCATTTCAAAGACTCATATGTGAAGATTGTTAAAAAACCACAAAGTATTCATGAATACAGCTACCCCACAATACCACCCAGTCGGGAGATGGACGACCTCAAGAAGCCACCTACCTTCCCCAAAGTGGTGACCACGCAACCCCCGCCATCACCGCCCAAGAAACTCATGCAGAAAATGAACAAATACACAGAGCCCGCGCAATGTCTGCACTGCAGTCAATACTTTGACCCGGAACGCAGCAGGAAAGGGGACTGTCCAGAGGCCCCCGATGAAGCTTCCTACTGCATCAATTTCTGTACATGTCTTTGTGCGGCACAGTGTATGTTATATCATTGTATGTCAAACTCAGAGGGGGATTTCCCATCTCCTTGTTCTTGCGACACCAACGAGAGTCAGTTCTGTCGGAGATGGTTTGGGCTTGCTGCGTTGTCGTTTATCGTGCCCTGCTTATGGTGCTATCCTCCTCTCAAATGCTGCCACTGGCTTGGCACAAAGTGTGGTTGCTGCGGCGGCAGACACAAAGCGAAGTGACTTTGGGACTGATCCAGAGAGGACAAAAACTTGTATGCCACAATGCTGCCATGTGTTTTACTGTAACTGGACTGCAGTGAAAACCAGAAATGCATACATGCCATTGAGATGAGGGATGTACATGCCAACAGGAGATATAGTGTTTGTTTTTCATCAAACATGTCTTCAGCTGTGAAAGACAATCTGTAAAGCATCACATATCTACGTAAACCATTGACATTATATATATTTCATCTAAGTGATATACTTTTAATTGTAAACATGAGAATATCAATATTTTTATATTTTTATCCAAATTATTATGTACCTTGTGATTTTATTTTTTTGAATGTTGGTGAGTCTAGTTGATAACAAAAGAAGAATCTTTCAATGAATGCGTTCAACCTTCCGGATGGGCCGTAGATATGAGTGTCTTTCACAGCTGACTATCAGCTTGTTTAGGACAAGAAATTTTACACAGATGGATGTTGTTTTCAGGTATTTTTACGAAATGGAAAAAATTTGGGAGAAGATTCTTTTAAAGGGTTTGGAACAATGGTTTACACTCATTGGATAGGGAAGGTATGTTGAACAACAACCGAGAGATGTTGTATGCATGCTTACCGATGATGGATGTCTGAATGCGTGGGTGTCTGTGTGTGTGCGTATGCTTGCAGGGATTTGAAAGTAATTATCTGTTCTTGACTGAATGTACTAATCATTGGGGATATCTCCATTCTCCATTTATTGAAGATGTATATGCAAATGCATTGATGAGGGTTTTAAAAGACAGCGTATTATGTTTTAAAAAAGAGAAGAAAAAAATGACAAAAAAATTGAGTGGTGTTGGCCTTGCCAATAGTAATGTTATATTGATTGGCATTCCTCACTGCTATAACAGTACTTCATGTTAACCATACAAGTAATGGTTTTATGTGCTCCTCACTAGAGTTAGCTCCCAGTCTCTTATTACTAAATCAAACAATCACACAGTAAAAGTGTGTAGATAGTCAAACTAAATGTTCTTTTCATCCCTTGTAGAAAGAACAGTTATGTATGAATATTTCTTTAAAATCAATTTCATGATCCTTGACTAATCCTCCAAAAACGTTTTTGTTTTTTACATGTAATTGAAATCATTCACTTGTGAAAGAAAAGAAGGATGAATTAACCTGGCTATAAAGAAAGCAAGACACATTTTTTTTTTATAAAGATAATTAATAGAACATATCGCTTGTTCCCTTCTGTCATTGCTAAGGAATGATATTATTCATTCAGTTTCATACAAAACATTCCAAAAACGGAAATCGGCCACTTTTTCTAATTCAGAACAGTTTGGCCATTATTATTGCATGATTCAAGATTGGTTTTAGGCTTTCTTTGAATCCTACATGTACATTTGTACATGTAACTAATTATTTATACCTTACCTCAAGTTAAATGCGTATTTGTACAGTAATGTTAAATTAACGGAAGTGTATCACAATTGCAGAGATGAAACAATTAAATTCAGTATAGAGGATACGTTTAGCATCAGTCTCGACTTAAGCTGAAGAATCAGTTACTCCTAATAACAACTCATTACATTTACAATGAGAATTCTTGTGGACCTCCAGCCAATAATCAGATACCGGTACTCACATTTATCTTTAAAAATACTTTTCGAGAAAGTATGCTGACCAATAGAATGCATTTGCATTTTTCCCTCTAAACAATTAAAAATAAACATTTAAAGGATCCTTTTTTTGGATAAAAGTATTTCTCTTTTCATTCAGGTTGCAGTCGTGCAACTTGTGGTTGCTATTGGGAAATATAAATTTAAATGATGTAATAATTTCAATTTAACATTTCAAATAACAAAATAACACCACTTTTGACAACTTTGTTTAGAGTAGTTTAAGCTCCTAAGGATCTTTCAATTTCCTGAACAGAATAGTCATTTATGCAATTGATTCATATATAAATATTGTCTGTATGACTGGAAGGGTTGTTAAAATCAACAATGCAAACTGATTATCCTTTCACATTGATTACCCCCCCCCCCTCCCCCCTCCCCCCTCTGGTCAGTGGCCAGTCTAAGTGTGTAATCTTAATAATATGACAAATTAATTTTCTGATCACCGACGATCCTTAATCTGAGGAAATTTGGATATTAGTTGTAATTAAACTTCAGTTTACTCTATTGTAGTTAAGGGTTCTGTAATTGAAGTCATGGGATATTCTGACATGTGGCTAAGTTTAAGCTAAAAAAGAAATGGTATTCATCAACTTCCTTTAATTTTATATCTTGCCTTTAGCCATGCAAGTTAAGATAAGCAGCAAGCAGTCCCTCCTTGTGAAGAATAAAATCAGTTATATTTCTTCATTTACTAGACAAATGAAAAGAGTTTTATCCTCTTGCAATCATTTCCAAATCTCTCATATGAAATGTTTTCATCTTGATCAATTGCACATGAGAACTTGCCCTTCATACATCACCAAGCTTCCACTTGTCACAGACTGATATTAAAGAGACCTGCATGAATTCTTGAAATCTGTAGATGTCCCCCAATTACAAATGTAGTTAGTATCCACCGTTTCTTCCCAGTATTAAAACAAAAAATAGTGGTTTAGGAATCTGAGACTAACACTTCTCCGACTTTCATTTGAACGTAGATGTGCCTTTTAGTGAGTCATATTCAAACGTAGCTACCCTACTACAGTTGCCATTATTATGAGCAGTTTAAACGAAAGATGTGTAAAGTGTTATTGTACAGCTATCAGGGCCCTCATAAATGTCTAATATTTATTTTTTACTATATCTTGTACAGAGTGATTTCACATTGCGGGATTGTAAATCGCGTAAAAAAACAAAACTTATGGTTATGGTGACAGGATCAACTTCCCCACCATGCTCAAAGCAAGGTGGAAGGGATGGATTTACAACTTGTCTTGCTCTTTGTTCATATGCAGCAAGATCTATTTTGACTTCTATATATTCACCACAGCCTGTTTGAGGCTGACTTACATGCACTGTAAATATAGATATTATGTAACACCATCCAGTGTGTATAACCGTAATCATTTAGCATATGATTAGCAAAACAGTAACATAGATGCAACAAAAAAATCTTATGCTTTATTAAAGTATATAAAGATATTTTTATGGTCTGTATTGTAATCTACAGAGCAAACTTTTAAGTGGACATAAAAATAGTTCGTGAAAATTGTTTATGTATGCAACAGAGCAAACGTTGGGACTACAACAAATTTTTCATTTCTAGGTGGTTGCTATCGCCAATTACGAAATTAGCTTAAATGCAGCTTAAATTGGTTAAGTCTGTATGTGAGTGTGTGCATGAGCCCTAAAGAGAGTAAGAGAAAGCAAGAGAGAGAGAAAAAAAAAGAGAGAGAGAGAGAGAGAGGGAACAGACCATTCAAAGTAAGATAAAGTTACGAGAGTGAGAGTGAAAGAATGAAAAATGAACTTAATATTTGTTACTAAGGCTGCTTTTTTATGTATTCCTATGTTTGGAGCTGGAAAAGAGTGAAGTGTTTCAAATATAAAACAATGAACATGCGCACTTTGACTGTCAAAGATTTTTAAGCAGTTCCAATTCTTTGTCATGTTCACCACATAAGATGTATTTGATTGTTATCAATGTGTTCCATAAATTTGGTACTGATCTCAAGTTCATGTGAAATATTGACAGTAAATTTTACAGTTTACATTTTATCTTTTGTGAAATATATTTGCATCCCTGTTGGCAACCTGCAGTTTAGGTTATCAGATATAAAGCAAAGAACATGCAACAAGGCCATACCATTAGCCATTAGAGTTAGTGAGTTTTATCAGCTATACAAAAAAAGTTACCAGTAATTTTTTTTTGGCCCATGATGTACATGTAGGTTTACTTTTATATTATTTTTTTCTTTTATATAAAAAGAAATCATGTTTTGTATATGTTCAGTCTGTTTTTTAAATATCCTGTAACTATTTTAACAGTTATTAATGATATATATTTCATACAATGAAATCATACTATGATTGCATATTTGTCAAAACCTGACAATTTTTATGTTTACTGCGATTCAATGACAGGCTTATGAAATGAATGATTTGTTGAGAAACCATTCCCTGCCTCAAGTGATGTTGTTTCTAGTTCTAGATGCTGACAAAACTATTTATCGCGCTGCTACATTGTAGCTCGTAAGTGACTACAGCTCATTATTAAACAACAAAAAAGAATGACATCATGCTGATTTCTGAACAGTTTCAGAATACAAGTTTTCTGTTCACCTTCTCATTTGAAAGTTTTAAGTATAGCTTATTTGCATCGATCTGCTATTGAGAGAAGCTAACACATGTTGTGATTCTGTTCTCACCAAATCAACAAAAGAAGATTTTTAAAAAGAAAAAAAAAGACGTCATCTTATTCAAAATCTGTGTACAAGTATTTGTACTGATACTGTTATTTAATAAATTCATGCATGGAAAGGGAATTGAATCCATTTTCTCTTTTCTCTTTGTTTAAAGTTGGTATGGTTTGCGTGAGGAGTGTGTGTTGTGCCTGGTAAGGAGCAGTGGATATAATAGGGACTTTTAGATTCTGCACGACGAGAATATGGACTGCCCTTTTAAGGCAATGTGACGTCACTGTCAGTGCCTTAAAAGGACGTCACATTGCCTTAAAAGGGCAGTCCACGTTCTCGTTGTGCAGAATCTAAAAGTCCCTAAGTGTCATTTGCTTAGATCCAAAAGGACATTAAATCAATTTCAAGAGATGGGAGTGAATGCTCATCGTGGCCCTGTTTCATGAAACTCGCCATCAATAACAAGTTACAATAACTGTTATAAGCTACTGAAATAGTGGCATCTGATTGGCAGAGAACACAATTTTTAAGCACTTGTTATTGATGAAAGTTTGATGAAACGGGGGCCTTGGTTTTCAGCAGATGACATTGAATGCAAAAGTGAGAGGAAGAAAGATGGCAAGTCAGAGAGAAGTCCATAAACTAAGAAAGTGTTTCATGAATCCTTGAATTCATTCTGATATTGATGTTAAGATGTTACATTACTACCAATTCCTTTATGCCAAAACTAAAATTGATTAAAGGATATGAAACACTTTCCTCAGGTTTATCTTGCTCTGAATGACTGATGGTTCAAGAGGGGGTACTGAGTGAAAGAATTTCCTTGTTTGTAAAGTTGAAGAAAAAAAAAATCCTGCTCTACAGTAATAATATTCATCTATTGAATCTATTCATATGAATTGCATTCCAATTAAAAAGTTGGAGACAAAATCTATAACTCTCTGTGCCCCAAGTCCCTTGTTTAAATCCACACCACTCTACAACCATCTTCTTATTCAAAAGCATTGCCATGCACACAAAATTGTGTGCTTTGCAATGCTTCAGCATAATCATAATAACCATGATCTTTTCTATAATTAGAATGTTTAAACATAGCTGAGTAAACCAAGCATGAATTTGAGTATCCGGTATGGGGGAGGGACGTGCTAGTAAAGAATGTTTTGGTTTGGCTAGACAAAATGTGCAATACTTCTAGAGAAATTCCCCTCAATTTTTTTCTCTTAATTAATGATCCAAGGTTCAAACAAACAATTGGAGTATAGTGTTTATTTGAAATGAATGTCTGGTATTTATTCTTGATATCATACGCTACGCTATGTATATTTAGTTCTTTGAAGTTAAAAGTAGATTTACCCTTTGGACAGCATTACAAATATCAAACTTTGGTTTTAAACCATTTTGAAAATGAAATTGAAACACTGGATCTATTTGCTATCCTTTTCCCCCTTTTGGTACTCATACTTAAACTGCCAAGAGCAAGAATGGCATTAACTTGTATCTTTATATACTGAGTTAACCCCTTTATTGCTCTCAATGGATGAAATTCAAAGACTTGTCTCACAAAGTTCATTGTGTTGACAAATTGTACAAATCAATGTGGAACTCTTATCATTACATAAATTTGCCACTTTGGAAATGCAATGTCAGGCAAGTCTTACACCAAATTCAAAATATTCCTCATGCATGTAGGCAATAGGCACAGGATTTTTCCAGTTTACAAACCTGTTTTCTACGATAGGAAAGAGGTAAAAGATAAACATTTTGGTTTGATTGCATGAGGAAGTTATTGTATCCTAGAACAATGACTTCCATTTTCTGTTTTCATTAGCGACGCACAATAAGAGCTTTTTTCCTAATGTCATTTCCTAGCCCCGCTCAAGGTGTTTGTTATTGTATGTTATCATTGTGATTGGCAACAATATACATGTAGGAACTAAGTGAAGGTTTATCGATACGAGATCGGAAGTGTTTGAAGGTGGGGTGTTTCTAGAATGTTCTGAATGTGCAGATATTGCAGTGGCCGCAAAATACGATTAGTAGTTTTTATTCTGGCATGCTCGTTTTGATGCCAGTTAATGAAATGATCATAATAGTATTACCTTTTTTCATAGGGACAATAATTCCTTCCACTATTGTTACTCTACGACTTCTACTACATGTATACTACTACTACTACTTCTACTACTACTGCTGCTACTACTACTACTATTACCACTATCACTACTACTACCACTACTACTACTACTACTACTTCTACTACTACTACTGCTACTACTACTACTACTGCTACTACTACTACTTCTACTACTACTACTACTACTACTACTACTACTACTTCTACTACTAATACTTCTACTACTACTACTACTACTACTACTACTACTACTACTACTACTACTACTACTACTACTACTACTACTACTACTACTACTGCTACCACTTCCTCTATCACTACTCCTACTTCTGCTACCACTGCCACCACAATTACCACTTCTACTAATGATTCCACTGTATATTTACTGCATTTAATAAAATACAAAGTATACAAACTAAACCTGCATGTTCTCGCAAGTCAACCCAAGGTAATTGCTTCTGCTATGAGTTTCCATAGCCGATTCAAAAGTCATTAGGACAATAAGTGATTTTGGATTCATATAGATGTACTGAATAATCATGACCATTCATAATGCTCTCTTGATAGATTGATTCCGTTATTAATCTGTTTTGGTAATTTCCGTCCACTAAAAGACTCCGGTTATTTCCCATTCCGGAGGCACTGCACTTTCTTCAATAGGCGATTGTCCTGTGATCTGTACTTTGTACATATGGAAACAAATCCAACATCACACCTCACAATGTACACAATGTAAAATTGTAAAGATGGGGGTGATAGCAACAATGATAATGGTGACAGTGATGAATAGGTATGGGAGGAAGGGATAAAGAACAATTGACACTTTTGTTAATATATGAGTAACGTTGCAATGTAGTTGTCGGTTGTGGTACTTGTAATTGGCAGCGTTGATGATATAAGCCTACAAGTAATGTTCGATGTTGTTGTTGTTGGTGGTGGTGTTGGCCTTGTTGGTGCTGATGCATGAAGAAGGCATCAATAATGGATTTTGTGGATGTGATAAATTGTTCTGGTGGCAGACACCGCTTGCGTGATAGTGATGATGACAACATGGATGGTGATCAAAGTTGTAAGTACAGTTGACAAATATGCTGATTGCTGGTGGCAATACTTGCCAGTGTGGTGGTTGAACTTACAGTCGTGTTGTATTTAGCAGAAACAAGTTCAACAATGTTTCAGGTGGTAGTAATGTTGCTTCGGTTGTAGGGATGATGTCTCTGGTGGCAATGGCACAAGTGGTAAGTGGTAAGAATTGCTACAGGTCTTTAAAAAACAGCTGTACCTAGGGTGTTGCAGCAATGCAAATTGTTGGAAGCAGCTGTGGCAGGTGTGGTAGTAAACATGTTAAATTATATGGTTGTCATTCAAGCAAACACGTCCAAATCAGAAGACTTGTTTCTTGGTGGCTTTAAGCCTACGAAAGCTATAGAGGTCACAAAAAGAAAACACAAGAAAGAAAACAAAAGAAAAAAAACAAAAGAAAGAAAACAACAGAAAGAAATTGTGTCTATCATCTTTGATTACCAGACTACACACCATTTCCTTCCTTCCAATTTGTAACCAGCTGCAGTTCCACCATGAGGACCAGATGTTTTCTGGTAATTAAAATGAAGCATTCTAATTAAAAGATTCTTCTGGTATCTGACCGGGAATTCTCCAGAAGATAAGCATCTTGAAAATAGGAAGTACCGGAAGCTGCCTCTCAAAATGGTCTGGAGTTCATTCGAGATCATCTGGTTACTATTTAGTCAAACTCATACGTTGGTTACACCATGGAGTAGGTCCATGGTTACCCATAGGAAAACACTCTACAGATGCTTCATGGTGCATGACAATTATTTATTGGAAATAAAATTTCTGATTAGTGAAATATTTCACTGATTGTAAATATATCAAAGAAAATATATCAAAGAATGTCCAAGGGTACACACACAAACAAAATTTGAGTTGATACATGTCTCATATGAGTTCAATCATAAAACAATTATGAGTTAGAAAGCAGCAAAATGCTGAAATCATTAGGTAAAGCAATATCATTAAAAAAGAGGGGGGGGGGGGGTGGGGGGAGAGAAGAGATTATGGGAAGGCTCTCTTTACAGATCCTTTCAAATAACATTCCTTAGTTTTCGTATTTTGTTTACAGCAACACACCCACCCTCAAAAGAGAACCAAGGAAACAAACAAATAAACATCTCTGAATGAAAACAGAACATTTCTTAAATGTATCATTAATTTATAGGGCAGTGACATAACGAAAGCCCTTCAAACGTACATTATGTTCTGAGTACCCAATTGGCACTCCAAGTAGTTTCGCTATTGCTTTCAATGTTTGTCAAAGTCTGTAGATCAATCATTTTCTTCTCACCGTAAAGCACTCGATAGTTTCCTGCACAATTTGATTGATTGATCAAACATGATTGATATTTCGCGTTGAGAGCTAGAAAGGCGATAATTCTTTGTTAACGGACGTGACTTAAGTCCCTTTTTAAAATTCACAGAATACGATACGGTAACAAACATTTCTTAACCTGTGGATAACGAAAATCCCCAACTTTTATCGAGTCTTTAAACATGAAATGACAAGTACTTCCACAACAACATCGAAACTTGTACTCAAGGCCAGGAGTAAGGATTTTATATTTCTTGGTACAGACCGTCACGAAAGTTGTTTTGATCACTGTAATCTTCCGGTCAGCCGATATCCGTAGAATATGCCTCATACTTATCTTTTTTGTTATAATATATTTCAAAAATATGTGCTTTGTGCATCTTTTGTGGAGGAATAAGACTTTTTGAATATGGTATAAAGCAAGGAACAAGAGAGGTAGTTTGCATAGCATCAACAATAATGTCCTCTGCAAAAGGAATCAAAACTCTTGTAATGTATATCCAGAAGAAATCATGATTGGGTTAAATGTAACAGCCTATATTGTTCTGACATTGCAATGGGCAATTGACCAGATTATCTTAAAAGCCAGTTTGAAAATTATTAAATAGGTGGTTCATATAATTTCATGGTAGTGCTTTAATAAGCCAGGCAAAAGTTATATAGTGTATGTCAGTAGTTTGACGTTGATCCTCAAATCTATATGTCAGCAAAATCAGACTTTTTAAAAGTAAAATGGCAAAATAACCAAATTAGAAATAGAAAAAAACAAACAAACAGTTATAAAAGTTGATATTTTCTCATGAATAAAAGAAAAGCATAATCAGATATTCAAGGTGACATTCAAGGATGGGAGTCCATTCACAAGTATTGCTTCTACCATTTCATCACGACGTCAGAGGCTAATTATCAATAACAAGACAATGATGCTATCCATTCTCGTCAAGGAAAAAGAGTTGTCAATATTGAGATCTACATATCTCATAACCACCCTGCCTTGCCTCTTGAACTCAAGGAAGTATGGTTTTCAATACATCCTGTGGAATAATACCAGTAAATGCACAAATATTCCCTCATATTTCTGGCACAATGCCTAACTTTAAAAGACTTAATCACCGAAAAGACAATAACAAGGATATCCATTCTGTATAACATAACTGTTAGCAGCAAACATTATGGTCGATTGACAGAGGAAAATAGTTGACATTTTTTATTTCCTCTCCTGTCAAATGTGTTTTTGCTATTATCCAGGAGTGACAGAGATGGGAGGGAGAGAGAGTGGAGAGAGAGAGAGAGAGAGAGAGAGAGAGAGAGAGTGGAGAGAGAGGGGATGGATCAAGAGGGCAAGAAATAATGACAGAAAGGAAATGTTAGGGACAGAAAAAGAGAGGGTCAGAATGAAAGGGTGAATTATAGCAACACAGACAGAGAAAATAAGATAGAGACAGAGAGAAAGATAACGATAGTGAGAGTGAGAGAAAGAGATAAAGTGAGAGAAAGAGATATAAGAATAGAAGTAATAAACATAAACATGCTAAAGTTCATATTAGCACAGAGATAAAGTGAGAGAAAGAGAGATAAAGTGAGAGAAAGAGAGATAAAGTGAGAGAAAGAGAGATAAAGTGAGAGAAAGAGAGAGAAAGAGAGATAAAGTGAGAGAAAGAGAGATAAAGTGAGAGAAAGAGAGATAAAGTGAGAGAAAGAGATATAAGAATAGAAGTAATAACATAAACATGCTAAAGTTCATATTAGCATTAAGATCCAAATTCAAACCACTATGTGTCATCAGATTATTACTACCTAATGGATTATAGAGTTATGGATATCAATATATCTTTCCTTGTAGACCCATTGATAAATCATAATACAAACATTTTATTATCGCTCATTTTTTTGTCCCCTCTAAATTTGGCGGCCTTTTAATCCTGTCAGGTTTTGACCTCTTGTCTTTGTTTTATCCTTGGTTAAAGAATTCATGTGATGCACTTCAAAATGCTGGTTGAGTACCGGTATCAGCGTGACTAATATCAGTATACCAGTATCTTGCATTGATTGCATTGATTATGATATTCTCTTACATGATTACATTACGAGGATTTCCCAAATAGAAGCTCAGCTTTTAAGTTGAAAAGTGGAAATGTGAGACTTTCTCAGAATTGCGTACAAAGAATTACCTACTTCTTTGGGGACAAATCATAACATTGTATGCTCAGGGTTAGAAGGATGTTAAATCATATATATTAAAGGTACTATGTCCCATTTGCAGGCCAAAAAAATGAAAAAGTTAAATTCCAACTGCATTTGAAAGATAATACTAATTTAGAACTTCCCTAAAAAAGGTGGGGCTTGAAAATGTCTTCAAGTGGGAAAATAACGACTATTAGTTGTCAAATTGACTTTAGGGCTATAGAGCCCAAAAGTAATAGTCTTGATTTTCAGACAATTGTACCGAATGGTCATACGTTTTATGCTGCGCAAAGATTCAATCAGTTTAATCTTGGCCATCACAAGAAGTGGGTTATTGATGTAGACAAATGCTCATGTACCCTTTACAACTCTTTTCATGTATGTTATTACCAAAGAAGAAAAAAGCCAGTCAGTCACTCAATAGTGTCTGACAGTGAAGTCTAGCAAGTAAACGGGTTTCCTTGCATAATTTGAATATGAGGACACTGCTAACGTTTAAATTTCACAGATAGGACATACATGACATATTCATAATTCCTGCAAAGTTCTACAGAATTTAAGGTTGGCTGCAAAAGGGACATAGTACCTTTAACACAGAGTTAATGCCTTTCTGGCTCTCAACATGCAGGGCCCCCGTTTCACAAAACTTGTCATCAGTGACAAATGACAGTTTTTGTTATAAGCTAGTGAAATCCTCGCTTCTGATTGGTTATCAGCAGATTTGTCACTGATTTTTGTCATTTGTCATTAAAAAAAAAAGGCTTTGTGAAACTGATGTCAGTTTAGATGCACATAATCTTCAAAATAGAAGCAAATTTGCCATAGAATGTTAGCATTTGTTATTGATAACAAGTTTTATGAAACAGGGTCCTGACTTACTGCATGAGTGCTGATGTATTGAGCCACTTGGCTATCACAACGCTAATATTGATAACACACTGAAAGTGCTTATAAAAGTTATTTAACTGGAATAGTGTTACATGTGTATCAATAACAAGTATTATCATTGATTGACAAAGAATGATTCAGATATTTAATGACTGTTTTTGACATACTAACTTAATATTGCATCATCCTATATCTATCAAAATAACACCAAAAGAAATTGAGATATTAATACAATTATTTCAGCTGTAAACAAAAATTGATAGGGAGGTGACACATGTATATTGTTCACAGAATCAGAAGTAAGCTCACATCCTAGTCAAGCCAGATACTTCTATCACATGTATTATGCAGTTATGAATAATTTCATCTCGACTTTATTTGTCTTTATACAACGCCTACCAAGATTCTTGCAACCTCATTGGTCAATTCTTGATCACATGACATATGCTAAAAGTACCATTGAACGGCATCATTGACGCGGAGTGCAATTTCGTTTAATCCTTTCGCACCATTGCACTCTGACGTCACTAACGATGTACAAAGTATATGGTGAGCTAAGTGACGTCAGAGTGCAATGGTGCGAAAGGATCAAACGAAATTGCACTCCGCGTAACAATAAACATAAAGGTTGGTATGCGCGGCGCATGGTACGCGCGTGGTTTGCTGCCTGCTTAATAGTGCGCGCTAACTATCAGCAATTTTATCAATTGAAAACAAACAAAAAATCGCTGAGATTTAGGCCTATGAAAACTGTTTTAAGCCCGTTAACGTCCGAGGTGTTGTATAAAACAAATAGTGAATGGTCTTTATTCGTGTAATGGAACAATATTTTGCATTCGGTGAAAGATGAGACGCTCCATTCAACTCGGCTGCGCCTCGTTGAATATAGCGTCTCTTATCTTTCACCTCGTGCAAAATCTTGTACCATTCACTATTTGTATACTAACAAATCAAAGCTATGGCATTCATGGGCACTAAGGAGACAAATTATAACCTTGCTGCACCCCTTTCAAAACAGAAATAGAAATAGAAGTATAACAAAAGTACTACCTCATAGATCTTATCTCATGTATTTCCTTACTTTTAGCAGCACAATTTGTCAGTTACACCCCGATTGAGCACTTCCATAATGAAGGATATATCATTTCCAAAAAAGAGGATACAATCTAAATTAGGCCTCTGCTCGTTTTTATTTCACAGCGATTACATTTCCTACTTATTATACACTCTTGAATCACCAACAGGAAACGATGCTATATCGACTTACATGTATCGAAATAGACATTTGCATTTAAAACAGTGTACTATTTACTTGTTGATGATGAAGTAAGGCTAGGCTAAAAATAAATACAATTGACAGAAATTAGACATGTTAGTAAAGTTCAGGCCGTTTTAGTTCACTCGAATAGTGACTCATGGGGAGACCGGAAGCATTACGAGTCGTAGCACACAGCTGAATAATTTCTAGAATCTTAACTACATTTATTGGAGTTTTAAGTGGAATACATTAAAAGGAAGAAAAGCCTTTTCCTGCTATGTTATTGATGATCAGATTTGTATACTTGTTATAGCATAGAAATAGAATTTATTATTGGTCCTATGCCCGTACGGTAAACACTGCAGGATAGTAGAGCAGTAATGACATGGCTGGAATAGAATGTGAAATCATAATGATCACTCGAAATATATTGCAAAAATATGAAAGTAAACTGTAAAAGTTGTTCATGGAGACTTTGAAAGATTTGATCCTTTCAATCAATCTAACTTCACATAACTATTGGAAATGAACAAAATATGCATCATTGGTTTGTTAGGCGATAGTGAAAATGTGGAAAAATCCAATGGAAGATCAGACAGAGAAAAAGCATGAAAGAAGGTGGAGGGGGGAGGGAGGGGTGTACAGAGCAAAAGAAAAATAATAGTAATAAATGATAGAAAGATAGAGACATAGGCAGATTAAGACAGAAGAGAACAAGAGAGAGAGAGAGAGATATGGAGAGAAACAGATAACAGTTAAAATATAGAATTTAAACATATAGGACAATGTGGAGAGCAAGCGAGAGGGGAAGAGTTGAAAAGAAGGTGAAGATAGAGAGAGGGAGAGAATGAATGATAAAGAGAGGGTGTGTGTGTGCAAAAGAAAGAGAAAAAGAAAAAAGAGAAAAAGAAAAAAGAGAGAAAGGAAGTGAGAGAAAGAGAGACACACACAGAAAAAAACATGCAAGAGACAGACATGGGGACACAGACCACAATGGAATTACCACACAACAGAATGCCGACATTCTGTGCGCTCTGATCTTGCCCACAAGTTTGAAAACCTTTATACAAAAAAAAAAACATTCACCACAACGATTTCCCCTCTTATTTTCCCTTTTATTTGCCGCTTTCAACAGGAAGCACATGGTTTGGCTGTTAAGTCTTACTCATTCCCGGCGAGAACCCTCAACGAATACCCCCAACGAACACCCCGACAAATCCTAGTATAGACATTCACAGATTGGCCAAAAATCTCTGCAAATCGCACGTAGGAAACCCAATAGTCCTCATATTCATCCAGAAAAAGGAAATGATAGATTTAGACTGTAATATGAATTCTTAAGCCTTTCTAGTGACATTAGATTCAACTGTAACAATGCTCGTGAATCATGTTGGCACAGACACTGCTTTAATGCATGAATTGTGCTGAAAACAGAGTTTAAAAGAAAAGGGGGTTTCATCATTATTTTTTTGGTTTACTTTGATTAAAAAGCAAATGCAATAAACTTTTGCGAGGTCCTAAGTAAAATTTCGAAATGTACAGATTTTCTGACATCACAGGAATTCTACTCTTCCTATAATAAAACTTCTCATAAGAACTTTTTTCCCCTATCTTTGAGTGACAATTTCAGCTTAACCATACAACAGAACACCACTATTTACCCCCTCCCTCCCATTGTATCTTTAACATATGGGACTGAAACATATAATTGATAACATATATATGGGGTGGAAGAGTAGCAGCAATTCAAATTAAACTCAACAAGAATCAGACAAGAAGATTTTTTTGTTTGTCTCAAAAGGTGCACTCTTCCATTTCATTTCTATTTCCAGTCTACCTGTACATATATACACATTTTATCCACTCTCCTCCCAACATGTGGATGAGTGTTATTAACAAAAAGAAATAGAGATTTAGGGGATGGAAAAGTAACCAGAAAAAAAAAGACGTTCAGTTCCAACTCGACTAGAGACATAGAAATAGATCAAACAAATATAGTTCACCCTAAACCTTGTGGCAAATGAATTCAATTTTTCTCAGATATATAAACACACCATACAATTTCTTTTCAAGGGCACCATGATATCACAATAAAGTTTTATGTCTGTTTTGGCCATAAAAGTATTATTCCGGTAATATCGCTGGTAATATCGTGTAGATGTTAACAGTTGATGTCTGTTGAAATAATCCACAACCTCCCCATAATACCAAATTCAATTTCAGTCTGCAGGACATGTTTTGCAACCAATTTCACAGGATATGATGGATAAATCCTGTGGTTTTCTCTCGAATAATTTAGATTTTGGCATTGCTTGATAAATGCTTTATACCTGCATTGAAATGGTTACATCATTATATTGTGTGTTCTTTGGTTAGAAGTTGAAGTAGTGAAAGAGCAACTAAACATATTTTTTTGAAATTACAAAATGGTAAATAAATATTGTCATTTCACCCAGTCCAAATGGCTTCAAAATAAGATTTTCAATCAACAATTTGACTGAAAAATCGACAAGTTTTATCCAATCTGAAAAGTGAAAAAAAATAAAGTTCATTACCAAACACCTCAAGGCAGACAATACTTACAAGGGAATTCTCATCTTTGTTTTACCATTGACCTATTTTGAAGAAAAAAACAGATGTAATCTTAAGGAAAATTATTTATTTGAGAGAAATTAGACAAACAACTAACAACCAAGTTTTTCATAACCTAATCCAGTTTTGTACTTTTCTATCTAAGTACATTAAAACATTATTTGGCCTGATTTATGCTTCATTAGAATGTGACATATGAAAGCTTACGTCTAAAAGTATTCAACAAAGACCCTAGTTCAACCAGTCCACCGTTCATTCCAGAGTTTTCAACAACAAAAAACCCATCAAATTTACAAGGGGTGTGAATAATTTATTTGTTTACTGTACATATATCATTTCACTTCCAGAGAATAAAGGTAAGAAAAAACAAGAACCAACCAGAGATGTTTAATATATTTCATGTTAAGGGCTACATCTTCAAAAGCTTTGTTAAAGCCAGGGGGCGTTATTAAACTCCTACACTTTAAGAACTACCTGGCTCTGAACTGACGATATATTCAGAAGAAATGATAGCAGCAAATAAAAGTCTAATCAAACATTCTTAAAATGCACCAACATGAGTTATAGCACACCTTTAAGTATTTTGGTTGTTAATTACACCTGACTTTAATTGTTAGAAAAAAGAAGAATCACAGAGGATCTAACCGAAAAGCGATGTCAAATTAAAAACTACATATATATATATATATATATATAGAAATGAATGGTTTCCCCCCTACGTCACACTGTAACACATTCCCACATATATACATCAAAGAGCCACATCTAATTACTCTAAATATTAGTGGAGGGCATTAAACTTGTGCAAATGGACCTTATACTATCTTAGGCCATGATTAATGACATCCCATTGGCCCTCTTTTTTCAAGAGTTCATCATGGAATTAACTAGATGCAAGCCATATGCCACGTTGAAAGGCTTGTACTGCAGCCTCTGTATATAGTTGTGCAACATTATTTTATGAGATTCTTTTGACATTGGTATACATGATATTTTTTGTTGTAAACTATTTTTTTAAAGTTTTTTAAAAATCTCCTAGTGAAGAGAATAATCACAATTGACTACTATTGTTTTTCATTGTAATCCTGGGGTCATATGCTAGCAAAGAGGATTTCAAGCAAAAACAAAAAACTTAGGAAATGTATTGACATCACAACTTGTAAAGCCCTCTCTCTCTCTGTATTTATGTATATATATATATATTTGCATTTGCATAAAAATGACAGAGTACACTTTCTTTCTTTCTTAATATGACTTTTGACATTGGATTAGTGGCATATCCACATATTGATTTAAAAAAAAAAGGGGGGGGGGGAGGGGATCTTTCCTGGACATGATGGGGTGCAAGCTTGCTCCACCCACTGCTGGGCACAAACTTTAAGAAAACTGATTTTAACAAAAATAAAGCATATATTTGTTACATGGTTACAGAAACATAACAAGCATTTCTTCTTTCCATATTCTTAGTAAAGCAATACAAATATAAAATCTACCAACATGCCATATTTTGAATGTAGAAGCTTTCTTTCACCTTCAACCAAAATTAATCTCAGTTTGACACACAAACTGACAGACATGAAGCTGTACAAGTGTATACAAATATCCAACCAGAGCAAACAAATAACACACAAAACTAGAGTAATCAATAACATTTCTTTGGCTGCCGTTTGAAAAACAGCAAACAGCAGCCATTCAAAAAAACTATGCATCCTCTATCAACATGACTTTGAACAATGAATAATTGACACCGGGAGGAAGTCTGCTAGGAAAGGTCAACTCGTAATTTAGTCTTCACGTTGAAATAATTTCCTAACATGCCCGGCAAGGTCCACGGCATCAATCATTTTTCTTTTTTGGGTGTCAGACAGGTAGGGCCGCCGATGGAGGGATTGGTAGCGACGGAGCTACCGGCCGGACTGTGGTCTATTTACCTGACCCCGAGATGAAAGGCAAACGGTCATTGACATGTTCAGACAAATGGTTGGTTTTTAATAGATAGCAGGGAGTTTGGATACTCCCTGGTTTTAGTTCTCTCCTCATTCAGAGTACCATAAAGGAGCACTCCTCTTATTAATGACTGATCCAGAAGAACACTTGAGTACATGTTTTAAAGTTTTGGTTTCATTTGAAACAATGAGTCGATCAGCATCATAACTAGCAAAAAATAAAAATAAAGATCATACTGGTCGAGGGGTGGTTGACCGGTACATATTACCTCATAAACTCTTGAAATTTATTTTGTAAATGGAAAAAAGAAAGAACGATTGTTAGACCCAATAATATCGATGGTTTGTAATCTCTGGATGATCTCTGCATACAATCTTTAAAAGTAGCTCAAGTTATGAATTACATTTTACTTTTCATCCTGGTTAATACCACTAGTTCATCTTTCAGGGGTAATCCAGCAAAAGATGTTAGGAAATGCTTCCAGAGGCAGAAACACAGCTGTGAGTCTACACTGACATAAGATTGACCCAGCTAAGAACAATCTTATATTTCATGTATGAAAGAGGTCTTAGGGACAGAACCTGGCGTATAGAGTAGAAGCCATGTGTATGGAGAGGTTCTGAGACGGGTGTGATGGTAAAGTAATGAGGGAAGACATACAAAGCAAGCCGGTGATGGATCTATCCCACATTACGAGGGGGTAAAAACTAAAAAGGAAAAGCGGAAACGAGGAGGAAGTGAATGTAGAAGGTAGACTGACAGGAAGATTAGACCAGCTGAGACAAGGTGAGAGAGAAAGAATGAGAGCAGTAGAGAGAAGGGGGGGGGGGAGGAGAGAGAAGGAAGGGGAGGAGAATCACAGAGAGAGAGAGAGAGAGAGAGAGAGAGAGAGAGATGGGGAGGAGAAAGAGAATGCGAGAGCCAAAAAGAGAGAGACAGAGTAAGGGATGAAGAGAGGAATACAGAACAAGATTTGTAAAAGAGAAAGAGAGGGAGGGAGGGAGAAAGAGAGGGAGGGAGGGAGAAAGAGAGGGAGGGAGGGAGGGAGGGAGGGAGGGAGGGAGGGAGGGAGGGAGGGAGGGAGGGAGGGAGAGGGAGAGGGAAAGAGAGAGAGAGAGAGAGAGAGAGAGAGAGAGAGAAATACATGTAGGGAGTCACAAATGGGATGGATAATATTGAAAAGTGATGTTAATATTTAAGAGAAACAAGAGTCAATAGCAAATAGTGAAGAAGAGGAGAAAAAGAGACAGGGAAACTGAAAGAAAACGATTTAAAAAAGAAACAGAAAGAAGAGGTAACTGCAAAAGCAGGTAAGTGATAAGGATGTTCAAATAGTCAATAAAGCATACAAATATAACAAAAAAGTTTTTAAAAAGGAAAGAAAATGAAACGTGATAAAAGTGTCAAGATGAAACCAAAATTTCAACCACAAAAAAAAATGACGAAAGTGACAAAAAAAAAAGAGGAGAAAAATCCCATGAACTCCAAAAATATCCAACTTACATAAATAAGTACCAGGCGATAGGAAGGAAATTAGGAAGTAGGGCAATGTAAATAACTGAACATCATAACAGATGAGGACATTAGTTACGGCTAGGATGGAGACAGTTGACTAACCCTTGAGGTCTGGAGCGAGCTGGCAGAAATAGAACTTAATATGGCATGGAACTAAAAGCAAACAAAGGAAGGAAGACATATGAAGCATACACATTAGATTTAACCAAGGTATTGCATCGGGGACAAAGTCTAATGTTTTGGGGTTTGGCACATTAACTTTTGATTTCGAGTCTAAAACAAAAAGAAAGGAATATTCTTGAGCAGTATTTCTGAACAACTTGTGCCCAGTTTTGTTGCATGATAACACCAGAAACTACAACCGTGGAGGAATTGAAATGGCAATGTAGCAACAAAATTGTAAAATTAGCAACATATCAACAAATTCAAAACACTTTTTACCCATGAAATAGGCAATCGTTAAACTTTACAATAAAAGCATTGTGAATTGTTGAGGGTTGCAGCAATGATAGAGCAATCGGGAGACACAGATCAAGAAGAAAGGTTTGGTAATGCATTTATCAAAATTTACCAACACCCTCAGATAGGTCTCACATCCATTAGTCTGAGAGTTGCATATCTACATGTGAATACTTGCTTTCTGATGTATAAATCAGATAAAATTGATTAATTTCTATTTCCCTAATTTCAGCACATAAGGATAACTTTACGTTATATTATTATTATTATAAAACATGACATCTGAGTTTAAAGTTGAAGAAGTATAGCTCATTTATTTAACTCTAAATATATATTTCCTTCATGACTTATAAAATAAATAAGGTTAACAAATGAAATTAGTCACTGCCTGTTTAGATTTGAGGTTATTTTTCTCCACTCCACAATCAACATATCATTCAAGAAACTTTTCATACATCCAAGTACAGACACACAAACACAAAGTATGCTCAAGCGAAAGACATCACAAGCAGCTCTATTTCACTCTTGCACCCCACATTTTTGTTGATGCATACAAATTTTATACTCTGAACAATGAGCATTGCTGTACATTACAAACAGCTATTTCATCATTTATACTTTGATGCAAACATTGCCATACTCTGGCAAACTTTATTCTGTACAAAAGAACACACATTCAATATTTCAGTCACAAATAAATAAAATAATGTTCCGGCCATAGAATTGGCAATTCATAATCCCTGTTAAACTTTGTATCCTCTCAAGTAGAAGACAAGGAGATAAGTAACTGGTAGTGGAAATGCCAATTTCTCGGGCTGTCTCTTAAACATCAAACAAATGAACAAAAATCAAAACCTGTTTTTCATTGTGATAGTACCCAATTCGTCATGACAATACATCTGTACAGACAAGTTGGTCAACTCTTTAAATATGGATCCACGTATGTATCTGTTTCTAATTAAATGCAGACATGCGCATGACATATGGAACATATTCGCACCAACAGGTCCCGGTTAAGCTGGTGACATTGAATGCTTCTGGAAACAAATGATTGACATATAATGTGTAAACCTGAGTCACCACCACCACCACCCCACATGAAAGCCTACCCATAGATAATAGATCTTTATTATCACAATCATGAATACAGTATGCATTTGGTATGAGACAGAAAATAGATTTATCATTGTGAGTCATCCACATGTTTATTCGTATAACAAATAAATAGGAAGTGTCCAATATTCAAATGACATACACATTTTATTTCTAAATATATTAGGATTTAATATTAAAATTTACATTTCAAAGATACTGTACAGCATATAGACAAAGAAAAAAACCAGACACAATCCATTAAGATATTGGCTATGAAATATTTTTATTTGCATTCTAGGAAGATCAAAATTTGGTGGAATGTGAAACTATCATTGCACAGACATTAACCAACAACAGTAAATGAACAACACAGTTTCAATCAAAAAGAACTTCTCACTTAAATTTATCAATTTTGTATAAATAGAATACTGACCACTGGCCTTTTATCAAGATCTCATGGCTTGAACAGTCTGCACTGTGGAAACCTGAGAAAAAGAACAATTGATACTTTAGTCGGCCCCCAAACTGACTCCATACCCTACAGATAACTGACAAAATCTTGGCATTTGGGCGTAATGTAATTTTGTCTCATTGATGTGACTGGGGTATCAAGAATACTTTTCAGACTACTGCCCTGTCATCCATTCCTCCTTGTTCGAATCTGTTGAGCAGAGACCCAACGAGAAGTGTATGATTGAAAGATGTCTTTGGAAGCATATTGGTATATAGAGACCCAACGAGGAAATGACTGAAAGACGATTTTCAGAATTCTGCTCCACTGGCATTTTTTGTTTGCTCATCCATTTCTCCATGTCTTGGGTCTCTTGTACAAAACCCAGCAAGGGAATGACTAAAAATGGCTTCAGATGCAGACTGCTTGATGTACAGAGACCCAGAAAGACGGTGTCCAGGATACAGCCCCTTTGTCCTTAGAGCCATCCCTTCTTTGATGAGTCTGTTGGACACAGACCCAGCAAGGGGATGACTAAAAGATGTCTCCAGAAGAAGCGGACTCCTGTACAGCGACCAATCGAGTGAGGATACTGCTTATCTAGCCTATTAACTATACTAAACCTCCATGTCTTGAGTCTTTTGTGCAAAGACCTAGCAAAAGGCATAACTTACCAGATGTCTTTGGAAGCTCAATGCTGTACTGAGATACAGCTTGAAGGATTTCAGGATACTGTCCCACTTGCCCTTTAGCCATCCTTCTTGTCCGAGTCTATCGGAAACAGATCGAACAAGTGTATGACTACAAGATTTCTTTTGAAAGTGCTAACTGTACCACAGTGCAGAGAGCAATCAGAGGGGGGGGGGGGGGGGGGGGGTGGGAGTGGAATAACTTATATATAAGTTTTGTGATTCTTCTCCACTGGACTTTTCTCATTTTCTCTATGGCTAGTCCGAGTCTGTCTATTGTGCAGGTGCCGATCCCAGCAAAAAGATGGAGTGACTAAAATACATCTTCAGCAGCAGCCGATTGCCATACACAGAAGATTCGGCAATGACTAAAAGATGTCTGTGTAGGTTGATTGACACACACCGTGGGTCTGTCAAGGTGTCTGCTATCATTCCCATCAGATCTCATTACTCATCCAGTCATCATGATCCATCAGCGTCTCAAACCAGTCGTTACCCAGCTCGCCAGACAGGCTCTGTCAATCAAACAAGAGACACAGATGGTCTTAGATACAGTGAGTGTACAGACAGTGTGAGAGGACAATGCTGCTGCATTACAGGTACGACTCATGTCCCAAGGGATGTTTTAGCAATAGAGATCAATCTATTTGATTTAAATGTGCTAAAATCAATGAGATGATTTAAGATTGATTTTAAAGATTTTTAAAACATCCCCATCCTCAGTCACAATTACTCTATTGGATTGAACATTCTATTGTTAGAAGAAAAAAATAGAATCACAGAGGATCTAACAGAAAAGCGATGTTAAATTAAAAACTATATTGGATTGATATATTCTGAACTTTAACTTTGGAACCAACACTATGCCAAACCCTAATTCTGACTGCCTTACAGTTTTCAAAAACTTAATGATCCATCGGAAAAGATTCCCAAGAAATAAACATTTTTGATAAGGTCAATGTAGAAGAAAGTTTCAAACCTTCTCCTCTTTTTATTTTAAAAGCAATTTGGTTTATTTCCTAGTTGGCAGCCTTCCCCTAAGAGATAATCAAGTCTTGAGCTAAAAGCTTAGTATGTGGTCTCCCTTTTGACATTTGATGGTGGCACAGGAATAGATGAGTCACTACTCTTCAAATTGGAACAAAGATCTTCCACATGCAATCCTCAAGACGGTTTGATACAGTGTCAAAGACTGGATCAGGGGTATGGTAACCAGAAGGTCCTGAGTTCAAGTATGTGGTCTCCCTTTTGACATTTGATGGTGGCCCATGAATAAATGAGTCGTAATTCACACAAAGATCATATGAAAAATCAAAGATCACATCATTTCGAAAGCATGGGGGAATCTCTTCTTTAAAAACCATTTTGTTTACAATATGATCCATAGGGAGAACAGTTTTATTGCTATGATTATCCATAAAATTATAAAAAATGAAAAAATGAATCAGAAACAAAGTAAAACAAAAATGTTTTATCAAGCTGGGGAGAAATGCACTGGTCTGTATAACATGGGTATCTCTCGAGGGATAAGAAGTAAAACCGATTTGATTATTCCAAACAAGGTCCACAGGTTTCCTTCACATACAGACCTATCTATATAGTAATCAGTCATTTTCGGTTTAAATACGGATGGTTGAAGATATATACATGTATATACAAATTTTAATAAATCGTTTAGAAATCCTGACAAATCAGGGCCACTCTAATGTAATCCAACCCATTCTTTTTTCTACTAACCTCTTGCATCATCTGCACATCATCATCTTGGACCTTGTCCCTCTTCTGCTCATCACCATCATGGGCTGGCCCTGCATCAGGTCTCCCTGATGAAGCATCCATCCCATCTGCAGTCATGTTACTATGGTAAGGGCTATCCTCACATGGCTGAACTTGAGATGAAGATCCTGGTGGTAGTGATGAAGATGAGCATGAGGTTGAGAGGTTTGACACTGAAGGCCTCGCTTGTTTTTTCGCTCGTGCAGATGATGAAGGAAGAAGCTGACTTGGCGCAGAAAATGAGGGTAGCATCCAGGATGGGGCGACTGGTAGGGTTGCCATGAAGGGTGATGATTGGTCCTGGTTGCGCTGCGGACATGATGATGGGCGTGGCACCGAACGTAGCGCAGGAATGCCATCTTGGTTCACTTCCATGGAATGGGAACATTGAAGTCTTGTCTCATCCAGGAGATCAAAGTCTGCATCCTCTTCACTCTCCTAGAAAAGTGAATTGTGAAACAGAAGAAACAGAAAACAAAGATGGAAGCTGGAATCAGAGGTATCCAAATGATAAATTCTTAGCATTCATGAAGGGCATTAAATTAGTGTATAAGTTACCATAGTGAATTTGGGGATCTAAGCACAAAAAAAGAAATCACATTACAGCATACGTTAAAGGGACATTTTCTAATATTCAGATTCCTTGTAAATTTATGAATTTGTTATACATGAACAATAGACTCTCAAACCCCCCCCCCCCCAATTTTTTATTTTATTTTAAATTGATTTATGACATATCAGAGAATTGATGTATGACATACAAGAGCAACTACCGGGTACAATTTCCCACTCATCCCTCAGTGAGAGGGGCAATTAAGACGATTCTTTAACAGATTCATAGACCAGTAAGGAATGGATGGGGGGGGGGGGGGGGGGGGGGGAGTAAAATGTTTAAAAACAGGAAAGAAGCCATATATATACAATTGTAAGGTCTTTGTCAAGAGAGCTTCTCCATAATCTACATGATAGGAGATTAGAGGATGTGACAAGCATTTGTGCAAAAGAGTAAACAATCTTTTTTTAAATACCTCTTATCTTATTTCCTCTTATATAATTTTGTATGTCTTCTTCCAATACAAAACACAAACCTAATTAACCATTTAAAGAGAATAACTGGAGGATGAATCTGTTTTTCATTTCCTTTCAGTTTCAAGGATGAAATGAACGTCAACTGTGACATTATTCTACTGCAATTAATTTTAATAAATATCGTTTAACAACTCAATTTGACAAAAATACAATTCCTACCAAATTCTTATCAAAGAGGTAAGAACGCTTCTACTTAATATTCTACAGTACTTTTCCCCATGTTTGTTAACCATAAAAGTATTACAAGTACATATATCAAATTATGATTTAAAAAAAGTTGCTAGATTCATTTTTTTTCTTTACATATTCATACATCAGGCAGTATAGCAGGCTCTTCTCACTTTTATGATTTTCATGGAGTTCATGTTTTCCTTTGATTCAGGACAATGTTATTTCTATGTAAAGTGTACTGCCAATTAACAAGTATGATAGAATAGTTTGGGGCCCAGCAAAGTGGTGATCATATGGCCCTTGGTGGTAAGCGTCTGCACTCCCATTATTTATCACAATTACAGCAAACCTTTACTCTCATCATAAAATCCATGTTTTACAAGTAATTGAAAGTAATTAGATCCTGTTTATCTCCCATATGAATTAACATGGACGCGAACACAACTTAAAGAAATATATGCACTGTATAAATAATGTATGAATATCTGATTTGTATTACAATAAGAAAAGATTCAGGCACCGATCAGTTGATCTAAATCATTTATAAATTTTGTTCTTCTTACCGGTAACTTACTCTTGAGGAAACAAAGGTTTTTAGCTTTTTACAAATGGCCATTTAATCTTAATAATAATGGCCACTTATAAAGCACTCATATCTGTCAAAAGTGAAGCTAATGGCACTCATACATCATTAACCTGGTTAGAGACGAGCTACCAAAGTAACTAGTGCTCAAGCATTATCAGGTACCCATTTCCACCTGGGTGATGAGTGGCAAATGTAGATTAACATCTTGCTAGTGCCAGGCTGGGATTTGAACCCCATACCTTGTGGCATACAGCTGGATGACTTATCCACTAGACCACAACACCTCTACCCATTTTATTACAATTCTTCATCCCCCAAAACAAACAAAAAAGTTAGGAATTTTGGGGTGCATATTATAGCAGCTAACTACTTTTAACCATGTCTGTTCCATTTCAAGGGATAAAAAATATGGGGGCTCAGGGCGAATTAGCCCCCAAACTGCCCAAAAGAGCCAAAGAAAGTAAAAAAAGAGCCCCCAAAATTTGCATAGATTCAATGCAAAACAAATTAAAGAGTATTATTTTCATGCAGGCAAGCTTGAAAAGTAGCCCCAAATTGTTTTATTATTTTTTTCCCGTTCCATATATGTAGAAGTATATAGTATTATGTGCAGAATCAACTGCATTTGTGATTTCTAGTGGCTTTATCATCGGAACCTTGACTGGACAGAGTAATATAGTGACGGTGATTCACACCATGCTGTTTGCTATGGCTACAGGCATGCAGTCCTGGCTGCTCTGCACAGCTTGGCAGGAATGGTAAGTACAGGCTGCATGTGGGCTTGGATGGTTAAGCAAAAGAGCTTGGAGCGCCTAGGTGAGTTAAGTGAGTACATCCCGCCTAACAAGAAAATAAGCTAATTACAGAGCGCTGTTTTAATTTGTTGTGCAAGGAAATCATTCATAAAGCTCGTCTGTTATGACTGCAATGCTATGGCTTCCATGGAAGGTATAGACAGAGCTAAGGGCAGGATGGAGGGAGAATGGGGAGGGGTGGGGCGACAAGATGAATGACATATTATACAAGCACTTTGGATGGTCATGGGGTTTTAATGAATTTTCCAGAAGGCGGTGTATCCAGCTTTTTGTATAGCTTTTTGATGAGTGTTTGTTCTATATTATTCTTGTTACTTTCACTTTTTGTTCAAGGATTTATTTATTCATCTACCATTTTTATGTGGGGAAAAATAATGAGGCCTATAGGCACTACTCAGGTCTTTGAAATTTAATCTAATTAAAGAATGTCTTTTCCTCTTTTTATTTTTTATCTAGAATATTACCAACTACACATCACAGGCAAGAAGAGATAGCACACATATTTGACCATTTAAGTATTTTTTTTTTTTTTAAAGGATTTAACGTGGGCTATTCACTGGAAAGTAAGCTTTAAAATCTTCAAACATCAAAGGCACAAGCAAAATCACTGTTTTCCATGTGTCTTTCTAGGCAAATGTCAAAAGAATTACTGAGGAAAAATAACATCATTTTATGTTGCCAAATTTAAAATTCAACAATATGGACTCAATTAAAAAGAAAAAACACCTACATCTTTGAGTCCTTATTACTAGGCGAGATATTTTCCAAAATAGATAATTTCATAAATGACAAATACGAAATCCCATATCTTTCATTGGACAAGTTTATAATTTCTACAAAAAATATTAATTTTGAATGTTGAAAATTTGAAATTTTGAATTCCTGTCAACATTTTAAACAATGTTTTTCCCTCAAGAAACATGTAAACAGGAAGCTGGAAACAACAACAGTTACGTTGACTCCTAATGTGAGAAGTGAGTGAAGAATGGAAACCAGTGACAGACTGGAATTAGAGGGGAATGGCTTTGGCAATGAACTGCACAACAGCTTATTACTGAATTAACAAACAGGTAAATCTGGCACCAGGTGAGTTGGCAAATCCACTTTCCTACGTGAGACTGACAAATATTTTGGCTTTGAAAAGATTGAACTTGGTTCAAGGGAGTTATTACAAGCAAGTTGCAATACAGGCTCGGTGAAAAAAAAAAGGAAATTCTTTAGTTCACTAGAGCTTTTCAGAGCTTGCTGTTGTCAAAGGGACATTTCCAATAAATATTTAAAATGTTTTATGCTTGTTTTCTTTACGAGAGCTCTTTTAAGTTTTACAAAGCTCTATTGGAGTTTTTCCACATTGAGACCCTATCTGCTTTTTATTTATTTCTTTGCTGTGTATTTTCTCAGAATTCCCCTTAATATATTTTTCCTTCCTATCTTTAAACAGCCCCCCCCAAAAAAAAAAGAAAAAAGGTGAGTCTTTTAAACTAGATACAGTAAAAGGCCCAGTTTAGAATCTCATATATCATTGAATATTAGAGAAGTTATGAAACAATACATGTACAGTTCACAACTAACTTATTCATACCTTACCAAGTGTTGTAATTTTGTAAGTATGTGAAAAATTGATTTGTCTCGATTTATGTTTCTTGAAAATGTGATATAGTAAACTTTAAATCCAAATTTTTTAAACCAAGGCCCTTATTCAACCAGTCCACCTTTTATTTTTGAGTAACAAAAAACACAAAAAATATTTTTTTATAAGGGGTATGAAATATTTTGTTGTTAACCAAGGTAATTGGCATGTTAAAACAACTAAGTATTGTACATCTACAAATTTATTTCATTTTATACCATACTAACACATCATCACCTTTGACACAAAAGTTTGAAACACAGTGTGAACACAAGACATATTGATACAACAAATCTCAAATCATATCAAACTAAACTATGAATTTATCATCAAAATTGGCTCCCGCTCCCCACTTTGATTTAATATTTCCTGATGCATTGTCAACTCAGAATGAACACAAAAAGAAGCTGTTGTTGTGACCAAAATAATCAAATCATTCTTTGCTACTTCCTATGTCAAACATAACAATGGTGATACAATCCAGTGACTGATCTTGAATCAGACTTCTCAACAAAAAAACATTGTTCATGCATCTCAAAATAAGAGCGTCAAAGATATTAAGGATATCGAATCAAGATTGAATCAAGTTTTATGATTCAAAATTTAGGATCAAACTTCACTGTTTATTACTTCACTTCTCAATGAAAAACCTTTATAGCTGTTGTAAATTGTGAATGTGTAGCTGGTCATCCATTAATATGACAGAAAACTGACCAACGGAAATAGGACTTTAATAGGGAAGTTGATAGATGACTTGCAAATACTATTCATCGAGTTTGACACTTCAAAGATAATGGCTGGGAATTCCCACCGAATACGTTTGGACGAACAAAAGCGATTCCACACTTCCGAAACAGAAACAAGTACATGCAAACCATATTCCAAATTACTAAGTTTTCTCTTGAAAATGAAACAAAGAATTAACCGCAAAATTTGACATATATGTAAGTTAATTCATGATAATTGTTTGTACACTGAAACTCTTTGGCCCCATAATCCCATCTGGCATTTCCTTGTTGGGCAACCACCCCCCCCCCCCCCCCCCCACATACGTTTCATCTGCCTGGAGCCAGTAAGGTTGTAACTCTTACACACTGGCTCTGAGCAAACGATATATAGGTTTGTTTTCATGTATGGCCCATTCATCACACCCCCTCTAAACAAAAAACAGTAGAACAAAACAAAACAAAACAATTATTTTGCAGGTTTTGAAGTAATGACCTATTCCTCATTCAAAAGTAATGCAGTAGTAAACCACCTAAAAATACTGCAGCAAATACAATTTCCTGTGTGAATGAACAGCATGCAGGGATTTTAATATATATTAATGCAAAAAAAAGCCCCAACTGATATTCTGTGATGTAGGTGATAATACACACATGTACATATTCGTGAAGCATTTTTATTTTTTTAAATGCTATGGCAGTTTTTGCTTGACAGTTTTCTGCAGCATGCATGAATGAAGCTTTGAGGCAGGCAAAGAAGGGGTTTATTAAGGTCGCATCCTTACCTCTGTTAAGAGCGTATCTGGAACAGCTTCTTGGTGATGGGGCATCCAAGAGGAGGAGGAGGCAGAGGAGGAGGAGGCAAGATTGGAGTCATCCGATGGGACCCTGCCCCCATCCTCATCATCACCCTCACAAGGAAATTGGCGCTGGCTGTCGACTGCACTCTGTGGGATGGATGGTACACAGGCCGGGGCCAAGATTTAACCATTAAACCAAAGTCTTACTACAGCGGAGGCACGTATACATTAACTAAACACACATTGTGAAATTGGATGCTGTACTGAGAGTGATTCAAACTCGATAATAATAAAGGGAGTATCCTAAAGTGATAAAAACTTACGCGAAGAGGAAAGGCTTCCTCGGTGTAGTAGACCTAAAATGGATTAAAATCGACAGGTGCAATACGGTCAAAGTTAAAATATAGATACAATCATTTTTTATAAGGAAGAAGTACGTATCAGGATAAACAAACTAACATAGATTTTTTGTTTGTGCGTGTGTGATTTGTTTGTTTTTCCAGAGATTTTCAACAAACAAAGGTCAACTCAGATCTGGGGGAGGGGGGGGGGGGGGGTGGGGGTGAACACAGAAGGAGAACAAAATATATTTATGACTGCTATTTTGTAAAGTACACATTCCAATATTGATTATAATGACTGGTCAAACAATTACTATTTTATCTAGAGCTTCCACTGGATGTTGCTGTAGAAAAGTGTGAAGCTTGGAAGAAGAAAAAAAAAGGCACCAACTATCATTGTTTCATCACTTTCATTGAAAAAAAGGACAGCAACTGATATATAATGTATAAAATGCCATGTTTATTCAATTCATAATTCTAGAAATGTACACACGAATGTGTACATGTCCTTCAAATTATGATACATGTGAATTGCAGCCAACTTCCCATGAAAGTCGCTTTAGAAATGACAGATTTTACCATATCCTCAGCATAATTTCAATGTCAAATACAAACTTATTATAAACATGTTCCTCAATCATACGTCTGCAGAAAAAAAGTTGCATGTTGGGCCAATTTCCAGGAAAGTTGTCATAATCATAAAAATACATTGCTGCAATCATCTTCATAATTACGTAATTGCTTTTGACGTATTGGTTATGAAACAGGAAGAAGATGATATGATGTCATCTGCCTTCCACCATATTTCCTCATTTCTTTTACGTCATCAGGAAGTGATTACAAAAATGATGGATTATCAAATCCATGTCATGTCTTTGATTTGACTTGAGTTTTAATTAGGACAGATGATTCAAGTAATGCTTTAAAAAGCAGATTCCCTGGCATAAAGTTTCTGAAGATCATGCCAGGAATGACTAAATTTGATTCCGGTAAACTTGACAATTGAATTTCCTTCCTTGTTTCTAGAAAGTACCTTTTCAACATACAGATGAATTACCTGTCCTCATTTACGAATAGTATCAACTATAAAAAAAAAAACAGTACATGTAATTACTCAATCAACATTATTGGTTGCATAAATATTTGCTTTTGACATAATGGTTTAATATGAAACAGGAAGAAGATGATATGATGTCATCTGCCTTACACAATATTTCCTCATTTCTTTTACGTCATAAGGAAGTGATTACAAAAATGATGGATTATCAAATCAATGTCATGTCTTTGATTTGACTCGAGTTTTAATTAGGACAGATGATTCAAGTAATGCTTTAAAAAGCAGATTCCCTGGCATAAAGTTTCTGAAGATCATGCCAGGAATGACTAAATTTGATTCTGGTAAACTTGACAATTGAATTTCCTTCCTTGTTTCTAGAAAGTACCTTTTCAACATACAGATGAATTACCTGTCCTCATTTACGAATAGTATCAACTATAAAAAAAAAAACAGTACATGTAATTACTCAATCAACATTATTGGTTGCATAAATATTTGCTTTTGATGACATAATGGTTTAATATGAAACAGGAAGAAGATGATATGATGTCATCTGCCTTACACAATATTTCCTCATTTCTTTTACGTCATAAGGAAGTGATTACAAAAATGATGGATTATCAAATCAATGTCATGTCTTTGATTTGACTCGAGTTTTAATTAGGACAGATGATTCAAGTAATGCTTTAAAAAGCAAATTCCCTGGCATAAAGTTTCTGAAGATCATGCCAGGAATGACTAAATTTGATTCCGGTAAACTTGACAATTGAATTTCCTTCCTTGTTTTTAGGAAGTACCTTTTGAACATTTGGATTAAAGACTTGTCCTCATTTACTAATCCTATCAACTTAAAACAACAATACAGTTCATGTAATTACTCAATAAACATCAATGGTTGCATAAACATTTGCTTTTGACGTAATGGTTATGAAACAGGAAGAAGATGATATGATGTCATCTACCTTTATTTCTTCATTTCCTTGACATCATAAGGAAGTGATTACAAAAATGATGGATTATCAAAGAGATGTCATGTCTTTGATTTGACTAAACATCATTAATTAATATCAATGGTTGCATAAACATTTAGCTATTGTTCTGCATTGCAAATTTAGATACATTTGTCCTTATTTTCAGTTACATTGTTCTTATTAATGTACTAAACTTACTGTAACAAAGATGGACTGAATTTTTATTTAACTGTTGCTCTTTCTGTTCACAAATTATTTATACGTGAAAGCATTCTGGATTAAAAGAGAAAATGATGCAAACATGTCACTAGAAAAAAGGTAGAACAATAATCAGGGCCCTGTTGCACAAAACTTATCATTGATGGTAACTTTGCCATCAATGGTAACTACCATGGAAACCTTGATTTTGATTTGGCTGTTGAGCCCTGTTACCATGGTAGTTGCCATTGATGATAAAGTTACCATCAATGGTAAGTTTTATGCAACGGGTTAAGCATATCTGAAATTGTAGGTTGTAGAACTGACCAAATGGTAACTACCATGGAAACCTTGATTTTGATTGGCTGTTGAGCCCTGTTACCATGGTAGTTACCATTGATGATAAAGTTACCATCAATGGTAAGTTTTATGCAACGGGTTAAGCATATCTGAAATTGTAGGTTGTAGAACTGACCAAATGGTAACTACCATGGAAACCTTGATTTTGATTGGCTGTTGAGCCCTGTTACCATGGTAGTTACCATTGATGATAAAGTTACCATCAATGGTAAGTTTTATGCAACGGGTTAAGCATATCTGAAATTGTAGGTTGTAGAACTGACCAAATGGTAACTACCATGGAAACCTTGATTTTGATTGGCTGTTGAGCCCTGTTACCATGGTAGTTACCATTGATGATAAAGTTACCATCAATGGTAAGTTTTATGCAACGGGTTAAGCATATCTGAAATTGTAGGTTGTAGAACTGACCTGAGAATGATCATTCCATTGGTGACCAGGAATCTGTTTCTCAGACAATGCATTGAGATGTCTGGATAGTCTGTCAGTCAATTCAAGGCAGTTGGAGGCCTGAATGGAACAAAACATGAGAGAGAATCAAGATAAGCTTGATTGCTTGATTTTATTAATCACTCACTCATCCAGTGATATATATAATTCCATCTTAACCATTAGTCTTGCATAGCACCCATGCAACATGGTATAAAGAAATAATTTGTATTATGGCTATGTATCAAGTTTATATTCATTTGTATAAGCTAGGACAGAGGCTCTATAATTCTTCTCAATTTTCCTTAGACTTAGAGACAGTGCCTTGTATTATCTGGAAAAGGCACTATATAAATCAAATTACATACATATAAATTATATCATTTATTTATCATCATCATCATCATCAGCACCATCGTCATCCTCATCGTCATCATCATCATCACCATCATCCGTATACATGTACCTGCACAGCATCCAAGCACCTCCGTCTAAACCCATCATTTGTACTGTGGCTAATGATTTTATGTAGAGATGACTTGATTGAAGGCACAGCAGATTTCATGATGGCTGCTCTCTGTAACAATGACAAATTTTATATAAACAATTTACGATTTATTTATTCTCAAAATATACATCATTACATTGCTACATACAATATCATAACAGACAAACAGGGCTCAGCCAGATTTTGTTTCCATATGCTACTTCTGGTATGACTGCATTATCATGTCTATACCTGCATATATAAACAAAATGAGTAACAAAAAGGAGATAGCGTTATAATTTGAGGTATTCAAGTGAAGTTTCATTCACACTTATATATTCTCAACTCGTATCGGGTCACAAGTGGAATTTACGAGCAACATCATAGCAAAGAATTTATCTGCAAGACTTCAACTCAAATAGATGCCTTCTAAACCTGAAAGCCTTTTTAGTTCTGGCAGGAATTAATTCCTTAAAATGCTAGAGCGCTGTAATGGCAGCTAGGGGTAATAATAAATGCGCCTTGGAATAGAATTTCTAGATAGACAGCGCTATAGAAATGCCTATTATTATTATTATTATTATTACGACAACTGCTCTATGATCTATATCCAGCACCAACTAAATTCCTAACTTTAAACCTGAACACAATACTCTAACTAACTAACCCTATCCCTGAACATGAACCCAATTTTAAACCCAATTGCAATCCCAACTCTTCATCCTCGATGAAACAAAGCCCGGAGCACTTGTTGCAAGAGCAAGCGTTGGATTACCACATTAATAATCTATATTTAAAAGTGCAGAATAATGACACAGGCTCATATTTCACCAGCCAGGAGGGGGATCTGCGCATCCATCAACAACCATTATCAAAATTGACAGAAACGTATTCCTCAAAGTCATTTCAGAGGATATCTTACAATTTCCATCCTCATGATTGAAAAATAACATACTTCCTCTCTCCTCTCGGGCTATCTCCCTTTGTAAGAAAATTAGAAACTTCATAAAAATGATGTATACAAATTGATACAAACAATTTTCTTGCAGTATTTGTGCTGAAGGCAATTCCAGTCTATATTACAACTTTTTGCCAGAGTTAGATGAGTTGCTCAGGAATTGTTACCATCAGCAATCTTGAAATCATAAAACAAGTATTAATCCTGCTTAAGTGACCACCTTTATGGAAAGATAACCTACTATATATATAGTAAGACCAAACTTTTTATTTCTGTTAAACTAGTGTTTCCGATTGTTAAAGAAAACCTGAATTCAGAGACCACCTACCAAGAAAGACCGCTCTTTCTATACAGGTTTAACTGTAGTAATATACTGTAAATCAAGGTTTAAAAAAAAAAATAGAATCTCCCATCACAGTAGATGCCTCAGACCAATAATCACTTCCTACTATTGTAATTGGTCCCTAAGGGGAAGAGGGGCATTGTAACCACTAATTGGTTGGGGGCTTTCAATTGTCTTGTTCCTCTTGACACAACCCACACCAGGGTCGTCCAGTGAGAGAGAGATAGAGAGGAAGCTAGCTTCATTGCCCCTCCCTCCCCTCGGGTATTCCCCCTTCCGCTGCATTCTTCTAGGGATGTTAATTCTCCTGTCCAAGTGTCAGTCTGAATGAAGACTTTCATTGCTGTGTAATTGAATGCATCTGAATTCATTTCAAGGTGTTTTCCAACATTTCAATGGACTATGCAAGTGACTGCATTGTGCACAAACCTTGATCAAATGTATTTTATTTTACCTCCATTTAGCACACACATACTGATTTCTTTTGGAACCACATTATCTACTATTTTTTTTCTTCTTCTTATTGTGTTTGCTTGCCCAACTATTGAAATTGTATGACATAACCTCACCCTCATAAATATGTCTAATATGACCTTAAACACAACAAATTGTCACAGCATCATCTCAAGTGATTGAAAAACATCCGCACCAAAGACATTTATTTGAAATCTGATGTGTAAAGGCTTGAGAGCTCATATAATTCCTCTCTAGCAGCAAAAAGTAATGTCCTGCTCAATTTCATCATCGTCTTCATTATTCACCCTCTAAAATAAAACATATCTGACAGACTGAATATGTATTCTAGATATTAACAGCTCTTTCTATACCTTACTTGAGAACTCATCTAAACATTGGGCTCTGTTTTAAAGTTAATAAACAAAGACTTGTGAAATGGTTTCATTTTCATCTAACATCATCTCTCTCTCTCTCTCTCTCTCTCTCTCCTCTCCATCTCTCTCCATTTCTCTCTCCATCTCTCTCTCCTCTCGCCCCCAGGGTGTGTTTGTGTGAATCCCTCCAAACGGTCTACCTGAGCAATCAATATTCATCCATGCTTCTAATTAATCTTTTTTTCCTTGTAAATGTTTATATTCATCCTGTTTGTACAAACATACTATTTATACTCAATCTTTCTATTTTCTTTTACAAATGTAAATAATAGAAGGACTTTATTGAATACTGGTCGGATAACAAGAATCTCAGAGATGTGAGAGGGCTGACTAAATAGAGAACAGTGTCTAACCCACAGCAAGGCAGAAAAAGAAAAAAATGCATCGGAAATGACACGCAGAGACCCATCAGCAAAAGGTTTCAGCCTGAGATATGCAGCTGCTATATAAATGTAACATTTCATGCCACATCTGTGTGAAACCACATCAGAATGTGGGCTAATGTGACAAGCAGTAGCTTCCTACCTATGTACCAGGCCACATCAATCATAATGTGATGCAAGGTGAGATTCAGCGACTTGTCAGCAACATTTTTGTGCCATATTTGAGACTTGCAACATCACCTTTGGCTAGCAGCAACATAGTCCTGCATCAACTTTTCAGACCCTCTGTGGTCCTAATGGAAGAATATTAGACCACAGCTGAAACTAACAGCAAAGTTTCAGACCACACCAGTGTCAAAAAACTGCTTGGCCTCTCTCTTTATCTCTTACTCTCTCTCAAAAAAGAAAGAAAAAAGAAAGGAACGTGGCCCACAAAACTTCTTGGCCTCTCTCTTTATCTCTCACTCTCTCTCTCAAAAAATAAGAAAGAAAGAAAGGTGGCTCACAGCAACGGAGCCCAGTAATACACCGTAACAACTTAGCCTGGAAAAAAAAAAGGGGGGGGGGGGGCTGCAGACCAGTTGTGAATGTAGGATGAGTTGAAACAAAGCAACACAGCAGCAACATTTTCTACCACATCAGAGCCTACAAACAATATTTTAAACCAGAACTCAGCCTGGCAAAAAAAAAAGAAACAGCCTTCAGCAATGCTGCAGACCAGTTGTGAATGTAGGATAAGTTGAAACAAAGCAACAAAACAGCAACATTTTCTACCACATCAGAGCTTACAAACAATGTTTTAAACTAGCACTCAGCCTAGCAATAAAAAGCAGCCTCCAGCAACGCTTTGGACCAGTTGTGAATGTAGGATAAGTTGATTATGTGTGCCTAATCCCACCGCTGCCTGCCACCATGAACTCGTCTACAATGATGAATCGGAAGTTGTGATTGTCAGCCAGGAAACAGGAAGCCAAGAGAAGCAACTGCCTGCCAATATCTTGGGATTCACATAACCTTGGCATACAGAGAGACCATCATCCTTCATCCCACGATGACCAAAAAAAAAAAAAGGGATGAAAAAATTGTCAGTCATAAAATGAAATTGCTGAAATCCTCTCAAGTTTTCCACGTACCAAATTGCCCTGCCTACATTAATTTCCGGCTCTGTCTTCATGTGAGAATGCCACCTAATAAGGCTCAGGATATGGATCAATTGCATCGCACTTGAGAGAGAAATAAGGATCCCTAATTTTATCTCTATTACTAAGATTGCAGCTTAACTCTTGGTACGATGGTCCTGTCTGGATTGCTTTACAGGGCATTAAAAATATCCGCTCTACCGGCCGTCATCACCCTTAAAGCTGGAAAACCTAACCCCAATGCAGAGTAATCTGCTCGTTTCCATTATCTCTGATCAACTCACATCTTTCCTGGCTGGTCGAGATGAACCGAGAAGCTTGGCTAATGTGTCATGAATAATCTTCTGGATCCTGGAGAGTTGTTGGGCACAGATGCGAGGAAACTCCTGCCGCACCCGATTCAACAGAGCTAGGGAGGAGGCGGAAGTCATGGAAAGTGGAGAGAGAGAGAGAGCGAAACCAAAAGAGGGTGAAAACAAATTGTGCACATGTGCTTGCTGCATATTTATAAAGAAAATGAGATGAGTTGAATAAGAAACAAATTAAACTAGAAAAAAAAAGAGTATGTGACCATCACAATATCACGCTGTCATCCCCAACAAACCTTTTACTGCTTCTTAAGCATTGATATTTTGGATTGTTTGGCTATTTTCGTGACTACAGGATTTGACGAACTTCTAACAAACAGTTAAATCTTCACTGCTATATATATATCTGTCTAACAAATAATAAAACCTATTTTTCAGGATGGGATAAATAAAATGAAGGTTAACAATTAGAACCAATTTTTAATCAGCCCAGATGTAATGTGTTATTGAAATAGTGAAAAAGAAAGTACTGCCATGAATGAGTAAATTGACATATTTTAGATGCCTGTAGAAATTCCCCCCAAAATAAATAAAAGAAACACACAGAAAGAATGCAGAGATGAGATGAAGAGAGAGGAGAGAAAGACAGAAAGGGAAAGAGAGAGAGGAGAGAAAGATGGAAAGAGAGTGATAGACAAAAGAAGATAAAATTAGCTGATAAAAAAATTAAAAATTAATGAATTTGTGATATTTGATTTATGTGGAATAAAAAACTTCTTTAAACTTTTATTGTGATGTAAGCTGCCACATGACTTAATAAAGAAAAGGCAAAATTATTAGGAATGTTGTTAGACAAAAATTATTGGACTCTGGCTAACGATTTCTTCATCAACATCCTCATAATATGCAACCTTTGTTTGGAGACAGCATGCTCACCTAGCCTGTTTGGAGCAGTCATCGCACATCCCTTGAAGTTCTCCTTCAAGAACAGCATCAAGTGAACGATGTGGGAAGGTTCACAGGGCTTGGTACCTCCACAGAAAAAGGTTTGCAGGTCAGGTTTGAAGCAGTCTAATCAGAAGAAAAAAAAATATTTGAAGAAAAAAAAAAAATCCAACTTTCATGAAAAGTGATGGATTAATCATACTTCAGGAACAATACCTTTTTCAAACTGTCACAGAAATATTATCACTTCCATGGTATTCTGCATCTCTATGATCGACACTTGTACATATGGCCAAGCAAAATTAATTCTTTGTTTCTTGAAAAAATTTGTTTGAAAATAAGAAGGGGTGTTCATGGTACTTGATGCATGATTTTTCCTGCACACAAAAATCCCATTGGGTCAATCTATTCAGATTTTGTTGACAAAATCATTGGCTACAGGCTTGAAACAAGAAATAATTGTAAATATCATGGGGTAAAATATATTTTAATATAGCAGCAGAGCATACAGCAAGGATTTAGTAACACAAATGCATGTCAATGGCCAATTAATCCTCCAGAAGACAATACAGTAGCCTAAAATAGTGCTACCAAGTAATGTCTAGATTAATAGAGGTCACACACTTGGCAAAGAAGTCTTGCTTTACAGACCAGACTGGTCCTGGCCAAGACGTGCATCTGTCACTCAGCTCACGAGGGGGTTCTCATCACAGGGGAAACTTTCATTAACAAATTACTCTCTCACTCTCACTCTCTCTCTCTCTCTATCTCTCACTCTCTCTCGCTCTATCTCGTTTACAGCAAGATCTTTTTTCCTCTCACTCATCCTTTTCTGTCTCTTTTCTATTAAAGCAGTCGTCCAACTGTTGGAATGCTCCATCAGAAATCATTGCGCAGATAATGAACGTTAATGGCCGATCCCTGATTACCCTAGCTTCTGACCTAGATAGGAAGCTTCCGCTAACTCTCTACCGATCGAGAGCTTTATTGAGGGGCTGCTACCAAGAACCTGCTACTGACGGATTACTAAACTTAAACCACACGGTTACGCACACGTCGGGCCACGCTAGCTTGCGAGGGAGGGACCAGCAGTGACCTCTCTGGTGGGCTAAAGCTTGATCCACATCCAACGCCAATCTCAACATTTGCTCAAACAAATTAAGAGAGATTTGCTCTCTGGCAATATTAGCTGTGAAGATAATCGGAAGCGCTCTTCCTCTCCCTCCTGGGGGGAACACCCAAGCCACATGGTCGCACTTTTCAAGGCAAGGGAAGGCAATACTGTTAAACTCTTGTGGTTTTGATGGGGAGCCAATGCTGTCCAACTAATTAATAACCTGGAGGTTTGTTGCTCTTCCTCTAGTCAAGCAAGACACTTCCTCTGTTTCCAAACATCTTCAAGTCAATGCACTGCTGCACGTTCAAGATGATTAACAGAATGAGGTCAACGACCCTTGAAACACTGCCAGGTCAATCAATAATTTAACTTAATTGTAACTGAATACGTGAAAGTTTCTCCCTTTTTAGCTCATTTAAAGCAAACTACAACTGATTTTTCGCATATTAAAATTATACTCGAAAGTTCTTACATTTTGATTAATAGGATTTCAGAATTTTTGATTAGTTATCTTCTTTTGGCACTACAATACAACAAATGTCCCATATTCTTATTTTTAATCATTACATTTTGTATATTTTTGAAATTAATAATAAAGCTATATAAATACATGGCCTGTTATAGTACTTCAGGTTTGAAGGCTTTCAATACCAAAATAATAACGGGTCTTGTCAGATTTAAAGTTGTTAAAATGAATCTGAATACCGTATATATTTTTTCCTCTCTCTCTCAAAAAAAAAAAAGATTTAGAGACATATCCCAACAAAAGTTTTAAATAAATCTGTCAGTCTTTACATGAACAATTGTTTGGGGATTCAGAACAGAAACTGCATGATTTCAAAGTTTCAATACCTTAAATATCACATTTCTTCAAAATATGATTTTTTCTTTTGTCTGCTTCATTTTTCTATCTCCTTGGCTTTTCTAACCACTCCTGTTTAGATGCAACCACATCCCAAATCTTGGTGTACCTCCATGTAAGCATTTTCTTGTCATATTCCAGACCTGTGAATCTCTATCAGTCTCTACTTTTTTTTCCCCGCTTCCTCATCACTTTTCTAAATATTCCTCCCCTTTTTATCTTCTTCAGTTCTCTAAATTTGCAAATCACTCTATGAAAAAGTACTTTTACGGGGCTCCTCTTTCCACTTGTTACTTAACCATTCTTCTTGGGGACAATTAAGTAAAGTATAATTGAAATCAAGTGAATGTCAGCTTTGAAAAATGAAAGATGCATCTCTGATCTCTCAGAGGAGAACATACAAACATAAATTGTCTGTTCCAAATCTGAAGGGCATAAGCTCTGAGTTAGGTATATGAGTTGATAACTTTCTGACTCCAAAGAGAAGATAACATCTGTTCAAAGTCAGAAGGTTCTTAACTCTGTGTTAAGGTACTGGTATATGAGTTTTAAACGCCTTTTTGGCTCTAAATAGATGACACGTTTATGAACTACAAACAAAAATCAGAATATAACCCAGAGCCAAATTTTCCCTTCCATATCCTTTTACTTTCTTACTTTCTTTTTTAGTTTGGATTACTAGGCTACGATGGCCATGACTTTTACTTTCCACCCTGTAAACATGTCTGGCACTGATCAATGGTGAGGTGTTGAATCATCGTATACAACATTCTGTTTGCTGCAAAAGAGTCCATCAAAACACATTAACACCGACATCTGGAAGCAAGGGGTCGGGTTTGACTCCCAATTCTCTTCCTTCTACTACTTCTTTTACTCTGAATTTCTCTATCACTCTTCCTACCTCTGTCTCCACCTCTCTTTCTATGTCTGTCTCTGTTTTTACTTCTTTCTTTCTTTTTTTGGTTTTGGTTTGTCTTTTATATTTCTTACCTGTCCTATTTTCCTTACCTCTAAATCTCTTTCTATCTCTACAATGTTTTGAGTTCCCTTTCCTCATTTCCTCTCCCTCTCTGCCAAGTCTCTCCCACTCTCTCTCTTTCTATTTCTTTTCTTAATCTTCTTCTATTCCTTTCCCCCTCATAGTCTGTTCCTCTTCCTAACCCCTCCATCTTTTTCCATATCTGTTTTTATATCCTTACGCCTTACATCCCCTCTTTTCTTGTACTCTCCCATACCCCCCTCTCTCTCTCTCTCTCTCTCACTCTCTTTCCCCCTTAATATTTTTCTCTCATCATCTATAATCATAAACAAATTAAACATTAACACTTTTTTCATATTCTAACATCTCTGTCTTCTTCTCTTTCAGTAGTGTATTTGTCTCTCTTTGTCTCTCTCTGTCTCTCTTTTGCCTACGGTTTCTGTATTTTATTTCTCATAAGTCCTCTTCTCACTTCTCATCCCTCTTTGACTCTCTGTCTCTCTATCCCCCCTCTCCTCTCCATTTCTATTTCTTATCTTCCACCTTGTCTGAAATTTAGTGGTGGGTTGCCAGGCAACAGCAGCCACATTCTTGTGGATGTTTTTTTCGGATCATCTGGTGAATATTAGCGTACGGTAATCACCATGCAGCCATGATTTGCATTTTTTGTAACATCTATGATCTTGAATCAGCAAAATATTTAAGATGGCTGAATGCCTTCCAAGTTAAACTGCTGTATTTTGTATATAAAGCGTATAATAAAATCATGTGCAGTTTATATCAACAAAAAAATACTGGCAAAATATACATGACTTGCACAATTCCATGAGCAAAAACAAGAGTATAACTGTTCATGTCAAATAAAATGTTCCAACATGTATATGTAGCTACTGGGAATGGACAAAACTGTTTGAAATCTACAACTTTAAATCTGAATGTCAATGAGTCGAAGGATTTGAATAAAGAACATATTTATATTTTTTGTGTTTATTTCAAGTTTTGGTTGGTAATTTTAATTCAGACAATAGTGCGCTTAGAAACACCTGTATTAAGCGCCTAATAAATGTTATATATATTAATATTTGGTTTTAAAAAATGGAGGTTTCTTTTCAACCTTGGACTACAACACTGATTAGATCTTCAGTTATGATATGAAATGTATTCATAAAGAAAGGATGCTCGCATATCCCTCCAACTACCTGTAGATTACAAGTCCACTGTTTCCTACTTTCCCTTGCCCAAGAAACCTGTGGTCAACCAAACAGAAGTACCAAATTGTATGATCATCTATTTCTTAATTCTTCTCCAGACATCAATCAAACAATTGAGGGAGCCAAGCCGGATGGGCCATAGCCACTTCATCATTATGCAATCAGTCACGATTGGTTTGTAATTATTGACACCGTAGCTGCAAGATGGTTTGCGGTGATGTCAAATTACTCCCAAGATCCTTCCCAGACATGTCTTAATTATCCATCATTTATCAAGAAATTGTACAAGTCAAATTGTCTCCTGGGCCTTTACTTGTTTGTTCAAATAAAAAATTTCCAGGTATTGCCTCACGATTGTGTAATGTGCTTTATTTCGTAAGCATGTTCCGGAAGTTTTGCAACGTTGTACTACTTCCTTCGTAAATCAATTCTGGAAAGGGCCTTGTTTCTAGAAAACTAATTACAAATGGCTAATGAAATTTGAATATGTGCCATGAAAAAATAGGGATTCATTTCTTCTAAAGATAGATATGACATAATCACACATGACTGCAACTCATTTGCTAATTATGATCAAGACAAAAGAAGACCTACTGAATCTCTTTAACTTTGTGTACTTGGTGTATTGTTATTTGGAGCATCAAAATCTAACAGAAAAACAAAACCAAACAAATGAATTGTACACATTTAGATGCACAGCAGGAAATCTTATGAACTTTCTAAGTATATGATTATGAAGCACATTCTTCAAAAAGAATGATGAAAAGACGGGATTCCTACAATAACATTCCTTTTAAAGAGCTAGGATGGGTCAATCCTTACGCAGATTACCAACGAGGTAAATTACATCACCATCACCGTCATCGCCCAATCTGCTTGGTGAATTCCAGAAGCAACCACTACTAGGAATGAACCTTGCGGTTTGGCTACAGCACTCAAGGTAGACCTATAGTCCAGACTGATGTGCCAAGGTCCTGTTACCTCTGACGTGCGCCCCCCTCCCCCTACCCCGCTGAGGAATCATCATGAGGAGCTGGCACGACCCCAACGTTGCGCCAAACAGACAGGAGGGTGTCAATCACTCACCTAGCTACAGACTTCTTTTTCCTAGCCTTGGCTTTGTACAAAGTTATAAAATACCTTAAAGGCTTTTGTCCTTTATACAGCATGAAGGTTTCATGAACTATTTTATCAAATTTTTCAGAAGTGTTTCACCTACTATTGCCCCCTCCTGTTGGAAGATAGAGTGTATAAGATTTGAAAGTTTCTTTTAAATTTCAAGAGTGTGAACATCTATCCCTTACACCAGTGATTTAAAGACATCCTTGTTGGTACACTGATTCAGATTACATGAAGTGAAACATATAGGCATGAACACTGTATTGGTATAATCTAGCACTCTAAAAGGAATGGAATACTGTCTTCCAGTAATCCATAAACTTGGACTGCTTTTTAAGAAGTGCAGAATTAAACACTTGGACAAGAAATTATACTAGGAAAGGATCTACGGTTTACTTGGGTATAAAGTGAATCAACTTGATCAACAGGTAAACTGTTCCAAACTTTGGATGACATTGACATATCGAACCCAAGTCCCATCATGACCATGTACACCTACAAACAATTATTCATAATGCCCTATGTTTTTCCATAAACGTGATGAAAACTAAATTGGCAACACGAGGCAAAGAAAGTGCCAATTTTCTGTTGTTTTTTAAATGTAGGTCGCTGCGAACAAGGTTTCTTTTTGAAGAATGTCACAGAGCTAGCTAGGCTTCATGCACCCGTCAGCACCCCTAACACAACAAGGTGCGTAATGCTACCTTAGGGACAATACATTGGAGGTATTTGAGGTGAGTAGCTCATGAGCAATTTGATGACATCATCAAGAACTTAACAGAAATTGATGATTTCTGGCACATTCAGTCTCCAAAGTCATTGCTCACAACATTATTCCCTTTTACATTATATAGTCAGAGGCCCTTACCACAGTGAATACTGATGGAAATACCTATGGGGTATGCATTATGTGCCCTTGAAAGTACGCTTAGTCCCATCTACCCACAGGTATGTCAGTATACCGGTAAATGACTTTGAAATGTGTCATAGCAGGTCATATGGATACATATTCTCTCCGTCATGACCTTCACAAGTTTTACATTATATATATTAAAGTCATGAGGCACCGTTGTGTATTTTATAAGGGTGCCCTTTTTATTTAATCTTTCTTTTCACAAAACACGTTACATTATTTTCTAAATAGTTTCTATTTAGTAATATAAATTAAACCATGGAATGAAACTGATCGGACCCAAATTGCAAGGGATAGTGATACAAAAAAGCATAGAAGCATTACGGCAGGTATTGCACCTTAAGCAAAAACAAACTTACTATACTTCAACATAAGTTTGCAATTTAAGATTTTTGGTAGCATCATGTGGTAAGCTTGGCAAAAAAGCAGTTTTCGAGCATCGTGATGTCACCTACTATAATTTTAGAGGATTAACAGCAAAGGCGATCAAAAGGGAAAGGTAAAAAGGAAATGATGAGGAAATGAAATTAGAACACTTGCACATCACTATTTTAGGCCTTTATTTATGGCGTTTACACTAAAAATGAGGTGGAATGAAAAATAGATGGGGAAAGAAAAGGGGACATAATTTGTCAACCAAAAAAAAAAAAAAGTGAGAGTTCAACCAAACTATCATCCTAAATAATCCCCACTTTATTAAGATAGTTGAGCTTTGTAAGTCCAATCTCAGTGTTTTCAGTATATGGAAAGTCTAAATATTCAACTAGAAAATGCATGTGACAATACCAATTACCGGTAACTTAAAATTAAGAATAGAGTAATTAAGAATAGAGTAATTAAGCATCCACAACAAGAATTGTGCAAATTGATTAATACGACCCCTCGACAAATTATGCAATGCTAATTATTCCATATCAAAGATGACTTTTTATATTTAACCTCCAGTATCACTCTGTATTAAGTATTTTAGTATTCTTAAATACTGCATTTTAATTGTGATGATGTACACTTTCGAAAGAGAAGTTCTACTCATTCAAATAAGAATCAGGAGTGAACACCCCCAAACCGAGGAAGAAGTTCCAACATGTCATACTATAAAACTTTTACGATGATTATCTTTAAATACATTGCTGGTTTCATTTCATTCTTATAAGATACCTAAACAAGAAAAAAAAACTCTTGATGTCAGCAACAAAATCTGTATCACCTCTAGAAATCCGCACCCTCCTATATTTTCTCCTTCATATCATTTTTGTAGAGGGATGTTGAGCAGTGATTCATATGCTTTTAGCAATTGAATCATAGTACACCAATTGAAAATCTCACTTTAAACAAAAAACTCTCATATATTTTGAAGAGAAACAAAATACATCATGAAGCTCAAATTTCTCCTCTTTTTAAAGACGTGTCTGACGTTTCAGCCACGACATGTTAACTACTACATGCACTCATTCGGAAAGTTGATGTTCCTGCCTATTACACATGGAGAGACAGAACTAATCATGCTTGGTGGAAATAAAATAGCGCAATTTTGGGGGTATTTCGATTTGATTGCCTTCATTCAAATCAGATACCTTCAAAAACAAGTTTAATCTTGAATTGATATGAGCACCCAAACTTCTACTAGTATCACCTCTAGAAATCCCCACCCTCCTTTGTTTTCTCCTTCATGTTTGGGTTTGTAGAGGGACGCTGAGCCGTGATTCATATGCTGTTAGCGGATGAATCGTGGTGCACCATGGGGAATCAAGAGGGACATTCTGCTTTTATGGATGGATATCCTCTTCCTTTCACTCCCTGTCCCCTCTCCCTCTCCCCTGTCGACCAACATCTCTCCATAGACTTGTCTTTCTGTCTTTCTTTCTCTCTCCACTTTATTTCTCTCCTCGTTATTCCGCTTGCCATTCTCTCTCCCTCTCATTTGTCTTCTACCTCTCTCTCTCTCTCTGTGTCTGCTTCCTCTTCTGCCCTCTTTCTCCCTGTCTCTCACCTTCTCCCTCTCTCTCTCATCCACTTTCTCTTTGTCTCCATCTCTTCTTGTTTCCATCTTTCATATATGCTCCCATTGCTTGATATCTCATTCGGTCTCTGTCTATTTCTCCTTTCTTTTCTCTCAATCTTTTAATAAACATGATGATTTCAGACTTTTTAATTTCATTCATATATCAACAACTTTAAATCACTATTTTTTCTTTCTATTACTTTCCTCTTTTATCACTTTATTTTTCTCATGCTGATTCCCCATAACATCTGCATTTGATATACTTCACTTTTCAGCTCAACAATATCAATATACTAAACATGCAATTTTCATCCTTGAGTCAATCATAACTATTTTGTCAATTCCAATTAAGTCTCATATCTTGTATCTCATCAGTCACCTCTCTCAATATTCTCTTTAGTTTTACTTGCAAGAAGGCATCCAGTGCTTTATTTTTAACATGCACCATTTTCTCACCACTCCCTCATTCCATATCCTTTACCTAATTTTTCTCTTTGTCTCCCCCCTCTCTCTCTCTCCCCCTTCAATCTCTCTGCAGTTTATATGTAATATACTGTACCATATTTATGCTTTATCCTTACCATGAATGCTCTTCTCCTCACTACCCCTACCTACCTACCTACCCGTACCTCTCTCTCTCTCTCCCTCTCTGAAGTTTATTTTTGCTTTGTCCTTACCATGAATGCTCTTCTCCTCACTACCCCCACCTCTCTCTCTCTCTCTCTCTCCCCCTCTCTCTCTCTCTCTCTCTCTCTCTCTCTCTCTCTCTCTCCCTCCCTCGCTCGCTCGCTCTTGCTCCCTCTTAATCTTGATCTGTCTGTGTCTGTCTCTGTCTCTTTCCATCCACCCATCTCCCAAGTTTATGTGTAATAAAACCGATTCTCACTCTCTTTTCCTGTTCACCTCTCGGCAGACTGAGCTCTCTATCCTGTTGATATTATTCAAACCAGATGGTCTGACTTCATGCTCAATTCGCCCTACTTCCCTCCTCTTCTTCTTCTTTACCTTGCTATAATCTATGTGTATGACTCCGAGTCTCATTATGTCAGCAGATGGCCAAAAGGCAAATTTAAACTAAAAAGATCATCAAAGGCCACTTTTCAAGACAAACAAATAAATATTTTTTCTTTCTCTAAATCATATCGTTATACCTTGGGTGGTAAAAACTTTTAAAATTTGTTTCCTTCACACTCAAGATTCTTGCATCTGATTTTCATTTGAACAGATTCATAAAAATCAAGAATTCAACGAAAGTTAAACATTTTGGTTTTGTGAGAATTACCAACAATCTTAACCAAATCAAATACAAATTATGCAATATGGGACAACTTAAGAAATTTTTCATGAAATGAAAAGGAAAATTACCAAAAGAAATGATGAAGTGAACTTCATCCAAGTCCATTCTTGGACATCTCAAATTCTCAACCCATTATCATTACAGACAGTACATAATGTAGTAAGTCACTCTGTATTTCCGACGGCCTTGCCTCTTATTTGTCCAGTATCCACTTGTAATTAGAGAAATATGAAGCGATTTTAACCAAACATCTTGGACGACATCGAGGGACACTCCATCCTGTAGGAAGGGAAAGCAAATTGGGGAAACGCCATTGACATTCTGGAGAGCCACTCTGGCAACATTTGAATTAGTCTACTTACCTCTGATTGGCAGGTTCAGGGAGCCAGGCCCCGCCTCCAACTCTTCGCTGGCCAGGGCTAAGCCCAAGTCTTCCCACTTCACAAGATGCGTTAGATTAAGCTGAGTCTCCATCGGGCTGCAAGCAGGATGAGCTAATGGGAAACTTCCCGGCCCGTACACGCTGAGGTATTTTTGTGATTAAGGGAAATGAAGGGGGGTAATTGGATGGAAAACAATGTCAAGAATAAAAGAATTCTGCTGAGAATTCAAGCTAAGTTAAATAATATTTGGGCAGACTCGCTATGAAGGCAACAACTTCATAATTCTGAATAAAAATGTTTGGCTCCCCATATTAAATGAATTTTGTTTTCGACCCTGAAGAGTGCCTGAAAATTTGGAAAGCTTGTGGGCAAGTCCAAATTGTATATATTTCTCCCATTATGTTACAGACTAAAACAAAGATTTTTGTATGATATGAAGTTGAAAATCCAAATTAAACCTTAGAATATACTAAACATCAAGGAAAATTATATTTCAAGTCCTGAAAATGTAGTACTGATTTCATAATTCATATGTTATTAATTTCACTGAATTCAATAGACAGGTTTAAAAACAATTTAGAAGAATGAATCCCTGGGTACATGAAAATGTTAATTCTTAAACATTTTACAAATTTCTATTGATCTAAAATGGGATTTTTTGTATAGCCATATCTATTGGGGGTGGGGGGGGGGGGGCAAAGTGACATTTCTAACAACATAACTTGATAGAAAAAACATTGATTTCTTTTAAAACTGAACAAAGTAATAAACAAGGGAATTAATGCTCATACAGATATCAATTCATAACAAATGTCTTGTCAAAACATACTTCTCTGGTTTCCTTATTTCCATCAACCTTCAAGTAGCTCCCAAAATATTTTTCAACATACATTCTGAGATTTAATGGCACATGCCCTAAATTGCATCTTCATCATTAGACCCCCCTAAAAAGGATAATAATAACAACAAAACAACTAAAATACAGTAGTCAATTAATGAGCAGTAAAAACTTCAACCCGAGGCATATTTCAAACTGCATCATGTTCCCCCTTTTCCATTGCTTCTCTTCCGTCCATACTATATCCGCAGGATGTAGTTCATTCGTGAGGGCCTCAGGGGGAGAAATTAAAGGCCCAGAAAGAGAGAGAGAGGGAGGGGGGAAGAGAGAGAGAGGGAGGGGGGAAGAGAGAGAGAGGGGAGAGAGAGGGGAAGAGAGAGAGAGAGAGAGAGAGAGAGAGAGAGAGAGAGAGAGGGAGAGAGAGAGAGAGAGAGAGAGAGAGAGAGAGAGAGAGATGTCTATTAAATACATCCCTACATCCTTGAGTGCATGCTATTTAGAAGAGGATGTAGCTCCATTTAGCATAATACGTTCAAGTGGGTGTACATCATTACCCTTCAAGGAGAAAATGTTACAGCTTCTTGGTAAAAAATTAATATAATCAAAACGGGTGGTTGCAGAAGGTTAAGAACTCTGTACTTCAAAATTAAATAAACAGTGGAGAAAAGTAATAGCCTTTAAAAGGTCAGATTAATTTAATTCGGGGAGGGGGGGGGGGGGTTGGATTACGCCCCCCAGGATCTTGGTCACAATATGATGAAACACTACAAAACTTGACATAAATATCGTATAATGAATATAGCTTACTAGTTGTCATAAAAATATCAAAAACGAATTTTTGAATTATTGCTAATCAAAAAATGCACATTCATGCACTGGCAATTCTACAATTGTGTACCATACATTTTTGGGGAAATGCACTCTGATTTTTGACATACCTTTCAAACTCTTTTAATACCTACATGGGCCTCAATTTTTTCCTCTTTTTCATGAACTGAATTTATATAAAATGAATGCTTGACCAGACCATCGTTGCCATCCGCAAAATCATGCTGAAACTTTTCTTCATCAACAGACAAACGTTTATTCTATATGCTACAAGACAAGAAATGCTCTTAGAATTTGAAGTACAACTAACTTATCAGTAGCCTATAATTACAAAGTCCATTATGGCAACATTGTGGGGTTTTGTATGCATTCAACAACAAAAAAGGAAATCCTTATTGAGGCTAAGACCACATTCAGGGAAGTATCTACTGCCAATTAATTTTTTCTTTTTTTTTCAAAAAAATGCATAATGAAGAGAGAGAGAGAAAGAGAGAGAGAGAGAGAGAGGAAGACAAACAGAAAAGAGAGAGAGAGAGAGAGAGAGAGAGAGAGAAAGACAAAAAGAGAAGAGAGTGAGAAAAAACAAGAAAGAAAGACAGAATAGGTCGAAGTACACAAGAAAATTTGTTTAAATCTTTTGGCTGCAGAAATATTTGAGTCATTGAATTGGAATATTCTCACTGACATCTACTCCCCCCAAAAAAATCTTGAATTTCAAAGGCTCAAAACTTTAATAGTGGCTTCACAGATAGACAAAAATGCATACATGTACATCAAAGCCACATATGTATTAACAGTAATCACAAAAACCAACCAAATGCACAAACAAGACGAAATAATGAGACAAATTGAACACGTTGGAGCCAACCAACAGGCAGTGAGAACGGGAATCTTCTGGACATACAGTCATGGCAGCCATGCAGGCAGGCAAGCAGGCAAGGCAGGAAGCCTAGAGCCTGACAGAGGAGTAGTCTCGGATCTGCGCATCACAAAACAGGAGATATTTGTCATTTCCTAACGTTTCTGTCGGCATGGAATCATCATTTCGATATCCTCCTGCCAATGGGGCAAGGATATCCCCTCCCAGCATGCGGACCTAGCTAGGTCTTCTCTAGGTTTGCAACTAGGCTCAGGGTCTAGCCTGTCTCTGTACTGTATTGGAAAGTTCTGTCTTTCAAGATGTTTCAGTCTTATAGCTCTATCTGGATTTTTGTTTGTAAAAGTAGATTTCTTGCAGCAATATTGTTATTTATCACAGCATTTGAAGAAGAACAAAAATGAAAAAAGCATTCTTTTATAAGCCTTCTAGTGCTATCAAATAATCCTAAGCTAGGGTTATAATTTCCATAGCTCTTTGGAAGCGCATAGGGACATTATATTTAACATGATATGCATTATGCAAGAACTGAATATTATTATAATTATGATATTTACCCTCCATTTAGTTTCCTTTGAAGTCACTCAGTTCAAGTAATTTACCAATTTTAAGAATGAAATAAATAAATATGATTGCATATAAAAAAAGGAAATACAAAAAAAGATAGGCAAAACAATAATGGTTTCAAACAAATCTTTTTGTGTACTTTGCTAGACAAAAAAGGGAAAAGACATGTACCTTGTTCATTCACTCACTCACTCACTCATTTTTTTTTTTCTTTTTGGGAGTGTATGTTTAATTTGGACTTTTGGACCCTTTTGCTTTGTGATGCCTAGGTTAAAGCCCTCTACAACCCTTAACTACAATCTGGACAGTGAAGCTATATATGCACATGGGACAACAATCTGACTGCTATTACTTTCATTGTTATTACTCCAAACATAAAACTGGATATAACGCCATTCAGTTTTACATTTGCATCCTTCCAGCTGGTGCAGTTTTCTTCCTCGTCTCGTCTCGTCGTTGATGTCGTGGCACAATTTCATTTTTGGCTCTGAACCGCTATCAGGATGTTAATACTTCATAGGATATCCACTCTACCCCCTGACTGGCAAAATAAATATCCGATTCTCACTAAGACGCCACTGCCTGTTTGTTTGCATGCAGGCATATCCAGAGTTGACATGGATGGCTATGGGTGCCGTTGCCTTCATGCCAGGTTTTTGTTTCCAACCGATTTGTTTAGTCTCACTTAAAATCAATAAATGGAGGATTGAGGAAACAGAGAGACTTCTGGGACCTGTTTCATGAAACTTGTTATCAATAACAAATGCTAAATTTCTATGACAAATTTGCTTTCAGCCAATTAAATGCCATGATTTTGGTAGCTTCTAACAGTTATTGTAATTGGTTATTGAGATCAAGTTTATGACACAGGGCGCTGTTCTGAATAAAGCAAAGGTACACTTATAAAAGTGAAAGTTATCACAAGAATGAAAGAATTATCATCTCAGAATGCCTTTCTTCTGGTATTTAACCAAAAACTTGAATTGATTTCAAAGGTGAATTCCAGAAGTGGTAGATCTTACACTCATATGGTGTTTACTTGATTAGATAAACAGGAAAAATAAGTCAAGATATTTGTCTTTTGAATAGGAAGGTTTTCTTACAATGAGAGAATGTCTAACACTATAGAGTTTTTATTTTCAAATCTTTTACAAAGCACATAGTCTAGATTAAATTGGGAAATTCCTGATTGATTGAATGATAAAAAGGCGTATGGACACACTCTCAAGAAGGGCCAGCATGATTTCTAGCCATTTATTGACATTGACATTGCCCCATTTCCCTCCCATTAATGAACTCAAATACTTCCAGAGGGAGGTTGTAATAACTAACAGTGCATATCACCTTGCCCTTCGTCATTTAACCATGTTATTTTTAAACATGACTGCAGAAACACAGGTCTTTTTCAATGATGTGTCGACTTGTACCACAACACAGGACTCCAATGTTCATGTATATAAAAACGACAACAAAAAATAACATCACCCTATTTTTCCTTCAGGAGATTGTTTTTTGCCTCATGAGAATCCAATAGTATACATATTAGATGGGTGATAATGTTGTGTGATTAGTCAGTGGATTGGCTGACAATGTATTTCTTAATGAACAAAGAAGGGAAACAAAATAAGCCATAGAGCACATACAACTGTACATCACTTTGTGAGAAGTTAATTTAAGATATAATCAAATAGGACCTTTCCATGGTTTAATATGTTTTGTTTGTTAGGGAATCACACATATTTCCTCAACCTTTAGCAGAATGTTGTTTTCATAGAACCTGCTCCTTGCTGCACCTGTGCAGTGAACAAAAAGGGTAGAATGTGCACATCTTTCTCCACCCTACTATCATCTCCTATAGAGAAACATCTCTTTCCTTAGAAGAGGGGAGAAATGGGCTTCAACAAACCCCTCTCTCACACCTTCAGGGGTTCATGTGCCCCCTTCCTGCTCTATTGTACTTGTACCTGATCTTAAATGCACCTGCACAATATAGAAGGGTAGAATATTCACATCCTTCTCAAACCCTACCCTACCCTGCTCTTTTCTCCTTAAAGAAACAAGTCTCCTTCCTAAGACGAGGGGGGGGGGGGGGGGAATGGGCTTTATATATCCCGGCCCTTTAAACAAAATATATACTTAAAGGGGATTCATGTGCCCTTTCCTACTCAACTGTACTTGTCCCTGGCTGCACCTGCACTACAAAAAAGGGTATTAAGGATATGAATATCCTAAACCCTACCCTCCTCTCATCTCCTAAGAGAAACAAGTCTCCTTCCTAAGAAGTGAGGGAAATAAATCCTTTTCTCCCACCTCCCGCTTTGAGAAGTTATAAACACCGCTCACAGAAATGAGGAGACATACGTCCTAATTCAATTCATATTGTTCCTTGTTTGCAAAGTTATGAATAATCGTAATAAAAAGTAATGGTAGCAGCTGCTTTTGTAAAACCAGCCTGAGAAGCAACATTCTGGAAACCGAATAAAAATATATGTAATAAAAGCTACAAAAAACCTGGAACAGAGGAATATCTAGGCCCAAAATCAAAGGAATAACCTGACAACTCACACCCCTGATAAAGTGGATATGTATGGTACATACACTGTCTATACACAGAGAAGAGAATATGAAAGAGATTACGGTACTTCATTGATCTGAAATAGATGAGATTTACATATTTTTGGAAAGGTATCAACAAAGGTATCAATAGATTGAATTTGTTTCACATGAAGATCATTCCATAGTGAAGAAGCTCCCCATAATTTGCAAAGGCATGTTATGTAATAAAGAGCATCTCTCCTGCCTTGCTTTGCATACAATTCGACATCCTCAACTCCTACAGCATCCTTCAAACTCCAAACCTGAAACTTCTTCATCAAACCATCATGCCAGTGATACATTGTAAATATGAACAATTGAAAGAGGAAAAATAAATGAATTGAATTGAATTGAATTGAATTGAACAATGGCCCACTACTACTTTCACCAAACAGAGTCTCATTCCCATATGTGGACCCCCCCCCAAAAAAAAAGGAATATTATAACAAGACATTAATATATAAATAAATATATAAAAATGAATACTAAATATTAAATATTGATTGAAATAAAATATAATAAGAAAAAATAATTAAGTAAAAAATAATAGCAGTGAATTAAAATAATTAAAGATGTGAATGTATGGCAAGTGGAGAGAGAAGGAAAGTAGGTGCTTGCAATAAGGGCCCCTATGCATACTGTGATCTATTGTGTTACAAGATACAGAAAACGTGACATACAATTTCATACTTTTTTGGCCCACACATGGTGTTTATTTTTAAAGGTTGTTTATTACGTCATGTGATAGAGAGGCGTAAGCAGGAAGAAGCCAAACAAGAAAAATGTGAAATTAGGATGTGGCAAGATTAAAAGAAGAAGAAAAAAAAGAAAGTATTATAAGAGGAAATGACCTTCTCTTTAACAGATGCGGTACATTCAAGTTGCTTCTTGTATCCTTGTCTAAAAGCATATTATACGATCACCATCTTTAAATGATCTAGATTTTTATAATGAATTGTCTACAAAGATGTTAATGGCTTTTGTTTAAATTCACACCAAAGCTTAACCCTTTGTATGTTGCTATCGCATATTATGTAACAAAAACATAGAGAGATGTGCATTATAAAAAAAAAAATGCATGGTGTTAAATGGGTAGATTATTTTCTACTTAATAACTTTAATTATACATACAGTGACTCAGCCGCTCTGTTTATGTTTGTTTTCCTTGCTAAATTATTATTATGAGTAATTTCAAGATATTTTAACTGGATCACAGTTCCTTCCCAACAAGGTTATCAGCTAAATTTAAATTGGTCCTGTACCTTTAAAGGTATTATTAAACTTGAAAACATTGATTAAAATAAAATATAAATCTGAAAGGTGATATGAAGCAAGGGCATATGGTATTGACATTGGTATGGAATTCTTTCTCTTATATATGATTTTACGAACACAATAGAAATACAATTGTCATTCATAATAATTGTTATCAATTTTCCTTCATTTATAAAAGATCATGGTTTCTTAAAATTTCCAAGGATACAGATTTTCCCACTTTCTGAGATAAGGTGAATACACAATTCCAAGCACTGTCATGAAAGAAAAAAAAAGGGACTGTTAACAGTATTTCAAATTTGATTAATTACAAAACCTCCAGTCAATGAACCAGATCATATTACAACGGTAAAAGGGAAGCATTTTTTTATGACTCCTTTAAATGAGTAATGCCATCCATTCATTTATAATTATGTGGTATCAAATTCATTTCCTCAAATACCACAATGATTCATTTCCTCATGTTTGTAACGGAATAAAAAAACGAAGTCATGCTCAAAGAATGATTAAGTTTGTTGACTCGTTTCACTGCCAATCTTACACTGTTTTAAAAGCCCATCAGTTTTGTTAAGTGCTTTTTTTTTTCCCTTTCAAAATGTTCTACTTCAATATTCAGTTCGTAAATGTCTATTACTTGTTGCAATGTCAGTAAGCATTATGCAAATAATAATGTTCACGACATTGAATGATACCATTAGAAATTCTTATTTCCTCTTAATTTTTATTGGAATGTACAAAATCTCATTCTGACACAGTCATGAAAGAGATGTCATAGACACTTTTTTTGTTTTTTTTGCATTGTCTTGATTAATGGTTGAAACTTATCCTATTCATCAAGGACATGGATTGTCTTTTTCTGAATCAAGCATTTTTCTCAAAGTTGCCAGAAAAGATATTCTCCTTTTAAGAACACCTTTCCAATAATAAATACATGAAGAGAATTAAAGGTAACAAGTTTTAGTGTAAAAAGTAGTGATTTTGGACTTTCAGTGTTTCCAGGTTGGGCATTCAAATGCTAATTTTCCATTTCAAAGTTGCTCGTACAAAAACAAAATTTGGTGACACAATGATGGGCACATGTTTTGCTGGAATTTGAGTTATTTTTCTTTTGCTTTTGCATTATACAATTCTGAATAAAATTTAATGGGCCAAACTGTAAAAGCAGATTTTGTCCTTAACAGATCAAGATAATTTTTCTACAAACCATCTTGTATGTCAGGTACATTTAGCATACAAGTCGGTCAGCCCTTCAGTCACTTAGAGGTCATGGATGGGGGACTGTATTTTCTTGATGTATATTCACGACCCAAGACAAAGAAATTATGATTTCCCTCACATTTAGACCCAATCCTTTCAAAAGAGAACAGCCTTGAAACAAAGTCATATTCAATCTCTAATTCAATCACTTGGCCGGATCTCTAAATATTCTTGAGGAAATTTTCAATCATCATTATTTTATATTTTGAGATCAATTCCGGTGCACAAATTCTCACCTGTGATTTATATTTAGCTCAGAAACACTTGTTAATAAAAAAATCTTTGGAAAGTAGAATCATCTGCCAAGACAAAATCCTTATATTGTGGGGCCCTACCTTGAGCAAATCCGTTGACAAAGTGATCAACTGTATCGAATGTATGATCATGGCAATGCAATTGACATTTTTGTAGTTATTCACAAATCCTCCATTATTTTGGTGTTAAAAAACTATAAGGTAAATATGTAGCTCCAATTACTCCCTATATATATGACAGCGTGATTTTAATACATTAAATCATAATCAAGGATGTTTAGGGATAACCTTATAAAAACATCACAAACAACTACTGTTAGTCTTGCCAAATAATAAAACTTTCATGCGAATAGATATTTGCAACATCTAATAGAATAAATTGAAAAGAATAGCTTTGAAAGACAGATTTAAGAGCTGGCTAAATATATGTGTGCTATGTATTTGCAAAAAGATCACTGCATTTCCGTAATATTTTGACACTCTGCCAAGTTTATAAACATGATACATAAACCACTGTGTTTATTTGTGTATATATAAGCCTGAAAATACGCTGCAATTACTGACTTCCATCAAATTGCTCAACACGTTGATGTATTGACGCAGAAGGTGGTTTGATATTTTGAAAGAACACAAGTAAATGGCACCAAATAAAACCTTAATTGGCTGACACAACATCCGATTTCTGAAAAATCGCCTACTAATTTACCCACAGGCTTCTGCCCTTGGCCCTTAACTTTCATGTCCTAATGGGGAAACGTATTGACACATTAGACCTGTAAACACTCATAGGAGTTCAAATAATGAATCAAGGGTGGTCTCAGGAGGGGAGGGGGTGAGGGGGAGGGGGGGGGGGGGGGTAGGATAGGTTAGGAGGTGTATATTCACACCTTATAATTTAAGACTTATTGCAGATGTTCTGGAAAGGGTACTAGGCACATGCTGTACTGCCGACTGTGATTTCTGTGTTGGGCAATATCCTACATTTGATCAGGGGGGTGTTTCACAAAACTTGTCATCAGCGACAAAAGACAGTTGTTATAAGCTACTAAAATCCTTGCTTCTGATTGGTTATCAGCAGATTTGTCACTGACATTTGTAATTTGTCATTGAAAAAAGGCTTTGTGAAACAAGTTCCTGTTTATACTTATTTTGGCAGTGCATTTTTTGGCAAATGGCAGAAGCAAAAACTTCCGATCTCATATTCATATAAATGATTGTGACCATTCCTATATCATTTACACTGTAGCGTGAAAGTAGAGGAAGTTATGTTTCAAATATCGTTAAGTTTGATGTGCAACTTTTGGCCTAGAAAACATTGTTATGCAGACTGAAGGAAATAATAGCCAGAAAATAATTTACTTCACATGACATTTCAGACACCTAGACGTTGTGACATTTGGCTTAATATTAACCAGATACTACTACTACTATCAAAACTAAGATATAGACAGAGCACATATCCATCAGGCGATTCATATGTCACACCAAGTACATCCTACACTACATGTACTTTGAAATTCTGCTCAATCACAACTGCATTTGAAGACTTATAGGTTATGAACTTCTCACTCCCTCAACCAAATTACAGCAATCTTGATTAAAAATCTTGCCCCTTCCTCTCCTTCCATCGCCCCCCTCCCCGACTTCCACCTTGAACTACGCCCTTGCCCCGATCCCACAGCCAATAAGAGAGGGTCCGTCTCTGCGGGATACTGCACTCACTGATGGATAGGTAACTCAACACCTGGCACGCCACGTAACCCTAAACGAAAAGGATCCAAGCTTGGTAACTCAACGCGCACTTCCCACTGGAGGAAAGCCAAAGCGCACCAAATTAGCGGTTCCCGTAACCTTGGTTTCCATCGCAAGACATCAGACTGGAGAACCGAAACTCTATCTTCTAGAACGCCAAGAGATTACATCCTAGATAGCACCGCTAGACATCCTCATAGAGTTTGCAATAAAGAAATGAAAAAAGTATGAAAAAGGGAACGGGCATGTGAATAACAATAAAAATAAACCAAAGGAAATGAAATAAATGCTTATCTCTCGGAGCTAAACTACATCAAGCTATATTTTGCCTCAAAAATATCAAGGTGTATCCATGTCCTTCCTGTGATTAAGTGTATCTCTCTAGTGAATGGGGGAGACAGTCTGCAGGGTAGCAGTTGTGACCCACAGAACATTGACCTCGGCTCCAGATAATCTTTAAAAAAAGGGTGCAAAAGTTTACATCAATGCTGTAGTGCTTTTTTCATTTTATCAATGTCTTATAAACCTTACAACATCTAGCCATTAACTTTTTTGACAATGGATAAATTCAATGTTCATGATGTTCCTTGAAATTTCTGGACAACAGCTGATTTTCGAATAACGTATACCAGATTAGTAAAGATGTCACTGATTATACATTTTATGCAAAAGTCTTCCCTGTATTAATACACCCGAGCTGTGAAGCATAGATCATTCAAATATTGCTACCAATTCAATGAATTGCTAACTTCAAATTCTGTAACTCTATTCCATAATCATCAAGGTTTTATCTGTTGGTGATTTAAACTGTGAACCCTCATTGGACAGTCTTACAGAATGATTGATTGATTGAAACTTGCATTCTATTTCCAGATGCTTTGGATCTAGGTTTCATGCCTGCATCACATAAAAATGAAAATTGAGCATTGACGAAAATAGCAGAGTATTACAGGTTTAATATAAGAGCATCCAAATATTAGAAAATATAGAAAGAGAATGACATCACAGTCTTGCTATCACATAAACTTCAAAATGAAGCTTGGATGTATTTCCTTAATCATATTTCAAAATGCCAGAGTTTCATAGGAGCTAATAAAAAGAAGAATCTAGGTTTCGCGCCTGCATCACATAAAAATGAAATGGAGCAATGACGAAAATGGCAGAGCATTACAGGTTTAATATAAGAGCATCCTCGGAAGACGAATATTACAAAATATAGAGAGAGGATGACATCACAGTCTTGCTATCACATAAACTTCAAAAATGAAGCTTGGATGTATTTCCTTAATCATATTTCAAATGCCAGAGTATCATAGGAGCTGATAAAAAAGAGGTTTCCTCGAAAGATAATCTAAAAGTGTATTTCCCTATATCCACATATGGAGTGCGGTCATTAAAAGTATGTCATGGCCCGTTGCTGTTTTACGTCATAGTCATCAATCAAAGTATGATGAATTATCATCACATCCTTGACAGCTAAAGATCTCATCTTCCTCTGACCTTCAACAATTTTTTTTCTTTCTAAAGATGTTCCCCCTGATTTTGATTTAGTTGTCTATGATGTTCGAGACTGTTTTCTACCCACTCTCTATCTCTAATATCTGTTTTCTCCACATGGGATAAGAGAATGAGAAAAAAAGGAAGGAGGGGGGAGAGAGAAAGAGAGAGAGAGAAAGAGAGAGAGAGAAAGAGAGAGAGAGAAAGAGAGAGAGAGAAAGAGGAGAAGGATGACATCACATATTTTGTTAGCAACAAACAAACTCTTCATTTGACACATTCAAGTATGGAAATAGCCTTTCAACAGTCCTGAAGGATAGTGGCAAAATGGTGGATTTGTGACACTTGCTGCCACTATGTACAAAGATGATTTGGTGGGAATAATTTCCCTAATGCATTTATTCCCTTCATATCTTCTATCTAACTAGATGTCAGTGAAATAATTTCAAATCCTACTCTCCTACAGATTAAGTCTATATTGCATAGACTTGCAGTGGCCACTTCGCTCCCTTTTTTGGTTCCACATAGAAAAATAATATTGGGGAAAAATAATCAATTTCCTTTTTTATGGCGAAACCTCAGATGCCTTGCATGCACTACAACATAAGTAGAATTTTCTCTAAGCCTTTCGATCATTCCGTTTGGGTGAAATGTCATTTATGATTGAAGGGGAGATAAGAGCTAAATCCAGCTGCAGGGGTTAAATATGGAACATTAGGCCTGTCTTCATTATCTTGAGATTGCCATATATCCAGCTATTTGAACTATCCCGATCACAAACTATCCAGCTAATTTGCGTCTTCATCAGACCGAAGTAGCAATTAGCGGGATATTTGGTTGGGATTGTCATCCCGAGATTGGGATAGTTTGCAAAATATCCCACTATTCGGCAAAATATCCAGCTATTTGTCCTGTGCGTCTTCACCAGACCGAAGACTCGCAATATGCACTAACGCTGAGCAAAATATCTCGAGCTAATTTCTCAAGGTTGAGTTTCAAGTTTCGAGGTCGAATCTCGAGCTGATGAAGACGCGATTTGTAACTTCGGGATTATTTCCCAAATCAGAAATAGCGGGCTATTTGGCAATCTCAAGATAATGGAGACGCGCCTAGTGGCATCACAGCATTGACAGGAATGGGAAAGGAATATAATGGTGTTTGATGAAACAGGAGGGCTGAAGCCTGCATGGCTACTCCCCCCAAGAGAGGGGCAAAAAAACATGGAGGAAATCATATTAAGATGAGGGAAATATGACAGGCAAACGCAGCAAGTATTAACTGAACACCATGCAATAATGCCCAAGACTTGAAATAGAGTTGTAGGAGGATAAATAAATTTGCTAAGTTTCATGTTATACATGTTTTGGGGAAGATTAAAATTTTACCTGTGTGTTAATTTTTTCCAATGTGCCATCATGACAATTAGAAACTAATAATTTGCTCTTAAAAATGCTTTGCACCTGGGAATGAACCCATTTTATAAGTGGAGATTAATGCCATGATTAAGACATCCTCAATTAAAAACTTCCTCAGTGTGCCAGCGCCCTATGAAATATGGCGTTAAAGCAATTAAACCATGAAGCTGTAGGTCCGTTTTATAAATACCTACACACGTATACTTACTTGCTTTTAGAGTAGTCAGGTAACATAACCATCAACATCTCTAGCATTTTATCTAGCTTAATGCTACATTGCCAAAATGTAGAAAACCAGACAAAACTAGATGGAACTTCAACTGCGCGCAGTCGAAATGATGCCTCCGTCATAGAGCAATTTTACAAACCAAAACAGAAGAAATTTTTCAAATTCAAGTTCAATTGTAATCCATTAATGGGTTCTCAGAATATCGTGATTACAAGCAATTTCTCATGTACATATATGACCCTTTGATCTTTGACCTCATGACCCTAAAATCTACTCAGTTCATTGGCTCTGCAAGATGTCCAGAGTTAAATAGTAATCAATCTGTCAGTTCTAATGAGAATGCGTTCACAAGCTATTTTTGCATACATAATGAGCCCATGACCTTTGACCTATGACCTCATGACCCAAGAATCGACTCAGTTCATTGGCTCTGCAAGATACATACATGATCTAAGTTTGGCAGGAATCCATCAATCTGTTCTAATGATAATGCGATCACAAGCTGTTTTTGCATACATAATGAGCCGCATGAACTTTGACCTTGACCTCATGACCCCAAAATCTAATCAGTTCATCGGCTCTGCAAGTAACATACATGACCTAAGTTTGGCAGGAATCCATCAATCGGTTCTTTAGATAACGCGATCACAAGCTATTTTTGCATACATAATGAGCCCTGTGACCTTTGACCTTTGACCTCGTGACCCCAAAATCTAATCAGTTCATCGGCTCTGTAAGATACATACATGACCAAAGTTTGGCAGGAATCCATCAATCGGTTCTTCAGATAACGCGATCACGAGCTGTTTTTGCATACATAATGAGCCCTGGGACCTTTGACCTTTGACCTCGTGACCCCAAAATCTAATCAGTTCACCGGCTCTGTAAGATACATACATGACCAAAGTTTGGCAGGAATCCATCAATCGGTTCTTCAGATAACGCGATCACGAGAACGGGACGTACGGACGTACGTACGTACGTACGGACGTACGTACGTACGTACGTACGTACGGACGGACGGACAACCCGAAAACATAATGCCTCCGGCTACTTCGTAACGGAGGCATAAAAAGTTCTCTTGAGTGCACTAACATCATCTCTTCTTATTGATTACAAGCCACTCTATTATCTAAAATCTGTCCACAATATTTTATATCCATTGTTGTGGGCAGGTAATAGCCTAGGCCTGGGTTGGTAATGGTGAAAGTGATGTTGAAATAGGGTTGCTGCAGCTTAACATCTCACCGTTTAAATGTTTTCCAAATACTTATCATATTTCTAGGGGCACTAGAGAGACACTAAAGAAGCACTAGAGAGGCAAATATCATAAAATGTCCTTATATGGTAACTTGTTTCAATTTCTGACAGGATTTTCCTACACTTCTCACCAGTGGGAGTATTTACCCTCTACTTTGTAATGCCTACCATACTATCAAACACATCGCACCATTTGCCAGAAGGAAAGAAATGTGACTTTCATTTAAATTTCAAGCATGCTGCTATTTCAAAAGGATATCCATAGCTGCGATGGGGTGACGGCCTGGGCCTGCAGGAGCGGCGCTGACGGTCGTGACGGTGGTGGAACGAGGGTCGCTACTGCAACACACCTGAGTGACAGGGGTGACTCACTGGTGCTGAGGGAGGGGGAGAGGAAGACAAAACTCCCCTCTGATACTGGGCTAAGGTGATGACATGGGGCACCCTCCACCCCGTCAGAGCTGCAAAGAGGAAATCAAAAAGGGGGAAAAGGAAAGGAAAATTATTGCTCTCACATCTGTTCTACCTGTGCTGCATTTATAAGGACATATTCTGCAAGGTTATTGCTTCTGTTTCTCTCTATTGCGTGCAATCTGTAACATCTATGATTGTATCAGTTCTTGAAGGTAGTTCCAGCTATTTGCAAAGCTCAGCAATAACCTTCAAATTCTAAAAATGACCAATCATCAAAATCAATATACCTGAAATTCTGAAGGAGCGCATGACAAATAAATGAATTGAATTTCTTTTTTATCATAAGTGAACCAGGATTTGCGTCTAGGATATGGTCTTATATGTATATTTTCATTGAATCGTCTTTCCTTCAGAAAATGGCCATAACTCCAATTTACAGAAAATAAACAAGTACATTGCAGAACATGTCACTGAGCAGACTCAGATCATCAGCTCTTCAGTTATCATATAAAAAACTTTTTGTTGTCTTCAATTAGTGCTCTAGGTTTTCATTTCCCTTCTATGCCTGCTACTTACATGCTTCCATTGTCAGGGGCATATTAAATAACCCTTATATCTCTTTACATATCACTGTATTTTCTTTCACATGGCTCTGCTCTAACCTTCTTCATAGGGTCTGGACAAAATATGGGGGTCTTTGTACATATGCCCCTGTTTACATTTTTCACAGGACCCGAGTGCAATTTAGATAGCTTGTGTGTACCAAAACCAGTCATTGTTTTAAACCTTGGCTATGGGATAGATTGTCCTCTTTCAACTGCATAAACCAACAACTGTAGTTCTGTACCGAAAATCCTTTGATGTATAACCAATCATATCTCAATCGCACAAATGAAAAGTTTTCCCTACTGATACACAATAGTATCAACCACAAACACCTTGATAACCAAAGAATGCCATTTTTTTTTCTTGGTCAGGATTGCTTTGTCTCCCCTGATCAACCTTGTCACGGTAAGCCAGGTCTTTGCCAAGAATTTGCAATGGCACGTCTGATCTCTACAGGGAGGGTCATGGCAGGAGGGGTAATCCTAGACCCTTGTTCTTTTTATCAATGATGATGATCCATCTTTCCCATTTGAAGAACCCAGCAGGTAAATAAGTAAAGTTTAAAAGTTTGTTGCTAGACGGATGAGTCAAGTATTCAAAGATGGATGAGTCATGTTCTTTGTTTAAAGGTAATTTCAGTCATTAACAAGCAATAACCGATCTAAATGGAATTTCATAATTATTTTGTGGGATTTTTTTAGGATCAAGAGTATTTTCTCACTACATGTATCTAACATCAAAAGTTTAGAGTTTTATCAATGATGATCTATCTATCATATTCCAAGAACCCAGCAGGTAATAAAGTCAAGGTAAGTATTTCGTTGCCAGACAGGTGAGAGGAAACGGCAAAACTTCTAAAACCACAGGGTAATACCTGTACAAATATCTTTGTACACTGAAGAAAGCAACAGTTCTTTCTAATTTAATGAGACAACTTTGTAATATTTGCTCATCAAATTTTTGCTCTCTGTTAGCTATTCTAATTGTTTTAGCCCTCAAAGTAAAGACGTCCAATGGATAAAGTACTATAAAAAGAGTAAAATCAAAATGAAGACACACTATAGGAACACAGCTGCTGTGGCAAGTTTTACAGACACACTGAGAAAACATCCCCATATATAGCGCTTGAGCCTATTAGCTCTTACCTTGGCTTTAACAATTGTTTGAAATCAGCATCCCTAATAATTCAGAAATAAATGACAAATCATTCAACACTGCTACTGATTTATCACAAATTATTGGAAAAGATATTTATGATATAAAGATAAAGGAGGATATATTTGAAAACTAATGAACACATTTCCTCTATGTCTTCATTTGAGACTAAACAGAACCGGAGAGCTAATTCCCATCCTGTATATCTGGCACTTAATGCAAGTGAAGGACATGAACAATGATTTCAAAAGTCCTAAATCCAGGACAAATTCCATGGAAATGTGAAGGTTTTAGGATGTCTATCGTATCATTTTTCATTTCCATCACCACCAGTGTTTATAAATAATCCTCTTTGCCAGGATGAGCAGAGGGATTATACACCAGCTAGCGCTAGGAAACAAAGGAGAAGAGTAGACGTCACGTCCTTGGACATAAATCGAGAGGAAACAATCAACTCCAAAGACCCTGTGAATCATTGTTTTCGTTCATCCCCGATATTCCCCCGTGCGCCTGAAAATAACCTTCATTAGGAGCGAGCCTAGCCCTGATCTGTTAAAGACGCTATTACTCATATAGCATATCTCCTGTATCCCCCCATAGACCGTGGGGGATATTGTGAGATCATACACGTAATGGCTTTAGAGTAAATTAGCGCAGTGCGATTGGTGCGTTGCTGAAGGAGGTGCGCAATTAACAATGGGCATCCCCGCGCTATTCTTCACGGAGGATACGTAGCTCAACCGCTGGTCGTCCTCAAGGGGGAAGGGTTTAATTTGCTTCCCTCCTTATCTCACGATCATGTTCAACTTGTGAAAACAGGCAGTATTTACGGTCAATTAAACAATTAAACATAATAACAATGCAAACGGGTGCTCAGAATAAACATGGATGGAAGGCATTTTTAACTTTGGTTGGTTCAGGTTAGAGCCCCAGAAAGGAGTGCCATTTTGATGTAGCCTATTCAATAATATACATGCAGTAGCTCACTAAATTTAGTATACCCATTAGAAAACTGTGACTAATTCAAAGCAGCTGAAATACAAAAAAAAATCTGTAGGTTTCCACACAAAAAATAGAAAGTGTGAGAGCTTTATGTTGGCAAAAGACAGTCATTCCATGAAACTAAACAAAAGCTTTGAGAACAACTGCAGTGAAATATGCACCCCTTTCAAGGTGCACTCCCTTCTGTGAGCTGAAATGTACCACAATTTTAAGTTCCTCTCTTTTAAATATAGATTTCATTTAGCATATATATGTGCAACTCAAGTCATGCATTCTATCTTGAAATAATAAATATACAAAGCAGTATTGTGACAGATATAATTATGATTTAATACACTGGAAGAATCCTCCATTCTATTTTATACTATATAAAACATAGTCATATAAAACAGAATGGAGGATTACGTCCAGTGTATTAAATCATAATTAGATCTGTCACAATATTTCATATGCATTTAAGTGGATTTGTAGATTAGAACTTTGTGAATTGTTATCACGATTGTTAGCCTGTCATTTACAAATACACAACATACACAAGTTGTTGATTGGGACACATTTTTTTCATATTCTTTTTCAAAAATCAATAAGAAAAATACATGTTTATTTCAATCTAAAAAGGGTATATATATGTTTAGCTACTGCATACTGTCAAGATATGTTTTACAGTTGGAAATGTTCTAGGATACGAACTATGGTGTTCAAAAGGGAAAGGAAAACAATATATGCTGGTGTTAGTTCAGAGGAAACCTGTCACAAGAGTAATTTGGAAATGTTACATCAGCTAGGGACAGAAAAATTTTCTCTATATGTTATCTATTGAACTCCATGATTAAAAGAACATGTGCCGCAGGACATATGTGGGAAGAGGCATGCAGTTTTACACACATCTTTTTCCAAGAAAATAACAATTTGCTTTGAAATTTACCAACATGCTGATGAAGTCAATATCAATTCTTTATGGGTGTGTACGAAATAGACTTGTTCACAGACTAACGTGCAGCAAGAGGTGTAGCTGCCCACTAGATGGCAGTATTTCAAATGTGTTGTATGCTTTATGGCTTCTGTGCTCTTGTTCCATGTTGATGGAAATAACAAGAGACCCATTGCCATAAATGTTCTGCCAATTGCATTTTTTTGTTTGGGGGGGGGGGGGGGGGTGTCAATTCATCAGGCAATCATAAAAGTGTACTAAACACAACTAACTTTTCTTCTGCTCATCTGTTAAATTCATATTTTGTAATAGCTTATACATAAATAAGGAAAATTTATTTTAATATGAGTTGTTTATAGTGATAGTATGGATAGTCCACCAACACGCTTATTCTTTTTCCATGATAAGAATTCCACAATAGAGGGCAGTATCCATATTTTTCTTACCAGACACACCAGTCCCAAGGCATAATTAATCCAATCTCCAGCAAAGAGGAAACATCGTAAGTGTAAAACCAACAAAACTGAACTGTGTTGAAAATATAAACAAGATGCAAATTGATTTCATAAATTTGTGACTTCTGTTGTCCAAGATATAAAACAACAAAAATGTGCCATAGAAAAAGATGGTCTGAACTTATATTCTGAATCAACAAACAATTTTAGATGAACAATATTTATACTAAAACTAAAACACATTAGTCAAGTTCGGTAATAAATCCAATGAACAATGAAAACACAACACATCAGAGAAATTATTGATTGTAATTTTCATAATTAAGAAAACAGTATGATTTGATGAAGTGGTTTTTTTTTCTTACAAATGACTAGAAAGTGATTAAAATCATTGTTTTAGTTCAACTACAATACTACTCATTCAATTGATAAATTCAGAAATGATATGATGTATCAAATGGCTAGAAATCAAATCAAATCAAATCAAATAATCTTCAATATTACACATTCCCTAAAAGAGAACTAAACTGCAGTTGAGAGTTAACAAATCATGATAAAATACATAAAAAGCCAAAATTTAAAACAAATAAAACAAACGTTTAAATTTCATAAACAGCTCTCAAACAAGTATACTCACATTATGAAATATCGTGCGTCGGTGATCATGTTTATACCATGGCAAATGGAATCAGATTCAAATTGTTTTTCCCTACAAAAGGGAAAAAGAAATGCATATACCTCTCACAATTATTAATTACATAAATACCTCTTCCACATTTTAACATGCTTAAATGATTAATGATATACATAGAGATAAAACTCATTAGGGTTAATGCTCTACTGGTTCTCGACAGATGGTAAATACTTTATGATTTTGTTTTGGTTTTTACTATCATCTTCATCTCCTTATTATACATACGTCTATTATTTTTGGTGAAAATGAAACAAGTAAATACATTTCAATCATTCTTACCCAAAATTATACGAGAGAAGCTCCTCAGATGTTGAAGAAAGACCAACTGAAATCTGTTGAAAGGAAAAATAAGACCACTTATAAAAACCATTGACATATATTACAGAGTTCATAGTTCATACATGATTGCTTTTGTTTTTGTTTTTTCTTCAAATTGCCACTACTTTTCAATAATTGATGTACAGTGAGTGAGGTAAATGTTTCGGCTGCAGTCCCTTTATTTTGAGCACAAAAAAATGTCATTCTTGAGAGAAAATTATGGTTCCCTTTCCCCAAAAGGCAAGAAGGACTTTGAGATGTATATTCAGTGAAGAGGTAGAAGGCTGAAATTATCATGAACTTTTGAAATCCCTTTTTATATTACGATTCCAGATCTAAGTTTAACCAGTATTAAAATGGCACACTAATATAATTTTTTCTTCAAGAGAGTCACAGTATTTTGTAAGGTGTGTGGTGGTCTTATGACATCCATTTTCAAAATATCACCATGTAGCCCCTAGGATAGGATTTAAACTCCTAGATCCTCATCTGCTAAGAATAGGGAATTACAGCTTCTTCACGTACCGAGGGATGAACCAACTTGAACCTGAACAAGAAATTCCTGACATCCATAGCGCACTGTGAGAGCTCCACCATCGTACTAGAACACTGAACAAATAGAGAGGTGTACAAAGAGAAAAAAGAGAAAGAGAGAGAAAATGAGGGATATGTTAAAGAGCTGAGAATATGACTCCATGTAAAAATTTGTCAAAATATATCTTGGTTTAGATGCTGCTTATAAGTATCGGCTTGCATGGTGATGTAGATATACAGTAGGCTTGCGGTTGCATCATGTGAGAGAGGGAGAGGATTGGGGAGTCCTGAAAAGGACCACACACAGCGTCTCGTCGACACCACACCCCACTCCTGGATTCGGAGCACCCCCTAGTCCGCAACCCGGAGACTCCACCCCAGACAGACAAGTAGCTCACCCGAGCCCACACGGTCATAGTACCTCCACGTCCGCAACCCAGTGACTTAAGCTCACGCACGCCAGCTATTCCCCACTTCTGACGACGGAGAGTCATCCTGTTCGAAACGTCGAGCCACTGCTACCACCCATCCTCTCCAACCGGCGCTTTAGTTCTCCTTAGAACTATAAGCTAAGAAATTGCATGTTCATTCAAAAGAATGTGATCACTGATCATAGGCACTGTATGAGCCTTACATCTCAGCATAATAGACACCCTTATGTGAGCCTTCCAGAGGCAATCATGTATCAAAGTCATTGCCAAACAATGGTTTACACAGAAAAATTGGAGAACAGCAATTGTTTAGGAGGGGGGACCTCCAAAAGATGATGGAAATTAGAGCTGAAATTTTGCTTTTAAAAAAATAATCAAGTCAATACAGGTACTCCTGAAATTCTTTGTGGAGTATCTTTTTAATGAAAAATGTTGTTTACCTTTTGAAGTCAGTTATAGGTGGGCAATTCCATAAGGGAAAAATTAAGAACAATTATGAGTAATATAGCCCATTATATACTGATTGATGCAGATTTATAACATTTCAGCTAAGAAAGTCATTGAAAAAGCATTGTTTCTACTCTTCGTGTTCCATGCCATGCATAAGTACATCACAAAGAGCTATGAATCTGCCTAGTATTGAAGGAGGCAGATTATCTTGAAGAAGAAGAAGAAGAAGAAGAAGAAGAGAACTACCTAATTAAGTGGAGTTACCCAGGTAGTAAGATCACTTACTTCTAATGTGATGTTGACTTCAGACCGAGTGTTCTGTGCAACTGAACAAGCTCCCTCATGGCTGATATTGAGTCCTCCCTTTTCCATGGTTACAATGTACATCTCCTCTTTGGATTGGTTCACCGCTACGTATCTCATACGGGAAGCACCACCACATGCTTCGGTCTCTGCTGCAGACTTGTGAAGACCCTCACTAAGAACCGATGCCAGACTTGGACAACCATCTGGAGAATGTTTGGACAGAAGAGATGCATTATCTTCAAATACAAACTTCATCGACAAACATTATTTAACCATTACATTTGACAGACAATTAGTTTGATATCAGCTTGATCTTGAACTTATTCTAAATATTGGCCTTGTATGTTTTGAACACCTGGGTCATCTTCTATAGCGTTGTGATTGTTTGAAATTGATCAATAACCTGCAGAGGTATGTGACAGTTACTCTGTAATTGACTGGATTTGAGTATGGTACTTGTGAATGATTTGGATTGATCACAACTCTCTTTAGAGGGTTCGTACACTTTTTGCCGAATAAAATTCTGTGATTTCCCAGAGTCAAATGTGGCACATACAGTTAACAAAATTTGAGCAGAAGATAAACACTCCATGCCATGATAAACAGTGTACAAAATAGAGAGCTCAGCGCTGCTTCGCCCATGTTGCGTACATTGAACTTACACTGGCAGACATTGCATCTAGCTGTTCCTGGATCGCTATATGTTGGATTATCTGTCGGTTATGGAATGAAGTGTTATAACCACAAACAAGGTTGAGGGTTTGTCACATCATACAGAAAAGTAACTTCTTAGAATGGGAGCAGGAAATAGACTACAGCCTACAACTAATTTTGACAGTTTAAAAGATTAAAAAATTGTAATTATTTGAATATTCAGTCATTCAATATCATCATTTCTTAATACATAAGACAAGAAAAGTGACTGATTCTTTATCAAGTCAATATCTCACCTATGACACCTTCACATGTTAGCAAACTTGTCCATGTTCCCTGAGCAATAACTGGATGAGAGAGAAACACACAATATGTAATGATAAAGACGATGGAGATTGTATGAAGATGATAAAGTCTTTCGTTGATCTTGTTTTAAGAAATAGAAGTACAATTAAATTAAATTAAATCTGAATTTATTTGTTACATTGACCAAGTCTCCCTTCTGGGTCATGAACCATTCAGTTATCAGAGATAAAATAGTGTAGGATTTTTTTCTGATAAAAACAGTCTACTTAGAAAACAGTTTCCCAATGGAGTGCAACTCTAGTTATCCTCTATCTTGTCTCCAACATTCCTTATGTACTTAAGCAGGTACTGTAGATTCTGTGTTTGATCATTGCACCTTTTCCCACTGGGCTATGAGACACTGGTAAATTTGCTATGCTACAAACAAACAGATCGTTTTTGGTACAACACAACTCACTTAATGAGACTGATATCTTAAAAAGGTAAATCATTAAATGGCACTTACAGTTCACAACATTGCATGGAGTCTTGTCCTGCCTTCTGTTGACTCTCACATTCAGTACTTCATCATGAACAGCCCGGCCACTGAATGTGAATGCTGCTCTATGTGTCAATAAGCACTCCAATATCTACAAAGAGGGAGAGAGAAAGGGGGAGGAGAGAGAGAGAGTAAGTCAAGTCAAAGTATACTGAGAAGATATCCAACTACTTGATCTAATATAAAAATTGTTTAAAAATTCATAATTCATTTAGGCTCATATAAATATACCTTTCTTTCTCTTTCCTTATAGAGAACAGCAAGGTGATGTTGACAATTGCATTAGATGATAGATATTACATGCTTAATAGTTGCTATCTGATTAATCCGTGCCTGTCTGTGCTTGGGCAGGCTATCTCTATCAGGGGAAAGACAACAAAACGTTCTGCAAAAGTCTGCAGTGATATAATGAGCTTTGTGTCCGTAAAGAGATTGAAACATAAAATGTCAGAAATAGAGAACTGAGATTTTTTTAATTGCCAGTATCCAAGACCCATGGGCCACTTTCATTGATACCAGCACATCACTGATTATATGGTCTTTTTGGTATTTATGGCTTAGGTCGTCCTGAAAGTAAAAATAAATATAACAACATCTTCTACACAAAGACTTGCAGCCTTTTCACACACAGCTAAAATTCATCGTATATAGAGATGATTAGAATCATCGTAAAGTTTTAAACATGTTTATAGACAAAATTTCCCAGTGTGAACATCGTTTATACGATGTTGGGATAGAAACGAAGTCGCGATCCATACGCCCCTAAAAGCAGGCTGCAGATACGAAGTTCGTATCTAGTGAGCTTGAAATTTTGTGTGTGAAAGGTTATTCGTGTTTAAACGTGTTTCAGACGTGTTTAAACTGAATGGAGCGTGCGCTTTGATTGATGTGACATGACCTTCAATGCGCAATGGCACTACTGCGCATTTTACTAGCAGTAGTTAATCACTAAACGATTAACGATCGCACCGAAATTTCTGTGTGTGAAAGGCTCGTGATTAGTTTAAACACGTTCGAAACACGTTTATACTAGTCATGTTTATAGAATTTTAGCTGTGTGTGAAAAGGCTGCTTGTTTCTTCATTATGTGAGTATTCCTTTTGGGGTGGCAGGTTTAGTATCGACCACAATATCAATCATACAAATTTAACGTCTAAAATCTTACTTCAATACAAACTTGAGACAGAGCCATCACTATTCAGCTCAATGGTGACCAGACAGCTCCATCTCTGTGTGATATAAAGATTCAAATAGAAAAATATTTCATCTGAAAGTTCAAGGCAGATTTGTAAAAATTAATTAAGAGTAGAAAAATATGAAACTGTAGACAAATACATTTTAAAAAATACACAAGACATTCAGCAACAAATAAAATTTCCAAGTAATATAAATTTCAGAGACAAAGTTCCAACAATTGCTACAAGTTTAATATTTTAGATTCATGTGTTGACTATGGCTCAGGTCCATGTATTATAGGTAGACTGTCTAAGGGCGCGTTCATGCTTGATTTTGAAGGTAGAATGAGCGATCTGAAACGCTCATCGTAAACGCTCATCGTGATCGCAGTTCCACGGTGTAGCTGTTCATGCTTACTTCTCTGGCTCATCCAGGCAATTCTCCTTGTGTGGCATTGTGTGACCTTCACTGTGCATGCTACGTAGACCCACTAGAGGTCAGTGCGTTGACCTCATTTAAACGCGTTTACAATTGTAAACGCATCTTTTTGTGAGTTTACGATCGGCGTTCGTGATCGCCGTTTTTCGGTGATTCTACAAAAGTGAGCATGAACGCAAGCGTGTTTTAAACTAAACACGTAACAGATGCCTGATTCTGGCCGTCAAAATCAAGCATGAACGCGGCCTAAGTGATGTACCACTGAAATGCTAAGAAAGGGGCAGCCAATGAAAATTGATGGCAGTCTGTAAATTAATTGGGAAGAAACTGTAACATGATCTTCAAAGCGAATGCCAGTCAATAAAATGTCTCATTTTAATTTCTATTTTACAGATTTTTTTTTTTTTAAAGACAGAGTAGATCTACTTTAATCTTGATAATGAAGTGCTAACGTCATATTCGCTCATCGTCTCGGTTACTGGTTCCAAACATCAGTCTGCCCATGAGGTTCACTGCGACATCATGCAAGCAACAGACTGGAGAAGGGCAAATATGTTTGGCGCTGATGTCACCACCACGCCATTGTTTAGCACAAAATTGTTTGAAACCAGTTACCTTGACAAACCGGGGTCATATGACGTCACACTTTGTACTCTATACATGGCATCAATATTTTTTATTTAAAAAAAAAAACACCCCAAAACAAGAAACTAAAAGTAAAACAAAGACTAAATCATCTGTATTAATGGAAACAATTACAAGCCCAAAATACTTGTTTTCCCCATAAACAGATTGCACTATCATGTAACATTTTGTTTCTTCTTCTACCTTAACATTTTCTACAATAATACCACCTTAATTCTGTACTTATAATTATGTAGATCTAGGTCTAGGTCACAGTACTTGTTACATAACATGCACGAGCCAAAGTTGGGTGCGCTGTCAGCTGATTGGAGTAGTGCATCAACATGGACCAACTATTCTAAATTCAGACATTTATATTCATTGATAGATCTATTCAAACCGTCTCTTAGTCTTAAATCTACAACTCATCCCATAAAAGTGATCTAAACGTTTATCATAATAATATTAAACAAGTATAAGCTATGAATACATGGTCATGATAGACAAAGAGCCCTCTAATTGATAAAATGATAATAATACAAATATTCTTCGTCTGAGTCTGACACAACCTAGACGCAAGACTGGTCTTGGATTAATAATCTAGGTTCACAAATTTGCATATCTGCTCGTCTGCTCTTAGCACAGTATACATTTAATATCACACCAAAACAGAGACAGACGTGGAACATAAGCAAAATATACCTTCTCAAATACTTAAATATTACACAATGCATATTCTCTCATATAAACTATACCTGTAAATAATCTTTCTTTGGTGAAACATCCGTAAAAACAAGGGCAAGTCGACGAAGTTCGCACACATGTTCGTGACAGATATGGGCTACAATGAACTATGAACTGAATTTAACACTTGTATAGACAGGGGAGATTCATGCTAAATAACCAAAATGCTTTACAAAAAATGAATATAACAAAATCATTTACCGTACTTAAAGTGATTATGATTTACGCAAAATGAAAGCCTCAGGATTATCAAGAATTTTTAAATAACAGAAATTACAGTAATTGTTGTTGATATTTTTGTGATACTTTTTGAATTACTTTTTAAACTCAACCCTTTCTAAATCGACTAGTCTTGATCTTGTACCACGTGACGTCCAGCCAATGATATACGAGGACCCCCTGTGAAAAGAGATGTTGTTCAAGTCTACATGCATTGTGTATGTACTGTACGTACGACGTGTGTAATGTAAACGTATGCGCTATATGCATGTGTAACGTAATTCGACGATTACCGCTGGATTTTCAGATGCGAATTCTACTGTTGATCTCAGCTGGCAAACCCAATGTAAAACATGTAATTTGCCGATTTTTCATGGTTTCATGAAAGGCTTACCACAAAAATTTGTACCAGTCAAGATAAACACCGAGGAAATCATCTGTCTGTCGTCTGGAGAAAAAGAATCATGGTAAAGTATTTAACTTCGAAGCAATATATCACATATTTCACGAATTGTTTTGCGTGTGTTCTGCCTTCTGGCGAGTCGTGCTGCAATCCACATACAGTCGTAACGCATACGATTTTAATGATGTGCAACAAATGGATGACAGGTAAAGGTGTCAATAAAACATCAATAATTGTCTTATCCATTCTGATTTATGTGATCATTATACAATTTACATGATTTCTATAAGCAGGATAACATTATGATTTTAATCTTCGAGACAGATATCTGTGGTTAGTGATAAAATGGTGTGTTAATTTTATGATAAATTTGCAAACTGCAGTGCGAGTGTAGTGATTATTTATGGTGATTGATCATGATTCATTGGTCATTTGTGTCGTGAATCAGGATCAGTGCAGTGCTCAAATATGTTGTCTAAAATGAATGACTAAATGTTCATTAATAGTACACCCAAGTTGAAGTTATACCCAAGTAAGTAGACTAAAATAAGTATACTATAGTGTTGCCTTGAAATTGAAATAGATGTGTAGACTATCTCATGATCTCAGCATCTTTTTTCTGAGACTAGTAAGGAGTAAGGCTCAGTCGGTAAAGCATCTGCCTGTCGGACCAAAGATCTTGGGTTCGAATCCCACCCAAGCCAGGCGGATGACTGAAGCGTGCGTTGTGTGTTTACGTACCCCTCCCCTTCTTTCATAGTTAGAAGCAGGCTATGTTAAGTGGAAAACACTCCGATAGGACGTTAAATGGAGAGTCACCACCCTTGCACGTTAAGAACCCACTGCTCAATTCGTAGAGTATGGGAAACTCTGGTGTATTGGTCCACCTGCACACCCCAATCAGGCCGAGTATATAAGGCATCTGTAAGAATCTTCAGTATTGAAGGAGGCAGATTATCTTGAAGTAGAAGAAGAAGAAGAAGTCTTTAACTTGCCAGAAAAAAGTTATACGACCATGATGATCGACTTGACTGCACTCGCCACTCCGTGCCACATTACACTTTTTTTATTGAAAAGAGGAACAAAAATTATCCTATAAATAGTTGAATGATTTTGAAAAATGTAATCATGATTGGAAACCCTAGACCTTAATGTCAGTGAACCTACATGTAGCATTTGACTTAAAATTAACGAGTATTTTCTTTTATATTCCTGTAAGGCTGTAGACGTAAAGGTCTACAGTACTTCATCTGACAAGAATCTCATCAAAATTCAAGCAAGAACAAGACTTTTTCACAAGAAAAAAAAAGGCTGTGTTATTTTGACTGTTCAAAAGTCACACATGTTCCCATGTCTGTGTAGTCATTCAATTTACGCATGGTTCAGGGTCTTTTGCTTGAAAAGATAACATCTTGATGTAGTATACTTAATCAAACTATTAATAAATAATTATTAATTAATTAATAAAACTAAACTTTTCTCCATACTATTAATTTGTGTACTTTTTTTTTGCTTGATAGAGAAAAAATTCTTGTGTTCGTTGCATGATTTGTTTTCACAGAATCACACACAAGGGCACTCTGGCGGCTTGTGATGTGTGTATGATAAACCCCATTATCCTCACTGGGCTTTGCAGGTAGATCTCTGACTCCAAGGAAAGAAGAAGAAGAAGAAGGAGGAGCTTGCTTTAGATTGTAGATTTGATAGACTGCACAAAGCCCTTATCAAAGTTAATCTAATTTTGTTTTACTCCAGTTGTAGGTTCAGATCTAGATTACATTGGAAAAAGGGTACTTCCCATCAAAGGTGTGGGAGACATTCATGGCTCATGGGGTTAACAAATAAAGATAAAAATCATTTTAATATTAGGGCAAGGATGCATATGGACAGATGGAAGCTATTTCAGTCAGAGTGGGCATTAGTGTGTGCAGAGTTTTGTGTGAAACTGATGTTACGTGTTGCTTTTACCTTAATTAAAAGTTCAATTTCAGTATCTAAAGTTCATGTATTTCTTTACAGAATTAAATTCTAAAGCTGATAATTTGAACCTAGTAAACAAGCATGGAACAAGCAAAATCAATTCTGATTTTTTTTTTCTTTTTCTTAAGTCAGTACTGTCTGATACTAGATCAGATTGTGTTGTTGAATAAAGCATTCTTTCCAGTTGACATGTACTCCTTAAGATATGTTTACATGTAGGCTACTAGGCTAGGAAGCTTTCAATAATCCAAGGTATTGAATCAAACTTTGATCAGGAGTACATTTAAACATTTTACTTAAAATTTGATTTACTATTGATCTATGATGTTGCACATGTACAATGTACAGGACATTGGTCTTTACTCTTTAAGTCTGTAATTGAAACAGCATGGACAGATGATAAGACAATTATCAATTTGCAAGTAATTTTTTTGTTAATTCTTAATACTTGGAGCTCATCAACATCCAACATTGTGTTTCTGAACAGAACTACATACAGTCTATAAATTCATTTATTGCACATATTGTATAATTGAGTGTGACATTTTATTTGATAAATTCAATGTTGTTTCTTTTCATCCCCAGGCTGGAGAGGGGCCTCCATTCCTGACAGTGGGGACTGACGTCAGTGCCAAATACAGAGGAGCTTTTTGCGAAGCCAAGGTCAAAGTGGTCAAGAAGTTGGTGAAATGCAAGGTGAGTTTCGTTAACCATGCATTCATGCTTCATGTCAATAGGTGAATTCATCTCAATACTGTAGGTGAATTCATCTCAATACTGTAGGTGAATTCATCTCAATACTGTAGGTGAATTCATCTGTTTGTAGCAAGAAGGGCATTAACACTTCCCCGACTGCTTGAGACAAGGAATTATGCAGTAGGATATCCAGCAGCTTCTGGTGACAAGTAGAAGTGGCTGGATTTGTAACTATATATCTTTGACATATGAATGACCACCCTACTGGTTCCCAATAGACAAACTGTCATGCAAATTGAACCATAGTAGATTGTCTGTTAATCTTAATGAATAACTTTGAACATTTGATTGCTTTTTATTTGTATTGGTGTTATAAATAGTTTAAGAATAAAACACTGTCATCTCTTTATGACCTTTTAATAAACCCTTAATAATGTTATCCAGTGATTAATATATATGTCATGATTATTGGGGACTTGGATACCTGTTGCATATAACTTGAACTTGAACATGAGATGAACGCAACATCTGTAATCACAATCAGTTCATTAACATACACATGTACATACCGTACATATATTTTGCAGATGATAATCAATAAGTGTATCTTGTATATACTATTTGTTGTGCAATGAAGGGAAAATCATAATACTTTTATATTTATCATTATATTCAGATCAACTTCAAAAGGGGGACAAGCTGCATAGTCACCGATGACTTTATCATAGGAAATTTGAAGGTAAGTTTGACAAGAGGTCAATATTTGTTCTTCTACATTTCCTTACTGTCACCAATTACTGTAACTTTGACCAATCAGTGTCATGGATTTTACCATATATGTTGTGTTGCAGATTTTTTTGAGAGAGATAATACTTTCACTGGAGCTTTTATATTTGCACTTAACATTGTCTGCTAATTATGTCCACAAATAGTTGTATAAGCAGGTAAGTAAAATGTCTATTTTGAATAGACTGACATGTGGCAGTGAGCATGTCTCCTACAACTCATAAACTTATGAACTGAATCCATTTCCCTTTATAATGTTTCTAGAAATATCCATCAGTCCACCTAGAACGATTTCATGCAACTTATTTTCCCATGTGTATAGATTTGAATTAGTATTTAATGATTACGTGGATTGGATTCCCGTACTTTCTATGATTGATGTGGTGGAATTATGTGGACAAACTTTTTATTGCCATTTCTAGAAATATGCATCAGCACACTGGGAATGATTATGATTTCATTCTATTCAAGATTTGTCCAATGTTTAATATTCTAGTTACACCATGTACTTACATGAAGCTTGGGCGTAGTGTTTAACAGTTAAGAGAAGGTTGAGTTCTTGGAGAGGTGTAAAATAATTTTTGAGCATTATCATTGTTATTATGCAAGTGTGGAAGAACATCAGAGAAAAAATGTCCCCTAAAAAGGATGGCTCTTCAAATTTGATATGACATCAATCATGTCCATCTCATAGTGAAAGAATAAATGTTGCATTATCGATTGATATCTAGCATAATCATCTTTACGTCAAAGAACAAACCCACCACAAACACAAGTCTGCTTTTTACTGTCCTGTTAACATGGCAACAGTATTCTATTAGCTGAGACATTTATTACAACATGGCATATTGGCATTACTTGTACTGTAAGTGTTCTATATTGCGTATTGGTGTAACATCAATACATGGCGTATAATGTTCCCTCTTTTTTGTCATAAGAAGGATCATATCAAATTTGTGTAGCGGTTTAATTAACAATTTAAGAATCTTGGCTATTGTGATAACACACACCTTCTTCAGTCAAGTTTTCTATTCTTAATTTTGATATAAGGCTTATAACCATAGAAATATTGTTGTAATGATTGTTGAGTATTGTTGAGAACACAAGTACATGTGCATGTAAATGCCTTGCCAGGTAAGAGATTGTGTTCCAGACGATTAAACATATATAGTACCAGTACATATGCAAGATATTGAATAAATTGAATTACATTCCCATTGCATAGTCAACAATGCAATTTGATCGTGGGTCACTTAACTGCCAAGGTTAACTGAAGGACAAGCGGAATGACCTTAGATGTCACAGACATGCAGACTTGTTAAACCAACATCTGTTCCTGTCATTTACCATAGATACAATGTGTACTTTTACAGCTACCGGTATAAAGGAAAGGATATAGACACGACAAAATATTTTTTTGCGGGGTCAAAGGAAAAGGCTTTTATGTTTACAAAGAGACATGCTGGAACATGTTTCCCTGAAGATCGGGCTGTGGTTCTTACATGCATGTATTGTTCCATGTCACTCTGCAAATGTTTACATTTGTCGTCAATTTAAAGGGAAAGTCCCCCTGGAATCAAGCAGAAAATGAAAGATATATATTTTTAGGACCCAAGAAGTTGTACTTTTTAAAACTATAGTCAATCAAACACAAAAAGTTTCCTTTGCTATTTGCTCTCCATTTGGTATATGATAGAACTTCTTTAGATATTCATTGTTCCCCCAAGATAATATTTGATGATACCTGTACCCTAACTATAATTATTCATCGAACACATCGCCTCTATGAATTATAATCATTTTTGTTTTTTATTCTATTAAGATTGGTGCCAAGGTAGAGGCTAAAATAACTGAAAGTAGTCCATATGAAGATGGAACTATTATGAAGCTGAATGATGCAAGTCTCTACACAGTTGGTAAGTGAGATCAACTTTTTGTAAACTGTTTAACGTTGTGAGTTCATTCAATGTAATATTGTGGGTGTGTTAACTTGATTTTACCTGGAATCTATTGAGGCATATTCTGTTGTGAGACAGCGGCACTTTTATCCAGCTTTTTAAACCTCTTTTTCTTTTTCTTTTATGCTCTCTCTCTCTTATAGTATTTGATGATGGTGATGAAAAGACTCTGCGAAGAACCTTGCTATGCTTGCAAGGAGAGAGACACTTTCATGAGAGTGAGGTAAGTGCTTTTCTTTACTGGTCTTAACTTTCCAAGAAATGAATTATCACATGCAATGTTTTCTGCCTCTTTGATATCACGGAGGAGTTGTTTAATTTAACCATGCAAAATGATAAATTTGTATAATGATAAAAGATATTTATTTAGTCTTGTGGGAGTAAAATTTGTACTGCTAGATGAAAACAAGAAGCACTTGATATTAATGAAATTAATTGCCCAACCTTATACAGTTTGGTATTTTTCTTTCCATACTTGCAAACCTTAGATCACTTGCCATTGACTTTTCTGTAGCAATGTATGTTACACTTGAGTTATATCTGATAAGTTTGATTGATTGATCAATCTAACATGTTTTGATAATCTGTCTTTTCTTTTCATGTTCAGACCTTAGATCACCTGCCATTGACAGATCCAGAGAACTTTGGTACTCCTGTCATGAAAGACAGTAGTAAGATGAGGAGAAAAAGAAGAATGAGTAATCGCTCACAGTAAGTATTATATGTTGTGAACATTTTTTAAATTAAATTAATTTATATATGTATATATATTTTAATGAAGTATACAAATGTCCTTCAACTTGGGCCACATTTAATTGTAAATCAATTAAAGAATATTAACTTAACTTGCCGTACTGAAGAATGTTAAGTGCAAAAGCTGCCAATTTGTTTTCATGGCATTCTGTAAGTTTAATATCATTACAACAATCATAGCTTCCATATCCTTGGTCTGATTGTCCTCAACCCCCCCCCCCCCCTATATCTGTTTCCTTTCTTTTTCTCTTGAACTTGATTATTTTATTTTCTGCTTGTAAACAAACACTTTGTTTTGGGCTTGACTTCTGAGCTTTGCACTTTGCACTTTGAAAAGATGATAGAAATCACATGATTTTTTCATGTGGAAAGTCTTGTAAATATGGACAATTTTCTAAAGAGACAAGTGTAAGAATCCTGTTTCCAAGTGATTGAAATTCCTTTTCTTGTAATTACAGGAAGAGTGAAAGTGGAGAAGAGGAAGAGGATGAGGAGGACAGCGATAGTGATTCTACCAAGAGACATCGTAAGGAGGAACCTGAGGATGCCGTGGGCAAGATAGTCATCGTAGAGATGAACGAGAAGAGGAAGAATTCCTTCTTTCCTGCACTGGTGAGCGAACACCTCTACTTGATTCAATGGCTCTATAGTAGTGGTGGTAGTTATTTTACCCGACAGCTAAGAAAGCAATAAACGCTTGTTAGTAAGCAACCAGAAGACCGACGGCTTTAGGTCCTCTCTGAGGGACCTGGTAATGAGGATTATTGCCTCACCAAGGGGGAATAGTGCATCGACTTGGTATTGAACCCGGGTCACCGGATTACAAGACCATTTTAGAAGCATTGGTCTTGAACAGTCCTTCGTAATACATACAAGACAAGGATATTCAGTTGAGATTGAATTTGAAGATTATACTACTCCATTCTTCTGAGAAGCAAAAAATGTGATAGTCAATCCTGATGCTTATTCTTGTATTGAACACTGGAGAAGTCAATCACAATCTCTGATGATCATAGAAATGTCAGTTATTTCAAATTGATGAAAATATATGATGTTAATAAGATTCAAAGTTAAATCCTCATATTGATTGAGTGCTTGTTCTTTTATCTTTTATAGTAGGTGAATATTTTCATTTAGTTATTGATATTGTTTGAATCACACAACAATTTAGCAAGTATGTTTTTAAAGTCGTATATTGTTTGTACCTTCTTCAGCGTGTTCTGAGATAAGTGCAATGTCAAAAGATGTACTATATGAATAATCCATGTTGCTTGTTACAATTTTTGTATATCTGTAAATAGATATTGATAGAAATGATGCATGAATTACTCTATTGAAACAAGTATAAAGTCTATGTCTAGCTGATATGATGTAATGATTACTGATCTCTTTATTGTTTGTCTTTTGAAAAGGTTGTTGATCCAAGCTGTACAAAAGATGTCCAGACCAATCGGAAAGACTATATAGTGGCGCGATCATTCAAGGATAACAAATTGTAAGTGACGGACCGGTAGACAACACTTTCGGTTTATATGTATTGTATAGAAATGCACTTTTTAACCAAGGAAATTCTGTTGTTTCTTACCAAGTAATCAGTTGTTACCGATCATCTAGTTTAAATCTCCTATTATATAAAAACTACATGTATTTTCAAGATTTTGATTTAAATTGCTCAGAGAGAAATAAAATTCAAATGCTTGGAAATGAATCTTTATCTCCAATTCAAGCTTCGCAAAAATCTTAAGTAAACAATTATATGTTTTAACTTTGTAGTATAATTTGTAGTATAATTTAAATTAAAAACTTGTAATCTTTAGTGATGATTCCATCAATTTCAAATTTCAAAATGTATGGATAGTTGATTATCTGTCCACTGTTCTAATATATCAGATGGTTTTTGGAGAATAGACAGGGTAGCTCAAGCAAAGTGACACATCAATTTTGATTTAGTTTGCGATTACTAGTTGAGTTGTAAGAAGTAAAATCTATATATTCAGTTCAGTTCACTTTATTCAACCATTGCAAATCAAATATCTTTATTTCAGCTACACTGTTTCCAGAACAAGTAGGAAACCATTTCTGTCCAAGGATCATACGTACAAAGGGGATGTAGCTTCTCTCAAAGCAGGTAAGCACAAAGATAACAATACATTAAGTAAATTATGACATGTCTTTTGGAAAAAAACAATAGATGTTTTCTTTAAAAGTAATTTGCTTTTCTTTTATTTGCAAGATGTAATATTTGTCAATAATAACTGTTGTTTTAGAAGTTGTTAGAATATTACCGAACATGGATACAGTTACATAGGATATGAACTAATTTTACAGCACATTTGATCTAGACTTTATCTTACATTTTTGTTCATTTTTCTTTTTGTCAGATGCATTTCAAATGATTTGATAAAAAATGTCTCACTTAAGCTGATGAAGGCACTCATGTTTAAATTACATTGTACTATATATTACTACACATCATATTCATATAACCCTTAAATTCTACATTGCATGATTCCCCTTGTTTAATAGCAATGAAAGAAAATGAATGTAAAGAAATTTGTATGGAAAATAGAAAAGTCATCATTTAGTCAATGCATGTGGATATTTTTAATGCAAGCATTATGAATGAGGGTAACTAATTACCTTCTATCCATCCCCAATATCCCTTTGGTCGTACAGCCAATGAGAAGGCAGTGACTTTCATCGACACCGGCCAGCTACCCCCGAATTGGGATATGGAGTTGCTAAAGAAGAAGAACAAGACCGGTAAGCAAGTACAGGTGCAATCAGAGGACGAAACCAGCGAAGATTCATCTGATGATGAGTATGACATGGAGAAAGATGCTTGGCTTGCCTCACTCCACAAGTTCATGGAAGAAAGAGGTAAGGTACCATCTGTTGAGAGCTTAGGGTGGGGGATTGGGATGGGGGGGGGGGGGGTGGGGGGGGGGGGGGGGTAGGGGGGAGGGGAGCATCGACTGTTAAAGTGACACAAAGACGTAACTTTTACCAAAATGAGTATTTGATATCAAAATGTTCCGAAAAATGTGGGCTTTCCAGGGAAACACAAAGACTTAACTCCACCTAACACCCCATTGAAGTCAATGGATAGTGAAACATAGACTTAACTTTCTAAGGCCCAACTGCTCAATGACCCATAAACCACTTTTTCTCAAAATGGAGTTATGTCTTTGTGTCACTGACCCTGCGATATGAGCTAACAGTCTCCTGACTATTGGTTTATAATATATATTTTTGGGAAACTTGCTGATACCAAGAGCTCAATGTTTCATATAGTCATATGCAGTATGGTTCAGTGAATGAAGCAATGCGTTCAAAAACAAGATGTTCAGGCTGTCAAGATTGAATGAATTTGCGAGAACTCATTTTGGATGCATGAATCCTCATAGATGCAGTCCATTTTTGTGACCAGGTAGTGAAGCTACTGCCTCGGCAGCATACCTGATTAGGAGAAAGAGAAGATAGCGGGAGAAAATGGCACGACAAGGGGGGGGGGGGAGGGGGGGGGGGGCAAGGAGAAGTGTATGCAGAAATGAACCAAACCTGACCATAAACTAAATCAGAGTTTGTGGAGGAGATGCAATTAGATTAGAACTGGTTATAGTAAAGAACATACTTTACTATTACAGTCAAACCTGTCTATAGCGACCGCTCAAGGAAAACACAAACAAATGTTCTTTGTAGACAGGTTCCTTTAGCACATGTTTCAATGAGAAACCTTTTTTCAAGGGAAATCAAAAATGTGGTCTTTGTAGACAGGTGGTCACTAAAGCAGGTTTGACTGTATCTTCACTATTATTTGTATAATGGCATTTCATATGGCAACCGTGTTTCTTTCAGGTACCCCCATCAACAAGCCACCGGTGCTGGGATACCGGGATCTCAACCTGTACAAGCTCTACAAGCTGGTTCAGGATCAGGAAGGCTGTCGTAAGGTGACCGACAGGCAGATGTGGAGACATATCATGACCAAGATGGGCATTCCAGTCCCTGCTACCCAACAGCCATACAACATCCACACCTCCTACAACAAGTCAGTACATGATCACATTCTTGAGATGTTGCGATAAGTCAATGTGTATATAAATGTGTCTATGGGAAAACAAGGAGATTCTTACGAGGCAGGTTTCCCCTTAAACGCATTTTAAAGGCCCACTGCACTACTTGCGCCCTCTCTATATTAAACAATGCCTAATCGGTGACCATTGGTCCCCCATGATCCTTCTTAACCACACAAGTCTAGCATCCTATTACCATGCAAATAATTTTAGAAATTAAAGACCTGAAAATATTAAAAAACAGCTAGTTAGTCTTTTTGGACTGTTGGACAAAATCAATCTAAATTGGTATGAACAGCAACATTACCAAATAACACATTCAGAGTGGAATATTTCTCTTGAAAAATGTATTCATACATTTGTGTACAGCTGCTTTTCATGACATATGTTCTTGGCATCCTCAATGGAAATGAACATAAATCCGATAAATTAGATGGTGATTATTAATATCAAATTCTTCCTCTCTTTTTCTCAGGTACCTCTTTGCATTTGAGGAGTTCAATCGGAAGATGGGACCTGGACCTCGCGTCTTCACTCGTACCAGGCGGCGGTCTTTTGACAGGGGCTGGATATCGCCACCTCCTGTCATCAGCAGGCAACGGTCAGTGGCCAAGCAGGGGGTCAAAGACGAGCCGAGCGATAGGGAGGAAGAAGAAGAATCACCATCCAAGAAAAGGGTATGTGATTGAAGTCTTGTAGATCAGAATTTCGCACACATTCCATGAGACATTCATGGTTATCAAGTGTTTGCTTCTGCTGTCAAAGTTGTCATTACTGCAAAATTGGACAAACTTCTGATAAACACAAATGGAGGTTATCCTTTGACGTTTATATATGATTAATCAATCAAAAGGGTCTTAAATGTATCCCTGCCTTTTAACGGTGTTACGTGGTCCAGTAACTTACACTTACATGCTCTGCTTCTAGATTATTTTATTCTTCCAAATCAGTTTTGTTTTTAATGCCTTTTTCATTATTAGTCTCTAGGATACTCAACATGGAGCTCCTTTCATAAAAGGTATAACTGTATCATTGTAAAATTTTGCAGGAGATAATTGATAGGAAATTTTGCTGTTATTACACAGGTTACAAGAAAGAAAGGAGAGAACGCAGGCAAATCACAGGAACAGGAAGAAAGTAAACGAGAGACGAGGGAAGCCAAGACAAGGTCCAAGGAAATAGATAAGGAAGAGAGAGACACCAGCGACCGGGACGACAAGAGATCAGGGAAGAAGTCTTTGAAAGATGACAAGGTCAAGGAAAGACTACACAAAGATGTCAAGGACAAGGTGAAGGACAAACCCACCAAGGAGGACAATGTCAAGGACAAAGTCAAGGACAAATCTGACAAGGTCAAATCCTCCAAGGATGACAAGTCCAAGGATAGATCAAAGGACACGCCTTCAAAGGAGAGCGACGAGAAGATAGGCGAGAAAGCAAATGAAGGAAAGGGGAAGGTGAAAGACACAAAAGGAAAAGAAGAAAAGGCAAAGGAAGAGAAAGGGGATAGAAAGAAGGAGGAAAAGACAGAGGAAAAAGAGCTGGAAGCGAAAGGAGAGGAAAAGAGGGGCAAGAGCAGTGAAAGGGAGGAAGAAAGCGGTAGCCCCACTCCTCAAGTCCAACACATGTAAGTTGCACATTAACAGAAATATACATATTCTACAGATAATGGTGTTGCTTGATTTGATGTTCATGTACTACTTCGAAATTTTATAGAATAACCCTTCATTATTTACAATATTATTAAATGAATGATTATAGCGATTTAGTGTGCACATTTTCAGTTTTGTTTAAAAAAGAAATGGGAAAGGTTGCATATTTGTTAGGCAGTTAGAAAGTGTTCCATGTCTGTGACAATACCTTTTCCATGTATGCGTTTTTCCTCTCGTAATGGCAGTATTGTCCTGAATGCATTCTCGTTTATTTTCCTGTAGCACTGGTGCTGGCTATGAGGTTGGAGAAAAGGTTCATGTCCATTATGGAAGGGGAAGAACAGAGAAAATATACGAAGCTAAGGTGAGTTGCAGGAAGATGTATGCAAGGGATTTAATTGCTTAGTGTTTAATTGCTTAGTGTTTTTATTTGGTGTAAACATGGCAACATTTTGCTCAATTTCTATTCCTTAATGGTTGGTTTAAAAACTTAACTTGAGAGAAATTATACCATGATTAGAGAATAACATCCTATGTTGCAATGTTGTATTCGTTCTGGACTAGAAAGTTCAAAACAAAAGGGGCCCAATATGAGTTGTCTGAAATATCTTTTTATGTCTCCGCTACAAAGTAGCCGGAGGCATAATGTTTTCGGGTTGTCCGTCCGTCCGTACGTCCCGTTCTCGTGATCGCGTTATCTCAAGAACCAATTGATGGATTCCCGCCAAACTTTAGTCATGTATGTATCTTGCAGAGCCAATGAACTGATTCGATTTTGGGGTCGCGAGATCCTAGGTCAAAGGTCACAGGGCTCATTATGTATGCAAAAATAGCTTGTGATCGCGTTATCTCAAGAACCCATTGATGGATTCCCGCCGAACTTGGGTCATGTATGTATCTTGCAGAGCCAATGAACTGATTTGATTTTGGGGTCGCGAGATCCAAGGTCAAAGGTCACAGGACTCCTTATGTATGCAAAAATAGATCGTGATCGCGTTATCTCAAGAACCCATTGATGGATTCCCTCCAAACTTGGGTCATGTATGTATCTTGCAGAGCCAATGAACTGATTTGATTTTGGGGTCGCGAGATCCAAGGTCAAAGGTCACAGGACTCATTATGAAATGCAAAAATAGCTTGTGATCTCGTTATCTCAAGAACCCATCGATGGATTCCCGCCAAACTTCGGTCATGTATTTATCTTGCAGAGCCAATGAACTTATTAAATTTGGGGGTAACAAGGTCAAATGTCACAGGTCACAGCTTATTATGTTTGCAAAAAATAGCTCGCTTCTGTTTTGGTTGTAAAATTGCTCCATGGCGGAGGCATCATTTTCGACTGCGCGCGGTCGAAGATCCATCTAGTTTACCACATCTGGCAATGTACGATGTTCCTTGCAATACAAGTGTCTTTTATGAACATCAGGATTTTATGTTTGCATTGGAGTTCCCCAAACCTCTGTAACCATTTCTGTTGCTTTTCTCTTACCAGTATTTCAATATATTTCTTCTTTCAGGTTGTAGACATCGAATTGAAGGGCAAGGATCACGTCTTCACAGTCCATTACACAGGCTGGAATAATAGGTATGACGAGGCTGTCAAGATGAGTCGCATTGTAGGCTCTGCTGAAAAGAAAAAGAAGAAGTCGTCAACTCCTAAAGGGAAACAACCTGAGAAGGAGAAGATCAAAAAGGATGTGGAGAGAAGAGATAAAGAAGAACAGCAAAGAAAGGAAAAAGAAGAGGCAGACAGGAGGGAACAAGAAGAAAAAGAGAGGAGGGCGAGAGAGGAACAAGAACTGAAAGAAAAGGAAGAAGCAGAGAGACTTGAAAGGGCAAGAGCAGAAAAAGAAAGGCAGGAAAAAGAAAGGCAAGAGAAGCTAGAAAAGGAAAGGAAGGAGAAGCTGGAAAGGGAGAGACTTGAAAAAGAGCGAAAGGAAAAGCAGGAAAGGGAAAAGAGAGAAAGACTAGAAAGAGAACAGCAAGAAAGGGAGCAGAGGGAGAGATTAGAGAAGGAGCGGCAGGAACGCGACAGGAAAGAAAAGCAAGAAAAGGAGAGGAAAGAGAAGCAGGAGAAGGACAGAAGAGAAAAGCTGGAGCGAGAGAAGAAGGAAAAGGAGAAGTTGGAACTGGAGAAGCAGGAGAAAGAACTAGCTGACAAGGCCAAGGAAGCTGAAAGAGAACGAAAGGAGAAGGCAGGCAAGGAAGGCGGCAAGAAGACACCAACTGGCAAGCGAGGTCGTCCATCTCTGAGCAAGACGTCTCCAGCGCCTCAGACTCCTCCAAGGACCACTCCATCATCTGCAAGGGGGAAATCCCCATCTCCTGGCTCAGTCTTCTCACAGAGGTCCATGAGATCTGATAGGAAGAGTCTCACAGAATCGCCATTTGCAATGGGACTCAATGGTGAGATAAATTTTCTGCATTGATTCTACTAGAGATATAAAGAAAGCCTTTGTAGGTACAAATCAAAGCTAGGGATTGGGAAATTCAAGAGTCAAGAAATTCAATTTTTATTTTGGCACTCCTGCATAATTTTTAAGAAACAAATAATATAACAGCATGATTTTGTGTAAAAAGATATTGACAGTTGCTGTTCTGCTTTGCAAGGTTAAGTGTCCTGATCCATTCATTTTGGAGAATTAAACATTCACAATCTGGGCCGGCCACTAAAGTAATACAACTGTGTGGTTTTATGGAAGCATCAGAACTTTAGATATTACATATTTTAACCAATTTCAATGTTTATTCTGTAAGAATAGATGTTTTTCTAAACGCTTTTCTCTATATTTTATCCACAGTACGGTCTCGAGGCAAAAGGTCATCAACTGGGGAATACAGAAGAGGTGATGGTGAGTGCATTCAATTTGAGTCACATTTATGCCTTGAGGAAATTTATAAATATCACATTGAGGAACAAAATTAACATTTTTCTAAGTCTCTGGGGTGCGATTCAAATTGCTGATGTATCTGAGTATGGTGTGTGTTCTTCTCCCTTAATTTAGAACCTACTTCAGTATTTTTGATTTTAATTGGTAGAACTAGTCATTGTGCAGGAACAACAATGTATCTTTACCACATACATGAGAGATTATTACCATTTGAAAATGATATATAATTAATGTTGTTTGAAAGCTAAAATTAAATTACCCCCCCCCCCCCCCCCAAAAAAAAAAAAAAAATCGCTTTCTTTCAGTGTGTTTTTTATTGATAGTGTTTCTACAATAATGGATCATTATTTGTGATGTGAAATGTCCCTTGTACCACAGATTCAGACAGTGACTATGATGAGTTGGATGACCTGTCTGAAAGCCAGCAGTCTACTCAAGATAGTGAAGACTCCCTGCAGAAAGACACTAGTGTCCAGGAGCCCGAGGACCATGACGACAGTGCGTCAACAAAGACTGAAGACTATGCTGCAACTCTGATCAAAATCAGCGAGGAGAAGCTAAACTTTGATGATGACTTGGACGAAGGACCCCCGACACTCACGGCTGAAGTGGCACCAGAGACTGTAGAAGCCAGGCTGCAAGAAGTAGATTCAGAAGCACCCAAGGTGGAAGAAGTGGATAAGGTATCGGGAGAGAAGGAGGGAAGGTTAAAGACAAAGAAAGAATCCAAGATTAGGCTGAGGAAGTCGATAGACAAGGAGAGAGATGGTAAGGATTCAGCAAACGAATCAATGAAAGGAGAGAAGGTTGCTGGAAAGGATGGTGGCAAAGGCAACAACGATCTTGATGATTCTAAGGAAAAGATAGACGATACTCCTGTTCTAGAACGACAGATACCCATGGAAGCTGAACTGAAGGAGAAGTTGGAGGATCTGAAGCAAGAGACCAAGGGTTCTGCATCAGATGCTGATAAACCAACAGAGAAGAAGAAGGGTAGAAGGAAAGGTAGGAAGAGCATTGAGAGTAGAAAGAGGAGCAAAGCAGAAGCGGATGCTGCAGAAGTCTCGGAGAAATCAGAAGCCTCGGAAGCATCAGAACCAAAGAAGAAACAAGCCAAGGGCGACAGGAGGAAATCCGACAAGGGAGGGAAGAAGTCCAAGGTACATGAGACCAAAACACCTGCTGATAACACAGACAGTGACTTTGGGACCAGCTCTGTCGACGACAAGTCCATTCCAGGAACCAGCAAATCTTTCATGACAACTCCACCTACCACACCAGAGAGTTCTCCCAAGATGCAATCACCAGCACGCGAAGAAGATCTTCCGATGAAGACAGAAGAACAGAGCAGCAACAAGAGCGACAGTGATGGCCTGATCGAAGTAGCGAATATTGATGACAGAGAAACATCGCAGACCAGAGAGAATGACACTCCCCTTGCTAGCTCTGCAGCACCAAAGAAAGGCACACCATCATCCGGGCTGGCTTCTCCTAAGAAGAGAAGGAGGGGTATGTCAGAGTCGGAACCGACCAAGAGACGCAGGAAGCACAGCAGGAGGCGACAGTCGTCAATCTCCGAGAGGCAACAATCTGCCAAGGAACGAGGCAATAACAACAGCAGCGATACTGATGAGAGCAGGTCAGAGAGCAGATTGACCTCCAGTTCAGCCAAGCGTCAGGTGACGCTCAAGAAATATGCTGGCTCTTTGCCTCCATCGAGAGTGGCTGACAGCAGTGGGCAAGATGGGGCTGAAAAACAGCGCAGATGGAATTTCCTTGTTGGTGAGTGTCCTTACTTTTTATTCACTTAATTTTCACAAATTATGTTTTAAGGAGTTTTCCTCGTTTTCGCTGAGTGTGCATCATCACTCAAACCACTTTCCAAAATGTGTGTGAACTGCTTTCAATATGCATAAAAACATTTTAGTCATGCAATTCTGTTTGACATGCACGGAACTGTATGAAAATAAAAATTGGACATCACAGTACTTTTCATATCATGACATCATGTCTGTTTGTCAAAAGTATGTTTACATTAATATTTTACATCTATATATAAGGTTCAAGAGCCCCTATGCAAAATGTACTAGAACAGTCTAAGAAATAGTATTTATTCTAAAGGTTTCTCATCAACTGACATAATGAGGTGATGTGTGCCAAAAATCATTCATTATTCACATAAAAAGGTCCTGATAAGTGTTCTTGTTATAATTCTATGTTATTACTCCTTCATCCTCCAGATCTGAGCAACGTAAAGGAACCTGATGAAAGGATAGCCATAATCCAGCATCAACTGACAGAACTACGCTCGGTCTATCTTCAGCTCAAACAAGAAGTGGCAACTATCGACAGGAGGAGAAAAAAATTCCGCAAGAAGGAGAGAGAAGGTAATCTAATCTTTCAATGGTGTCATCATTCACCCCCCCCCCCCCCCTCCCAAGTACATGATGGAAGGTTTGACAAGAAGGAGAAGCAGCACTCTGGCTAAATAGATTCCTTCCACACAAATATGACATCCTATTGAGTGAACCTTAATGCTTTGGTTCTTTTTGGGGTTCACTCATTGGTTTAAACCTCAATAAAATCCATGCACAGTTACATTTATACAGTGGGTAATGACATCGACCAGAAGATGTATTTTAGGGTTAAAGGCACTTACAAGGATTGTCAGTAGTGTTTGTGGGACCTAGGAGGTTGAGAACCATTGATTTAAAATGTAGTTCTAATGGTCGTGAATCTGCCCCTGGCTATATAATTGGTTCAAGCCCCAAAGCAAAATATTTGGTGGTTATCTAAACATCATCATATGTCCCCCACGTGTTAGATACTGCAACTCCATGAATGAGATTCTGAAAAGAGAAGAAGTGTGTGTCATTGTCAAAGTCAAATGGGTACTGTCTTCTTCTACAACTCTGGGCCCCATCTTACAACGAGTCTATTGTAAGTCCTCCAATCAATCGCAAGTTTGCAGTCTCCTATCTTTTCATACATAAATGCGATTGATATCAATCACAAATAAGTTGCAATTGATATCAAGTCTTTGTAAGACGGGGCCCTCGTGTCCATACCTAACCTGCTCCAAGTCCCATTTTTACCAACCATTTTCACTTTCTCATCCTCCTGCTTCTCTTTCTGCATTTCCAGCTGCTCACGTGATGGCTGGCGTTGCGCTAAACTGCCTATCCCAGGGTCAGGAGAGGATGGATTCTGGTGGTGGATCATAGCAACAAGCCCCGCCCCTAGTTACGTCCCCCACCCACCAGGCCGTCACAGGTGACGGTGGTACAACAGTATGCAGGGTCAGCAAATAAAGGAACCTCAGTATTAATCCATCGAGCCATGTCAAACAGGAAAGTGGATATAGATTCAGTGATTGTACTTCTAAACACACTACACTTAAATTATACAGAGATGGTATTCGTGTTATTGTAATGTTCCCAGGAACACTAAAATCTGTTCATGCTGCACCTGTGCTATAAGGTTCATACGAGAAAAAAGGAAAGAAAAAATTATCTTTTATTTAGACCTCCTCACCAAATCATTTTTGTATATAAACATGCAATTTATTATTTGTCCATGGATGCATGTTAGTTGTTTAAGACCCCCCCCCCCCCCACCCAACGACACTTGTAGATTAAGCGTGAGATACAAGATGATAGGCATTAGCTAGGCACAATGTAAACACATAGGTCACCTCACCAGATGTAATACTGTTAAGGAAAAAAATATTTCAAACATTCCACTATTGCCTCATCATTTGTAACAGGAATGCAAAGATTTTGCTTGAGCGTAAAGTACTGTAGGAGAAGTTGGGTTTGTTAAATTGTGTCCATTTTACGAGACATGATCCTGAACGAGTCCATTTAGGCATCCTGCCGTTTTGTATCAGTATTTACTGCACACTTTTGGGTGGAAAAGTTTCTATCTTGCTCTTTCACAATTTTTGAGACATTCAATCTCGTCAATTGGGTTTCATGCATTTTCTCTGTGGAATTTCATGTCCCCCCCCCCCCCCCTCTCAAAAAATAACTGCTTGATGGGTTTTTTAATTCCTTTAAAATCTGCAGGTCATATGATAGCATAGCATATTTTCAAGTGGAGTTTGTTTCAAACTTCTGATGTTTAAAAAACCTCCAAGAGGACCAACAGATAGCTTTTGCCTTGTTATGCCCCAAATCAAGCCAGCTTACATGTGTTTATTGTTCCTTGTTCTGTCTATGCCAACCTAAACATTGGATTTCACTGGTACTTTGGGAGTACTGCTAGCTGTATTGACATCTAGGCATGGTAATATCAGTTTCTACAGTCAAACCTGCTTTAACAACTGTATGTATTGAAAGACTACCTGTCTATAAAGTATTTGCAATGCAAAGTGGTGACAGTGTGAGTTATGCGATATGTAGTCATTGAAATTTCTTGTGAATTGAAATTAAGACAATGCAACTTTTTCTCCTTGACCAATCTTATGCTCAAGATATGGCAAATTATGGATCTATGAATTCTATTTGCACTATGCTGTTTCTTGTTATATGCTTTTATTTTGTGTGACCTGAAAAAGAAAATAGAACAAACAACAACAGTGGACTAAATCTTAAGAAGATTTGGAAGGAAAATGACATTTATACTTAACGGTCAATAAGGACTCCATGTTTTTTCATTGCAAGAATGAATAATATACAAAATAAATGTATATGCATGAAAAGAAGCACTTTCCAATTCATCTGTTCGGAGACAGAAGGTGTTAGTTTTGTGTTAAAGTAGAAGAGTTAACACCCAAACTGATGCTGTACTGTGCTTCACCAATATAACATTGTAATTATGTGTGTTAAACCAAGTACTGAAAGTAATTCTGTTTTCATGAGAAAGAGGACAAACCATGGGAGCCAAATGGACCTTTTTTTTTATTACCATTTCGTACTGCTTTTGTGTTGTGAATTGACATCATATATTTTTTCTTCATAACGGATACCAGAAAGGTGACGTATAATAGTAATTAATCACTTAGCAAATCTTCTCGCACATCAATGCAACCTATACTATTGTAAGAGACTATTTTGGGCGGCCAACAACAAAGAAAAGAATTATCCCTGAGACATGCCAAGATGTTATGTTTGCCTGAACACAAAGTGAATTGATGAGGTATGGCATAATGTGCTTCCAAGAGTACTAAGTGGCTTAGATAATCCACCATTCGTTCACCATACTGTTTTGTTTGTTTCGATGTGTGTTCAACCAACACTGCACCATGCATAGGAGTTCTGCTACACAAACAAAAGCATGTGCACTGGTAGGTATAAGAGCAAAGTGCCTCCTTATTGTGCCAAAAATACAGACTTAAATACTGCAAATAGATCCACAGAGGATGCTCTATTCTTCCAGGCTAAATGTAATGATGTGACAGAAGAAGAAAAAATTGATGCTTTTATGAAATGAATGCTTCAATTGGATGTACCTTTCGCTGTGTAGAACCCATAGGGAAGACAGTTTGTTGTATGTTTGTCAGTGATAATGTGCTGCAGGTCAGTTTTCTAGTGCGTGAAGTTTTTGAAGTGAAATACTAAAGCGAATGGGAGTTGTTCATTTTTGATGTAATATGCTCGGATATGCTGATTTAAGTTATGCAAAGATGTCAATGTGATAATTGTTTATTGAGCGTGGAGGTGAATAAGAAGAATGGATTTGAATATGATGTGATTACTTTTTGTATTATTATCATTATAATCTTTTATTTATGAAGGATTATTGACTAACAAACCACCAAATACACCAATCTATCTTGAATGTAACTTGGCATGACAGCCTAGGGTTGAAACCAAAGTTTTGTTATGGAAGAGCTGCAGTAGGAATGGGGGAAAGTGATGATAATGGATGGTTTGATTTTAAAAGGTTTTGAATGAATTGATTTATGAGTTGTGGTGCAAACTTTATCTTGTAACTAGCAATGCAATACCTATTTTGAAGCATTAAGATAAGATACAAATGTACTAATTGATTTTTGTTTATTTTACCTTTTGATTTTTAGATTGAATGAACACGATTCCAATTATTTCTCCCTCTTGTGCATTATTGCTAGTTGGGGAGCACTGTTAGCTTCAGTTGTTTTTATTTTCATTACTTTGTACTTTCAGCCTCTAATGGCCAAATCCATTCATTAATAAGTGACTGCGTTATTTTGATAGTTTATTTTTTTCCCCACAATATTTGGTATTCCTTTGTTGTGTAATACGCTTTACTGGTTATACTGCAAATTCTGGAGGGATAAAGTTCATTGAAATACTGATAACAAAACATTTCAGTAGAGTTCAAACGGATGAGTTGGTGGATTAAAGCACAGTTCATACATTTTTAAACATCAGGCATATGATGTTAGCTTCATCGACTATTTTATAGCATTCATTAAGACAGACCTTCACGCAACGTTTTCTTTTGTGTGTGTGTATATGTGTTTGCTTTTTGCCTGACTTCGCCAAATTTGACTTTGAGGGTGATGACTGATATTAATGGTGGAAAAGGATTCCATTTTTTGCAGAATCTTGAATTCTTGATCAAAATGTGAAGTATGACCTCCTCCTGTCTCGTTGAGAAGAGAGCTTGAACCTGCCAAAAAGTATTTATTGTTTGTCAACTGAAGGAAATATTGATGCATTTTATATCATGTGTGTCGTACATATGTATAAGTACCATGTGTAAAGCATGCGTTGTATAATGGTAATGGTGTGACTATATATTAGCTTATCATGTACAAGATGTCTTTGATTTTGATTTATGAATTTCTGGAATTGTCGCTTGATCAAATAATATGAATTTAAGTGCAAGAATGTATCTGTGAAGATCAGGTGCATAAGAGCTTTGTTTTATTTTCTTTATGTTACATTTAGATTACAGAAACATGTCCCCCAGAACAGTATACAGTGCATTAGAAAACTGGGTTTTTACTAAATATGACAGTAATGACACATTTAGTATTTTTACGAAAAGTTGACCTGTGAACTTTAAATTAACTTATATGTGTGTAAATTTCCCTCACAATTGTGCTTTTTTCTGCATGTAAATGTTCAATAATACTTGAAATACTTGTAGGTGTTGGCAGGTAGCTGGCAATAACAAATATTCTTACATGTTTTGTTGGTTTGTGTATAGATTGAATTTGAATGCATTGTATAGCTGTACAAATAGAATATTATGCATTATTGTAAATGGAAGTTAATGTATGTTTATTGTGTATGTGAACATAATATATTCCATGTTATGTAAAGAGAAGAAATTTATTCCTTCGGCTAGTATTCATTAGTATTGAATATTGAAACAACCAGCCAAACTTAAGAAAGAAATCAGTGAATTTTCTTTTGCGTGGAAAACATATATTTTGTACCAGATAAAACAAAAATTTCAGAGAGATAAAAAGAGTCAAATTTGAATGAAATTATATAAAATTATATATGTAATTTAAGTCATTCCAAGGTAGTAAAATAAAGTATCTATACTGGTATTTCCTTAAAAATGTGCTCCGAAATTTTTTTCAAGGCACTGGCTATACTGGCTGACAGTTTTTGGAAAAGCAGAGTGTGAACAAAATGACAGAGTTTATTGTCATCCAATTTTTTGAAGAAGGATGGGGAATTATCAAGAATCCTGAATATATCCTTTTGATAGGGTAGGCTTTCATGAAATTTAATTAATTGTCGGCAAATTCCTACATGTACTTTAGCATTCATGTTCCCACAATGAAGTGGTTTCTCCTGTTATTGACACAACGGGATGATCAACATACAATTTTTTTCTTCAATCAACCAGCAGAGACTCTTACTTTAAATTATCCTGGGGTGGAGGTTGAGCCAGCCAAAGGTTGAATGCAATCTTAACCAAGAACTTGAACTTTTTTTTTCTTTTTAAGCAGAAGTGTTCTCTCTCCATACTTGAGAAGCATTCATTTGTAGATATGTAGATTAAATTGTGTGGGTTTTAGTAGAACGGCTTACTCATCATGAAGTACATTTTTCGCATACTAGTTTAGTAATTGCTACTTTCTGTACTTTCCTTTTCTGAACTCTCTGTCAATGTGGATGTGATACACTTTTATGCTCACAATCCAATAAAATCTTGCCTTCTAGATTTTGAAGAAAAAAAACTTTGAGTGAAAGGAGTGTTTGATTATTTTGTATCAGTTTGATTTATATATTTTTTCTTCATTAATTGTCCTCTTTTGAAGTGCCCCATCTGTTCCTCTCTCCCTCTATCTGTCTACCAGTTTTGTATGTATTTATCTTCATTGCTCTCTCTCTTTCTCTTTCTCTGTCTCTCTCTCTCTCTCTCTCTCTTTGTCTGCCTGTCTCTCTCTTTCTCTCTCTCTCCCTCTGTACATATCTAAATTGCTAATAACATGACACTCTTACATTATAATCTTAAGCAGGCAGAGTTTAAAGTCAAGAAGATCACAATGCTTGTTTCAGAAATGTGGAACAAATTCCAGCAAATGAAACAATCATTTGGCCAATAGCTATAATGTGAAAAATTAAATAAATATGACATACCGGTACCCGAAAATAAGCATGTCTTATAAATGATATATTCAAGGTCTTGCAAAGAATAAAGTTGATGGTAATATATCGCTCATAAATATTTCTCATTTATCATAAAAACTAAACGGATAAACGTTCCTCTGAAGTCGGCATAAACCTTTGTATGGGTTATTGCATTTGCCACCTTGAACCCCTGTCCCTGATTACCCCTAAAACCAAGAAGAATTAATGGACACTAAAGTAGGTGAAAATAAAAAGCACAATTAATTTTCATCTTTTTCATCTTAACAAAAGATTTGTAACAACATTTCCGGGCAAAATTTGAAGCAATCCAATGTCACATGTTCAAACTTGAGGTAAAGTTTCAAATTCACACCAAATTGTGTCAATTTGAAGAGAGACAATAGACTACCAAGAAAGGAAGATCGGATCAATCCCAAAGTAGATAATACAGGCACACAGGCGGTGCCAGATTTTTTGTTAAGAGGGCACAGCCTCCAGAATCTATATCTATATATCCTAGTATCTTCTACCAGCTTGGAGGTTGATTGCAACAGGTCCACACATCTCTGTATGTAACATTTTAGTATATATATATATATTTCTTTTTTTTTTGGGGGGGGGGGGTTGCTGAATCAAGACCCTCCTCTCCTGCAATGCAGCTCCTGTATCCTAAAACAGAACAGGAACAATTATTCTTTTTTTACTGTAATATTTTTTTTGTCCAAACGTAACGGGGCGTCATGTATCAATTAAGAAAGAGAGGTCATGTTCCTACCTTTATACCTCCCCACACAAACACACACCCGGTAGGTCAGTGTGGTCGATTAACTGTATTTTTAGGGCAGTTGCCTCCCATCATGAAACGAGGGGGTAATTGACTCCTTATAATTCCCACTAAGACGGATGAATTTAGTCTAAAGAATACATAACCCCGGCCATTACGAGGTAAGTTTTTTTTTTTTTTAATTGATCATTTATTTTACTCATGTCACTACCATGGTCCCCTTTATGTTGCTATTCTTCGTTTTCTTTAAAAAATTAACATTAATAGTGTTTTTTCTTAGATCTAATAATATTTTTAAAAATATTTTGAGTAAATTATGTATACTGAACTGAAGTTATTTTATGTGGACTCGAAATGGACAATCATAATAAGTGTACAACGCGCGAGAGTGCCCCCTCTATACATACTAGTTCAAGATGATTAATACTTGAATTGATAGTTTAATTGAATTGGAAATTTTAAAATCCCAGCTAGGGCTTTTTTCTCAAAAAAAGTTGTTTCGCATCTTTATCACAAACCCTAAATGTTATTCTAATTCTGTGTCATAAAAAAACACATTTTAAATATTCAGATTTAGTTACAAACATTTTTAATTTTTATAAATTATCTACTAATTTGAATTTCGTGGGGGTTCTCAGGGTTCTCGACAAGTCGGTATGGAAAGTGCCTTTCCAAATTCGTCTTTTCCTTTGTAGACTTTTCTGAAGATACCTTACATGTAGTGTGATGTACTTTTTGCGAAGCTAGTCTCGGGAATTTCGACCAAATTCTGTTACCAGTACCAGAAATAGCACCGAAATGTAAGCACACGTTCTCATTTTATTGATGAGCGATAAATATAATTGAAGAAATATGCGTCACTTTCTTTTGAGCAAAATATTTGAGGTTTTACAGTATTTAATAATAATTTGAAAAATACTCTACCATTTACATGTAACACTACACAAATAAGAATATATGGGACAGTGATAATAATGTTAAACCGAGGTTTTCGGTTATGAACTTGTATTAAGTTCAATAAAATTGTTTTAGCCTACTCTTGCGTGGAGAAATGAATATAGAAACATGTGGGGAATCTAAGGTTTGACAAAGTTGTATTTTTTTATTGCTATTAGTTCTAGATCTAGATCCAATTTTAATTTATTCTAAATAAAGTAAATGATAAATCCATTGCTGCTGTCGTCTGGTGGTGATGCAAATGTGGCTAAAAATTTATGAAAGAAACCTGGCGAGTTTTTCTGAGAGATTTAATCAGAATTCTTGCCCATTTATCTACAAGATTTCCCAACCGAAGTGTATGAGACAGGTATAAAGCAAGACATTATTAGCATGATATACAGTTTCTCAGCACGATAAGGGTAACACTATTTTCTTTATTATTGATGCAACGTGACGTAGATCTAGACTAGATCTACAGTGCTAGATCTAAGTTGTTTAACAAGTGAATGTATTCAAATTTTATTATACTTTTATAGATGCTTCCTTCCCCAGTAGGCCATAGGGGCGCTGGTCCGAGAATAAGGATCGTTCGCATATACGAGGATCGTCTCCGTAAATGCGTCATCAAAAATAAGGATTATCCGAAATTTCGCGGACGATTCTTATTACAGATCTGCGCGTTGGCGATGCGAAAAATGGATTCCGCAATGATGCTCCTTGATGCATTTTACATTCACTTTTCACAGAGACTTCCATGTTACGAATGATAAATCCTCGGGAAGACGGACAACCCATAAAAGTAGATGGTGAACTGGGGGCATTTTATTACGCAAATCCGTTTTTCGCAAAGTCAGCGCCCGGATCGGGATCCCTAGATTTATACACCAGCAGAGCAAAAGGAAAAAAAAACATCCGCGGGTCTATTCTTATTGTTTTAGGACGCATTTTGTTCATGTTTACAAGGATATCACCTGCTTTGTACAGTTCTCCCTATCGCCAATACATTCAAAATACTTGGATGTAGCCTCTGCCCTCTTGCAAGTAATTAAGGGCTAGGTGATAATATGAAATATGATATTGATATCATAATTGGCACCCATACCCATGCGCGAGTCTGAGTGATGTTTAACAAAACCTAAAATGTGTTTGTAATCACCCTTTTCCGCATGTGACAAACCATACACACTGGCTTCAGAGTTTGCTAGTGGACTCTTCTTTCTTTTCATACAAAATGTAATTTACAAATAAAAAAAACTGACCTCTTAAGAGAGTTTGTGATGTTGGTTCTACCTGTAATGCAAATACACACAGTGTACACAAAATAAATAGTACCGCGTTGCCAATTTACCAAATCACACTTCTTAATAGAAAATGATTTATTATCTATTCTTAACAGTTTCACCAGCCCTTAGGCCCTACAGACATACCAGCTATGTCTAAGGCAACGGTGTGCAGTAATTGTGGCGGTAGTGACATAGACACAGACCAGGCTCGAGGCAATGCTGTCTGTGTGTCCTGCGGAGCAGTCATTGAAGACAACTTCATCGTCTCTGAGGTGGGCTTTGCAGAGAACACTCTTGGAGGAACTTCCGTGATCGGCCAGTTTGTTTCATCCGAAGGTAAATCTTAGAGATTAATAAAAAAGTCATATCACTAGCTAATGTTCAATTACCCTCACTTCACTTTGTACATGTATAACAAACTTAATGACAATCAAGTTAAATTTTGCTGGCAATCTATGAAAATTATAGTTAACTGTCTCATATGATGTACCTACATACAAAATTTGGATAGTAGAGTTACAGGTTTTATTGAAATTGTCCTTTTATGAATCAGTTGTGTGTAAAGTTGTGCTAAAATATTAGGAAAACTATTTTTTGAAACTTTTGAAAAAATATTTGCCACTATTCATTGTGATTGCTTGGCTTTATAATAATTTTTGAAGTCTTCAATGACCCAAATATTTAATATGTTAGATACCATACATATCAATCAATGTCTCTTGGATAACTTTTAATATGGAACAAATCCTTTCTGTCTATGTTATAAACAATTTGTTCACAGTGATTAATTCATTCTAATCTCTTTCCATTTTGCCACAGGTGATAAGAGTCATACATTAGGAAACAACTTTCGTCATGGCTATGGCAAAGAATCTAGAACAGTTACACTTCAACAAGGTAAAGCTCTAGCTTCAAGCAAGTCGTGTGTTTGCAGGGTTATGTTGCCCCCCCCCCCCCCCTCAGAATGCTTCACAGCTGATGGTTTAATTTTCATTAGAAGTCGGCAACAGTTTGGCCTTGGTCATATCAGTGGAGATTTCTTGTCTAGGTTATGTAGTGTTTTGTATTGTAGGCATGTTATGTTGGTGCAGATTTTTTTTTGTAATGGGAATGTACTCTGATATAGTAATTATGCAGCAAGTAGGAGTCGTTAAGGTGTTTTAGAACCATCAAAATCATTACAAAATTTTGCAATAAGAAATGGAAGTCTTTGTTGAATATTATTATAACCTACAGATTTTTTTAATGCAAAATGGTTATTGGTTTGATGAAATTATCTCCTAAAATAAGGATTATATTTTCTTGTTGTATGCAATAATAAGTTCTAATTTCTTATTTGTAGTCAATATGAATTGAAATTATTCTAGATAGTAAATATGTACATGTATTTGAAATTGCATCTACTGGTATATTGAAACAATGTAATAGATTATGGATTATGGTAACATGTCTTATCATAGTATCAAATCTTATTATGATAACACATCTTATTTTGGTAAGATATCTTATATTGTAACATATCTTATGATCACCAACTGCTCTTTTACAGGTAAGAGACACATCCAGAACTTGGGTGGGCAGTTGAAGTTGAACCAGCACCGTAATGACATGGCCTATAACTTCTTCAAGATGGCTGTCCAGAAGAAGTTAACGAGAGGAAGAAAGACCATGCACATTGTGGCGGCCTGTCTCTATCTGGTCTGTCGACTGGAGTCCACTCCTCGTATCCTTGACATAATGCAAATCTCTTTTATGGGAAGAAAAGAACTACCCCAATATTTACCAAAGATATTTGTACTTGTTTGAGCAAAAAATATTCAAGCTTTGAGGACTATTGGGGACCATACTGCCATTTTAATGCACCACATACTGTGGCTCTCCCTGGACTAGCTCACCTCTTCCTCGAAATATATGCACTGTATTTAATTCTAGCACAAGAGACTTAAAGAAATGCATACCGGTACACAACATTCTAGTTCATCTGGAGACCTTATATTGAACTTGATTCCCACTTAAGATAGATCTCCACTTTCTGAGAAGAAAAATTGAAACCAAAATAGTTGGCTACTCCTTGTAGGACAGAGGCACAACCACATGTCAGAATATGTGTCCCTTTTCTTGAATTAAAAAACTGTTTTGAATGACATACAGCTCTCTCTCAGTCATGCATTGACTGCACATGATGTAATATGTATTTAGGTCCATGGTGGTTAAATGTATGTATTGGCCTTGTTCTGTCATGTACCTTTGTAATGTACCATAAGTGCATTAATTGCAAAGATGAATTATTACTTGATATGATTTAGCAGGAATTTATTTTCCTTAACCTATATCCTCTCCAGACATGTTGCTAGATCTCAGTGACTTGCTACAGGTGAGCTATTACACTTTATTTATAGAGTGGTGAAGTGTGACGTCATCAAAAATCTTATTTTAGAATTTCTCAATTTTTTCTTCATTTTCCGAAAGAGCATCAATGTCGAAAACCAATTGAATATGTTGAGTATTGGCTGAGAAATGACCATCTGAATAAATATATTCTAATGGGAACTCAGTGTTAAATGCTCTGGCTCCCTACATTTGGACATTATTTTTTATGCTCTTTCGGAAAATGAAGACAAAGTTGAGAAATTCTAAAAAAAATTATGACGTCACAGCTTCGGTACTCTATAGTTGTCAATCGAAAATATAGACCACTGTAAGAGGAGGCTTCATCCACAGGAGATGGATTGATATTCAATTATAAAGCTAAATCAGTTCGGAGGAGTATCACATTAGGCCTGAGTGATGACAGGTTTTGCCGAACCCGGGTTTGACTAAAAAATGTCGGGCTGATCGGAACAATAAGCATTAAACAATTAAAAAACATCACGTAAGACATTAAATGTAAAGACCAGTAATGGTCATGCGATTGCATTGTGAAAGAAACGTTGTGGAATCGATCAGAAAAGGTTGATCATCTAACATCTAGCATCTGCAAGGTTCTGGAATCATCAAAATGATAAGAAATTTGGCCCATTCTTCGTAAAGTTACAAGCACTATACACAGAAAGATGTATATGGGACTACCCTATATCTCTCACACGACCATGAGAGAAATAAATTTACCAAATATATGAATTAGTAGGCGGTTTCCCAGCAAATTTTTTATCATCATGTATTAGTCAAAACATATTCTTTCACATGATTGGTAATGAGAGCTTCCATTTCATTTTTTGAAATTGGGGCGTTTCCAATACTGGTCTTTACCTTTAACGGACTCCAATTCAACAAAATTACCGTAAAATAATAATTTTCTTTGACAAATAATACTATAGATATTTATAATATCTTACAGAAATAATGATATTTCATGAGCTACGTACTCGATATCGAGTTCAGCAAGCAATCATTTTGACACAAGACGTTTTTGTCATGCAGCGCAGTAGACTGTAGATGGCAGCATGCAGCAGAGAGGGAAAAAAATTGCGGGCCTTAGATCACATGATATTTTCCTCTCTGCGGCATGCCGTCATCTATAGTCTACCGCGCTGCATGACAATTACGTCTAATTTCAAAATGATGGCTAGCTGAACTCGATAGTCGATATCGAGTACGTAGCTCATGAAATATCATTATTTCTGTAAGATATTATGAATATCTATAGTATTATCACAGCAATCTTCATTTAAAAAATAAAAGGACTCCATGTCATTGGAAAGCGTCTTAATTGTTAAGAAAATTGAAACTACTCTAAGAATCAGAAGGAATTTATAACACAAAATGATCTAAATTGAATATGCCATCCCCCTGCAAATCTATCTATTATTAGACTGCATTTCATGCACACACATGAGACAATAGAGGGCAGTAATCTCCTATCTGATTTGATTTTAATGCCAATATAGACTTGATCATGTACTTTGTCAAAGTAAGTCTGTATGGATCAAAGTAATGAAAACTGATGTATGAAAACTACTGCAAATTATGCCAATTTTTTTCTTCTCACTCTTATGTCACTTATTCATTCATTCATTCATTCATGTAGGTGTGAGATTTAAAATAATTTTGTCTGTATCCAAAATGTTTTATGAAATTTACCTTTTTTTCCTCAGGTGAATGTGTATGTTCTTGGAAAGACCTACCTCAAGTTATGTCAGGAGCTTCACATAAATGTACCTGCAATCGGTAAGTCTTATTTCAAATATTATTCATGATATCAATCATATTTTCTCCCTAGTGTTTAATAGCAAAGAGATAAAAATATACAGTTTCCTAAAATTGTTACCAATAATAGTTACTTGTGATGAATGATGTATTATGAGCTACTGAAATAATTGCATTTTGGTTGGCTGTTGGCACATTTATCACAGGTCTTATTTTTGGTAACAGATTTGTATGAAATCGGGCCAAGATTTATAATCATCTTTTAAACTTGACCATTGTGACATCGCTGATTTCTCGTTAATTACATTCCTCCTTGTAGACAAATTGTAGCCAAGAAATCAACTTTCTAAAAATTGTAGATATTTTTTACAATTGATTATCATATCTGCAGAATATCCACAATATAAATAGAAAATGACTGCAACAAAAAATAGAACACATATTGGCTGGGTGAGAGAGGGGATGGTGGACAGTATCCAAAATATGAAACAAAACACTTATTCTTAATTGCTACGGATGGGTTGGAAAGGGGTGGGGGCGGGGCAGAGGGCACATTTTAATACATTAAACAAAAGTATAGCAAATTTCCTGGGGCAGGGTGGGGGGGGGGGGGGGGGGGGAGACACTTCCATTTTTTTTTACAGAAATAATTACAAAAGCAATTCAGTGAACCTCATAAATTTATTTTATGCAAAAGCCACCTCGTACTAGAAAAGAAAATATTGAAGGGAAAGTAAAATATTTCCACTGTTCAGGCAATTTCTAACTAAACATACATTTGACTTAGCTGCAATGCTATCAATGCTTCCAATTTCAATTTTATAAAATACATCAAGGAAATACCGTTATATCAGAATTTCATGGAAATGACAAAAAGAGGACTTCTCTGGGGTATCCTCAATCAGGGTGGTCCACACACAAAAATAATCAAACGGGTAAAATTGGAACATCAAAGGATTTTGAATGTATTTATGTCGAGCACAGAGTTCCTTATGGCTAGGTTCCAGGGCTTGCTTAAGGGCTCTAGAGTTCTTAGATGCGCTCTGGTGCAATCTGATCCACATTTTGAGACAATTTCAAGAAAATGTTATGACTAATATGTCATAAGTAATTTTGGTTGAAAATGAATACTAAACTGAACATTGTTGATTTTCACACCTGTAGCTAATTTTCAAACCTGTACAATCAAAATTCAAACCTGTCACTGTTTAATACTTGTACCCCTTGTGGACCACTCTTCTTCAATACTTACTTCGTTTATCTATTGCTGAATATGAAAATCGATTAAGCTGTAAATAGTATTCAAGCAAATTTTCACCAGTTGTGAGTCGAAACCTACACATTTTAAGCAAATTTAAGTAACAAAAAACTCTTATTTTGTAGACATGTAATGTATTTACAGTATCAGTGTTGATGCAATCTGAGTACTTCAGCAATACACCTCAAAGTGAAACCAACAATGACCATCCAGGGGGGTGTTTCTCAAAAAATCCCAAGTCAAACTTAACTCTTAGTTGGATATATTCAAGTATTTTAGACTTTTTATAAATTCCACATTAAGAACATGAATTCTCCTTGATAATAGAAAATATGAATGATTTGTTGAATCAACATTTTTTGTCTTTTAAAATAACTTTTACAAAATATTGTCATAGATACTAACAGCTTTTATAATTTTTAAGTCCAACTTAGGATCTTTGTGAAACACCCCCAGGTGTACCCAAACCTTACTGGATTGTATATCTTGTTGTCTTCTATAAACTATTAAACTGTACATGTATGTTAAGTTTTCCAATTTTGTGTACTAAATATTTACTTAATGGAGAGGAAATCCTAAATTTCTTTTCACTTCAAAGACTAACAGGTGATGGCCATGTTTATATTCCCATTTTATATTTATTGATGTTGTTAAACAAAATAATCTTTTTATTGGTATCCTTGTTTTTCTCTGGATTGTTTAGCTGCATTTTTGAATTTTGTGCTATTTTGACAGCTGTTTGCTAAGAAATTTGTGTTGCAGAGTTTTGTCCTGTAATATAGCGTACTTACAATGGAAATGCATTTCTAGAAATTGTCTGCAAAAATGAGAATAATTGCCTTTGTAATACAGGAATTTATCATACTGTATAATATATTATATGATGCATTGGAAACAAATCAACAAAGAGCAAAGTGAAAAGGAATAATTATCTTGCTTACATGTACATGTAATGGAAAGCCACTTGAACCTTGTTGTCTTTTACCTTGAGCTCACCTTTTTTGTAATTATGATTTATGAAGACAGACATCCGTACCAAAACTGATTGACATTTATGATTACCTTGTTATTCTGTATTTCTTTATGTCTGCTTGAAAAGTCGAGAAAAGCGAGACGAAAAATAACAGATGTTGAGCGTTTGAGTTGTTAAAAGTGTTTGCCATGAATAAGGTGCAGTGCTATGAAGTGGAATGACCCAGTATTGTGTACTGTCTGTTGACTCTGTTTTGATGTTGTGCCATTGTTCATTTTCTTGTCACTTGGTGTGGTCCAGTTAAGCAGAAAAAAAGTCCCATTGTTGTAGGTTTGTGAACTGTACCAAGCGACAAAAACAAGTGAACATCTTTTGATGCCCATATTGTGTGTGATTGGGGATGTTTACCAAAGAAAATCTGTTATTCTGTTCTGACTTCCACTTGTAGAAAAGATTATGATTGCAGAAACTCTAGATTGTTATCTTTTTTTCCAATACGAAAGGTCCTCATTCAATGTAGATTGAAATCATATTTTTGAACACACATACATAGTATGTTTCCTAAAGTAGTAGAGACAGATCATCAAATCCTTATCAAATATTCAGCGTTATCACATTTGACAGTTGACAAAAGGCAGTGCGTACAAAATAACAAAATTCCCTTCTTTGTCTGGGAAAGCACTTATTTAAATGATTTTCAAAACTCTCAATTTCAGCAGACATTGAGTCCTGACTCATTAAATAGAATAGCTTTATGGCCAAGAAAATCATTGCAAAAGAATTTTGAAGCTTATGTTAGTACAATGCTTCTAATATGAGATGTAACTCTTGTAAGGGTTCCATTCCTTCCCCTGTGGCTATTGTGAAACATATTTGTATGAAACCTTAAAAAGGATATCTTTTGTGCTTGATATTTCTAATTTTCATAACCAGCAGATGGTTAATTCACTGGCATTTTAACAAAAAGTTTCTTTCTTTTATTCTTATAAAAAGTGCATTCATTGATCATAGAAGAAGACCTGAAGACCTTTTGAACAAAAATATTTGCACTCTAAGTCATATTTTCTTACTTTATTGTGGGTTGGTGTTATTGCAGTATAATATGTGTCACCTTCACTTTATAAGAGGGATAATCATCAACGAGGGCGAGAATAATGGGATTTTTCCTTTGTGTCTAATCATGCATAGATACTTTGCACCTGAGTAGTTTGTTATAAAAAAAAGTTTTGAAATCCCCTCTAGCAATATTGATGTACTTATTTACTTGCAGTCAGTCAATTCTTTGTTCTTCTACACTTTTGAAATGGCATTTGTCCAGATTTGAGAGCAGATGTAAAGTTGTACATGTACTGTAAGATTAAATTGTACACATATTTTTCATCCCATAAGTCTTATTCTAGAATACCGGTATATAAAATCAAAATCTGAAAATATTTCCTTCCTGTGGGGGTCCTGTGAAATGATATTTTGTTATTAAAAGAAATGGCATTTGTCCAGATTTGAGAGCAGATGTAAAGTTGTACATGTACTGTAAGATTAAATTGTACACATATTTTTCATCCCATAAGTCTTATTCTAGAATACCGGTATATAAAATCAAAATCTGAAAATATTTCCTTCCTGTGGGGGTCCTGTGAAATGATATTTTGTTATTAAAAGTTTAATCCAGAAGGAAAGGGGCTACTTTTCAAAGTCATATGAGGGTTTTGTTCACACATACCATAGGCAACCATGACACCCCCCCCCCCCCCACCTCATCTATTAGGAATATTGCTTGCTTTGTGACCAATGTCATGGTATTTGTCAGTATGTTACTACGGAATAGTCTTTGTAATAATGCTACAAGGCCAGTTTCTTGAAATAGTCATACATGTATCGTGAACATCCTACCAATATATATACAAATATAACAAATACATGTATATGTGTTACAGATAATAGAAATAACACATGTCCATAAATAAGTCTTATGATGGCTTTGAGAAACTGGCCCAGGGGCGGATCTAGCTTTTTGCTAAGGGGGGGGTTTGACCAAAATAATGACGATGCGGAGCATCGTCCACGAGCCGCGAAGCGGCGAGCCGATTTTTTTGTGGGTGTTTATTTGAACCCCGTAAGTGATGTTTTCCTGGCATCTATTAACACAATGGAGACCATAAAAAGCAGTGCATGATAACGTCTTTTTAAATCAAGTAACAGTTAAATAAAATAATGACGATGCGGAGCATCGTCCACGAGCCGCGAAGCGGCGAACCGATTTTTTTTGGGGTGTTTATTTGAACCCCGTAAGTGATGTTTTCCTGGCATCTATTAACACAATGGAGACCATAAAAAGCAGTGCATGATAACAGTTAAATACACAGTTATATCCAGAGTTATCATGTGTTTGGTTAAGTTACCAGATGAGTTGAATATCTTCTCACAATATTTGCACTTGAAAGGGTTTCTCTCCAGCGTGCGTTCTTTTTTCTTTCTTTTTTTCTTTTTTTTCTCTTTTTTTTTCCCTTTTTTTTTTTTTTTTTTTTTTTTGGGCCGCCCAAGGGGGGGGTTTAAACCCCCTAAACCCCCCCCCGTAGATCCGCGCCTGTGGCCCTCAAGGATCAATTCTCCACATTGAGCCATACAGATGGGAAAGGACAATGGTCATGTATAACTTCCTCCCAGGTATTTTGTAGTGACACTAATTGTCATCGTAGCAAACACACGCAAATGGCAAAGGTTGTGATTTTCATTTCCTATGTCACCGGAGGGCTTGTTATTGGGTGGATGTGAATTTTACCAGATGTTTACAGTAATGGCAAGGGTCCCAAGAAGCAGCAGGCAGGTGATATTTATTGGGATAAGCTCCACAAGGTTTTTAATATTTTAGTCGCTATTCTCTTCGTAAAGGCATTGAAGGAGAAACGGAAACAAAAGAAAAAGGAAAGTTTTTCAGACTTCAGAGCATATCTTTCACCTTTTTTCTTACCCCATTTAAGTCGAAGCTGTACAATTACACTTTTTAATTTATTTATTCATTTATAGATTGATTTTTTTCTTATTATTATCATCATTATTATTATTTTTTTTTAATTTTTATTATTATTATTATTTTTTTTTTTTTTTGGGGGGGGGGACTACAAGGGCTTGAATTTCAGTGTCACAGTTTTCAATTAAAAATGTAGAGGCACGTTCATGAGATGTCAAGTAAGTGTGAATTTATGTAAATAGATGTCAAGCACAATATACACCTTTATGTATGAAACCCGAGGCAAACTACCGGTACATGATCAGGTGATAAAATTCATGGATGTAATTCATATATAACTCTCCTTCGCACCCCTCTTTGACAAAATATATAAATGCCAAGCATTACTTTACATTTCATTAACACATTTCAAGTTAATTTTACAGGCAACTAGGCTTGCATGTTTCTGAAGGGCAATCACATGGATGTCCCTGCTTTATTGTTCAAATCAGCTTAATGATGTTTGACAGCTTAAATTGATTTTCCACATCATTGGAAATGGGGATTAAAGTCCTCGTATTGTGAATGCTCTCGGTCGTTAAAACGTCCACTGTTTTATACTGTGGGATAATTATATTCTTGATTGGAGTGGGGAAAGTGAATCAGCCCCATCACTCCTAAAAAATAAAAACAAGAATTATAGCCTTTGAAATTATGTTTACCATTGCAATGATGGCCTTAGCCCTGAGTTTGTTTACATGTATTAGTTTTTCTCCCGATCATACAAAAACAAGTCATGTATAAGTACTTTTTAACAATTTGCACTGCTTGAAAAAACAGAGGCATTGGTTAATGGGTGTGTGTGTTTGTGTGCGTGTTTGAGTGTGTATGTAAAATATGAGCAATTCTGATGTATCACCCATATAAACTCTACTAAAGTCATTGACGACCACAACAGACAAGGACCTTTCAAAGAATGGGAGAACATGAGGGGGAAAGAACCAAACAGAAGAAGCAAATGGTGGAGCACATGCCCTTGTCACATAATGAAGTCTACCAAAGCAGCACGGCGCACAAGCTAGGAAAAACAAAATCCCAATTTCACCCCTCGGGCCGGCCGCTCCAGATGACTCACAGTGACTCCGCTGAACCAATCCCCACATTTTTCTCTCATTTTTTGCCCCCTCAGTGGGGAAAAAGCGGAGGAAATGAGTTGTATAACTGTGAAACACATCACCTCTTTTGCGGGGTCAATATTTTGACAGGCATTTTGTGTGTAGATATTAGATGGAATGCTTGTAGATAGCCCTTGGGATGTGATGTGATGATCTAGTTTGAAGGTTTGGAAAGGGCACAACACTCTTTCTTTACGATGATTCAGAGCTGATGAACTTGTATGGTTAACCATTCCTTAATAACAAAGAGGACAAAGGGAGAACTTGGGGGATGAGTACAAATAAGGTTGGCATAGACCTTGTATGATCATAATATCAAGTCCATATCCTATAAGATAAGATATGAAGGCTGTCTTAAATGAGGGCATTTGAAATACTGTCTTATAAACATAGCATTGAAAAAGTTGCTGTATTGTGTTAGTTGAAATTGTTGAAAAGGACATACTTGTGGAAATTCTAATCAATACATGTACAGGTACAAGGTTTTTTCAATCCCAACTCCCTGGTTAAATCATTGTAGGAAATGTTCCAGCCTGAATTTTAAAGGAATTTATCAACTCCTAGACTCTCTGTCAGTGACATTGGATGCTGCCATATTTCTGTACATTTGACGGAATATAGTGGATCCTCAGAATTTACACATTAGGACCGATGATCTTTTTCTTTTCACATATCAAAATCATAGAGGTATTTTAGATGCGTATACCAGTATCAGATGGAATGCCTGTAGATATAGCCCTTGGGATGTGATGTGATGTGATGTGATTGTGATGTAATGATCTAGTTGGAAGGTTTTGAAAGGGCACAACTCTCTTTCTAAACGATGATTCAGAACTGATGCACTTGTCTTTTAATATTAAAGACGACATGGGGAGCTTGGGAAATGAGTAAGAGATAGAGAACTATCATGGACCTTGTATGAGCAGAATATTCATTCCAAAATCATGAAATAAATGTTTAAACTTTAAAGACTGACTAGCACTGAAAGAGTTGTTTTTTGGCTCAAAAATTTGTGAAACAAAAACTCTCAACATACAAATGGATATTCCCTTTGATAATAAATATACAACATGTACAATGTAGGTCAAATCAGTCTAGCAAATGATGCTTCTTTTTTATTTTTAAGGGCTATAAATATTTACCAGTGAGCCCTATTATGGCATTAACACTGTCATATTACTCAGACTATATCATATTACTTAGACTATTTCAATTACAATGTATTCTCTGTGTGCATGTAAGCAGGACAAAGCCCTTGTTTTACATGAACCTTCTGTGCACTCAGAGTACCGTAGTCCAACTCCAAGCCTCCTACATCACATCACAATGTCCGGCGGGTATGATGAATGATGTAAACACACGACAGTGTAATAACAAACATGGTACAGCTGGGTCATTAGATTAAATACTGTAGGCAATACATTTTAATAACATGTTTACTGAAATACATAAAATCAATGTGAAGTACCACCAGGGCTTCGTTTATCATCATCATCATCATTGCATCAGAAACACTTTGAAAATCTACTGGTATGTACACAAACTGTACATATAATTATAATGAATTCGTTTACATTGAAAAGTTAACTATACAATGTAGGAAAACTTTTTTATCTCTGATTTCTCTATAATGTATACATGTAGTTCAAGTTCTACTGTACTTTTAATAAATAAGACAAAATAGAGGCTAAACATAATCTGCTGCACTGCAAACATTGTGTAAAGGGATTCTAAGAACTCATCTTCAATGATATCTAACTGACAGTTGACAGACTTGAGTCTTTTGTAATACAACACATGTACTGAAAACCTAATGGATGGTAGCTAAAGTCAAATTACATGTACCAGACTACCAGTACTAAATATTGAACCCCTATTCCCACTATGGGTACTTAATGAGTGCCAGAAGGGTATAACTGATAATTTATCTCTCTTGGCAAATTACATGTTCACATTATGACAATTTTACTTGACACATTAAAAATAAAATATATAAAACAAATTAATATGTTTTTTTTAATATGATTCACTATTTCAAACAGAAAAGGGGCAAACGGAATTGAACAATACATGTACTGGTATGTAAAAACTATGACCTCCATGGAGTCCTTTCTACTGGTATATACTTCAGTGAAGTGAAAACCTGCATGTACCTCAATGCATTTGAGAAAATGCAGTTTACAGTACACTGAAATTATTTAAGAGCGAAAGCTAAATTGCGAAAAAAATTGACACCTATCGCTACAGGTTCTGAATAATGGATGCAATATTGTCGGCACACTAACTCAGGCATGCTTGGTTTTTATATGCTGAAGATGGTGGGAGTATTCCCATTAGATAGCCTCGTTAAAGTGCCATCCCCCAAGTACCTATCGCAAATTGTTTGTCGAGGGCCGGAGGGGCACAAGCTCCTTTACTTTTACAGGGACTTAAATCCTTCCTGGCTCTCAACAGACTTTATTGCCTCATCAACCTGGTCAGGTGATCAGTTTCACCTCGTAATGAACAATGCATACACCGCCCTACGTCACTGCTGCCTGAAACCAACCAGCAATATATATTTGGTAACGAGGTAATTGCTTACACATGTGTGCAAAATCCTACCAGCTAGGATCCGGTGTAATAATAATTGTATTAGGAAATTACATGTATAATTCAATTTTATGATATCTAAAGGCCAGTGTAATTGAGTGCATGTACTTGTATGTAGGCGAGGCCTTCTAAACATTTGACAGAATTAATCTCCATTATTGCATCAAGTCATAAAATTTACAAATTGAATTATTTCAGCGTGACCTTTCTAAGACTCTAATTCGACCAAAAGCTTCCTGTTTAGAGGCTGGCCCTATATCTAAAATTTTTTGCAAATATAACATAGCCTACAGGATTACATGGACATGCACAATTGTAGCATTAATACCGGTAGTTGTAGTCATGTATAAAGAATACTTTGTTATTACTAGTATTACTTAATGTGGATATAATCAAATATTCCAAGATTCTCAGTTGGATTAGTTTAACATTGCATACTGTACATTTCCATTTTTATTTGTGCTAAATTGTAAATCTCAATTTTGTTTCCTCCCTAAGGATATGTATTTCAAATCGTGCAATATTTCGAAGTAAGATAGAGATTGAAGATAGTTACTATGCTCAGTTTGTATTTGCATTTTGCAACTTTGAAAGTCAACAAATTTAGTAAATAAATCAAAGCTCAAGTTTGACAACTCCTATTTCAAGCATAATTAAAATACATCTTTCTCTGTTTCATTGGTATGTTTATAGATTTTAAAAAAAAAAAAATTGGAGCTAAATGTCTGATTTAGGTTAGGACACATTTTTTGTAACAATATATGTCTGTAAGCATGTTTTTCCTGTAGACTTTGATACCAGGATTTCCTGGGATTAATTTTTCAATGGTAATGGTGCTCAATCAAAGATTGCACTACCAGTATCTATAAAAAAAATGTTTTGTTCCCCAATTATGTTTTTATAGAAAAAAATCATTTACCGGTATTCAAAAATGACATTAAATGTTTTGTTTGTTTTGAGGAGAAGGATTAAATCAGACTTTTGAGTCTTCATCACTATTCATTGTAAATGATGTTTGAGAATAAATTTTGATAAAGTATAATATTCTGGGAAATGACAATGTATAGCATGGACTTTATTCCAAATGGGTTTCAAAACTGTAAACAAGTGTTGCATCGTTTGTAATATTGTTTTCAATTCTTATTCATAGGATTCCTATTCCAAAATAATGCAAAATGTTCAACACTCTGATAGAGTATGATACATGTAATCATTTACAATAAAACCAAACACAGGTACCGGTATACTTTTCGAAATAAAATAACCAGTAAGTATCTGTTCTTTTTCCTCTAGTATTTCAGTAAACCATCTCTGAAAAAAACAGAATTATCCTTCCTGAAATCTGACAGCAACAAAGTGCAGAATTAATTTACCTAATAATTCAAATGTTACTTTGCTGCAGTATTTGCACTTCAAATGTTAATCAAGCCTCTTTAAAGAGGACAAAGAGATAGCTGCATAGTTTGACATGAAGATCCATTCATTCATGCGTAGAATATTAGTTCTGGTATTTGACCACCTTGGACTCCAGTCCCGTTTGTGCTTTCAGGAGAGCACTGAAACTGGAAAGTAACGTCATTGCTTGTACTTTCCGTCAGGCCTTCTTGTCCAAAGTAACTTAATTCGCTTCCACAAAGCGTTGCACTTGCTGTGTAGTACACATGGGGCTCAACCTGGACGGGATGGGGGAATGTGACCGCAAACGTGGTACTGGATCCATCGGAAAAGAACTTGGTGTGATTCTCCGCAAGGCTCTTCCCTCCTCGCTTGAGTTCTATCTTCACCTTGTACTCTGCACCACCTGAGCTGGAGCCGTACAACCCAAAGCCGGCAATGAATATCCGCCTGTCGACTGCAAACTGGATACTGTCGCACCTACCCCTGTAACGCCACTGGTTACTCCTGTAGGCAGACGACTGGAAGCGGTGGACGGTACAGGTTCGCAGTCCTGCTCGCTGCTTGCAAGGAAAGCGTATCTTGGGCCTGATGTCTGCCGTGTAGTGAAGAAATATGTTTGTGGTTTCTTCAAGAGTGATGACACCGCTGCAAGCAACATTGTTGGCAAACTCCTTGAGAGGCATGGTAGGGATGCGGATGAGATAGAGAGCGGAACCAAGAACCTTTCGAAGGCTGTGTGGAGTCACCACCAAGTCCTGCCTGGAGCACTCTGCATCTGCCCATCGCATGGCTGCATGAAAGAGGACAAGTTCCTTGACATTCAGGGTCTCCCGCTTCAAGATACACTCAAGGGTATCCTGGTCAACATCCACAAAGCTGTCCGACCCCAATGCTACTTCAGCCTGGGCATCGATGACCTCCCAACATCGCTGCATGAGGTCTGGTTCCTCAAACAAGTGACTCTGACTCAACAGGACACATGCGTTACGCGCGCTCAAACTTCGCTCCAAGTACTCAACACACGACCTGGCCAGATGAGGTACAAGATATTTCTTTGCAGCATAGAGGGTATCCAAAACATTCTCTGGGGTTAAGTCTATCTCATCACAGTACATGTATCTGCAAGGAAAAAACAGAAAGTTAAATTAGTATAAGGATAATTTAATATGGATTTCAAATGATTGGCTATGATCATATATTTTCGTTATTAAAATGTCAAATCTCATGAAATAAAATCCATCCCACTTTTCTACCATTTCATGTTTTATGTATTGTTTGTGACAAGCAACGTGTGAACAAATTGTTAAATCCTGTGTCTTTACAATGTGATATAAATCATTTTTTTCTGGGTAGTAAATCAACAAAATTAATGTGACTAATTACTCACTTGAGTAGGGTAAGAAAGGCCTCTGGCTCTACGTCAGGTGTGACAATTTCTGAAGTGTTCTCTGCCAAGTCTCCATAAAACATTGCAAAGAAAACTGAGCTCCCGGTCGCAAGCACATACTTGTGAGCAGGTATTCTTTGAGCAGCATTCTTTGGTCCGACCAAGAATGTAACATCGCTCATCAGTTCATTGTTGAACATCACTGCGTTCCTGTCTCGCACGGTCACCCCACGATGCCAGTTATCGCAGGACCATAGGGACGGAGACGATGATATCGACGTCGATACCGAGGATGCTATAGTACCGGTAGGACTATCTGGTTGTATAACATCCAGTGTCTCGCTATTGACCGAACAATGGTTACTGTCCAGATTCTGGTATGGCTCTCCCGAGTTGGACACCTGACTGGCAAGGAAACTGGATCGTCTCTGGCTAGTGCGCTGTTGAATTTGCTGCTCCACATCATCCTTCTCGGCTCCTGGGTTTTGATTGTTCATTTCCATCTTCCTTCGTAATTTTCGCTTGATTCTACAGAAGGTGTGCACTACTTTCCAGAGTTTGGTGAGCCTGAGTTTTGGAAAGGGCATCTAAGATTATTGTGAAGAACAGACCAAGGACAGCATGGCTTATTACAATTTCTTCAGCGCAGTTGATAATCCCATCGTTGCGATGATATTATTGTCCAATTATCATTCATGTAATCTGAAAGATAATGTTAAAACAAAAAGAAAATAATTAATCAGTGCTTAAAACTAAAATTTACTACTTGGCATTAAAAACAAACCCTACAAAAGCTTTAGAGAAGGGTCAGAAAGACCAGCTCAAACCCACAAAATAGACATGGACAAGAAAAGAATATCATAGTGAACACTTTATCATGAAGCCTCGCCTATGACCCTGAGCAAGGTTGTTTTCATGACAATTGTCTAATAATGCTATACATATTACATGTAAAGTATATTTACAAAATTAAAATCTGGCATTGATAAGATATGTGGACAGAGTGTAGTCTCTGATATAGTTCATCTTTTAAATACATGAAATCATATTTGTTTTATGTATTGCACAGACAAAATCTGAGTAGGTCTATGGAATACCAATATCAGATTATTTGGGAGAATCCATAAATGATAGTTATAATATTATAAGCAGGCATAGACCTCTAAATAAAATATATTATTCAACAATAATCAGATAATTCTACCAAAATATTATATCCGATTCTCGGGATCATTACCACATTCTATTTTCCTTCGACTTGAGCAAATTATTAAGTATACTACTATATACTCACATATCCCATTGCAATCAGGAGCTCATTCCAATGAAAAACAACTCGTTAGAATCAGAATATTACTACGAGTAGTAGTAGAAGACATGAACTGTGCATTCAGCACTGTATAGCTCGACTAGATCAGTGCAGTGTACGTACGTGTGTTGATCCTGTGGCCGATTTACAATCTACAGGGCACTGTGCCAGCGCGCGCTCTCTTCACTACATGAGCCCACGGACCAGCTACACACAAACAAGACACACACAACAAATTCTGTAATAAATGCAGTACACAACTCGCCCAGCAAAACAACTCGTACAGCTGTGCAATCAACAAAATACAAGGCCCTGTGTGTCATAATGATAACAAAGAATGCCCAGGGGACCGCTACTATAGGTGACTCAGTGATGTGCGGCTAGCCGAAAGCGACTCAAAAGTTTTGATTGTATAATCCTGGAGAGAATTATAGGCTTTGTACTGTCACCACCAACTACCGAAACCAAAATCAGAACAAAAGACAGATTTAAATAATACCAAGGCATAACATTATGGACTCGAAGATTAGGAGGGGAAGGGCAGAGGGCACAGATTTCGCGCATGTGGCGGGATTTGGACCATTTGGTCGAAACTAGAAGGAAAATATATAAATAGGTGAGAGATACAAAATTAGATGGACATAACAAAGGATGTACTGCATGTGCCCTTCGCCCTCTCCCAGGTGCGTTAGGCCATTTTGAGTGGGGGTGGGGTGCACAGAACTGGTGGGGTGTCGGGCCGACAGCCGACAACCGAATATATTTTACTTTGATAAGCAAGACAAGGGGGAAAATCATAAACAGATCACATTGGCTATAACCAGGGTAAACAAAAATAATAGTCATCCGATTCTAAGGTTAGACGACACAGATTCCTAAATCATTCAAACACGAAAATAAAAAGTTTGTCTCTGTTTTCCACTTTCTGAGAAGGGCTGTTCAAAGATCCAAATCAAAAGACGGGTGTCGCGATTCGAAAACAACAACATGCAACTCCTTTATACTTAAGCCACGCCCCTGCGCACCGCTCTCCTTTTCTCTCTCTTCTCTCTTCTCTCTATTCTTTGCGGGAAAATGCTCAAACTATCAGTTTAATACATCAAGTTGTAACTTATAGAATGAGTTGATAATTATGTCCTTGCAGGGTGATTTAAAATTTAAAAAATCTGAATTTCATGTTGTATCGATAAAAACTAGTCACTCTCAACCTCAAAAATATAGAAATATTATTTGATTGAGTCTTCCTTTTTTTATATTCTTTGTTATTCCTCCTGAAATATTATTCAGCAAAGTAAGCTGTAGAGTCTTGAGACTGGTGCAGTACCCGAGTCTGTACTTTACCGAGTCCGGCAGTTTGGTTTCAATATTGACTTTTAATTAAGTCTGGAAAAGATAATTTGTGGTATAAGATAATGATCAATGACAGGCCGTAGACTGGCGGCCCGAGGGCAAATAAAACTGTTTTTAGATCTCAATTGAAAATGGTATAGATTGCGATTTGCGACATCACCATAATGATGTTGTCGGGTGCATGGATGCCATGATTATGTAGAGTATGCATGTTATGCCGACAATTTTTCCTTTGCGTTAGTCTGGACAAAACTGTCAAAGAACTTGGAGAGCCAAGCCAAATAATTGCTGTTTTACAAGTAACAAAAGAAATCTGTCGGTCACCAGGGGCGTACGCAGGATTTTTTCAAGGGGGGGGTTTTAAAATATTTTGCTCCCGAAAATTTGAAAATCGCGCCGGCCGAAAAGTCGCTCAGTGGGGGGGGGGGGGGGGGGGGGGGGGGGGGGGGGGGGGGGGGGGGGGGTAAGCGGACACTTTTTTTTTTTTTTTTGGAGGTCAAAAAAAAATCGCAACGACTCAGCCAGCCGAAAAGTCGCTCAGTGGGGGGGGGGGGGGGGGGGGGGGAGGGGGGGGGGGGGGGGTAAGCGGACACTTTTTTTTTTTTTTTTTGGAGGTCAAAAAAAAATCGCAACGACTCAGCCAGCCGAAAAGTCGCTCAGTGGGGGGGGGGTAAGCGGACACACTTTTTTTTTTTTTTTTGGTCTCGAAATTTCAAAATTTGACATTTTTTGTCGTGGGGGGGGGGGTAAGGTCACCTTATTTAGGTTAGCCGTGGGTATAATTTTTTTTTTTTTTTTTTTTTTTTTTTTTTAATAATAATAAAAAAAAAAATA